>JAGDYQ010000034.1:2474427-2966786 GCA_021962125.1 Bulinus truncatus
ACCCTAGTAGTAATAATTAAAATCTACTTTGCCTACCATAATAAATAAACGAGTCTCCTGCTCTATATAACGTGTTGTAACAACCAGGCTTGCGGCACGGCTCCGGCTCCCTATTAAGATAGTATCACACGTGACAAACATTTTTGTAATTGCGCCAAGCAAACATGCAGCTGATAAAAAGTTATGCAAATTTTGCCGCATTCACCCACCATAGTCAAGAACTTGAAAAATATACGCATGTCGGTTTTACTAAAAACAAACCATTTCAGTGCATCCAGAATCATATCATTATTTTCGTCCGAGGTTTCACTAGTCGCCATTTTCATAAGTAATAAAAAATTTTTTCAATGATCAAATTACGAAATAGTAAAATGATACATTATTTAAAATATTTTAAAAGAGTTCAGTATTTATATTTATAAATTCGAAGTGACTATTCGGACCCGGGTACCAATAAACTCCGATTTTTATTCGGACCCCGTCCCAATAAAGTCTAATTGTTATTCGGACCGTGGCAAATATGCATATAGCTTAGCTATACATAAACTTTATTATTGTTTTTTTTATAATTGTTTGCATTGTATGATTTAATCGTTACTCATTGTCTAGGGTTCCACTAAGCGGACTCTGTATTATTACTTTTTCGGGTTCCGTCTAATAAAGTTTAAATATAGCTAAGCTTAGTGCATATTTGCCACGGGTCCGAAAAACAATCGGTGTTTATTGGGACCCAGGTCCGAATAGCCAGTCTTATAAATGTGTCTACTCTATTTCAGATATTCTGTTTATAATAAAATTGTTTAATACAGAAAGCGACCATTTTGTTTTTAGTCTATTACAAATTCGCGGTCAAATAATAATACGAAATGTCGTGTTCTATTTGTCGTCGTAGTAAAAAAAATATTTTAAATGATTGATACAATTATTCTATGAAATAAAACTGCTTTAACTTTATATATAACAAAATAACATGCCCTTATAAAAATTTCGGAGGGTAAACAAGATTTAAAACGAACACAAAACGATTCCCCATTAAAGATTTATTGTGGTGATGTGCGTGCACGCTATCACTTATGCTGTTACTGTCGTGGCGTTCGTAAAAATGACAACATTTCAAATTGTAGGAGGCAAACATTCAAACAAATTTGCAATTTTAAAGCTAAAAAAAAATTCTACTGTAAAAAAAAAACAACATTTGGGAGCCGTGGAGCCGCCAGATTTTATCGGCTCCGGCTCCAGCAAAAAGTAGCGGCTCCCGGCTCCTCGGCTCCTGCTCCGCAAGCCTGGTAACAACTACTGGAACCCATCTCACACCCTCAAATATTACTTGTCAGTATACTAGTATACCAAGTTTTGTTTTACCAGTTCGTTAAGCATTTAATTACTTTTATTTATTTACAAAATAATTCATAATTTTAGATAGCTAAATATAATTTAATTTTTTTTTATCTTAGCACCGTTAAAGAATGGCATCCGATAAAAAAGAGAAGAATTGAAGACGAAAATCGAGAATTTAATCAGGATTTGACGGGATTGTTTGCATTCACATGCAAATCAGATGGTCTTCCCATTTGTCTCATCTGCAGAGAAAAACTTGCACACAATTAGAAACTAAATCAGCTAAATATTAAATTGCTTGGAAAATGAAACCCAGTCTGTGCCTTGCTTGAAGAAATAGTTTGTGTCAAAAATAAATAATTTCTTTTTGTCGAAGACCTTGAGAGCGGAAAATTACTAAATTTCAAAATATCGCAGTGAAAATTATGCAACTATTAACACGAATTAATTCAGTTTGGCTATAAACAAAATGAAGAATAAATTCGCTGAGAGATTTGAGCAATTCAAAACAAATGAAGTACTATGGCGTTCATAGTAAATCCTCTCAATACAAATGAGATCAACATTGAGCCATTGGGAATTGATGCCGGTTTGATTCAAATGCATTTAATGTATTTGAAAAACAAACACTTGCGGAGTGAAAAAGGAACTCAAGAACTAGTTTAGAAGAGTTGGAGATTCAGAAAAGCTTGCATGTTGCGCTGTACAAGTGGACAGCTCTAACAAAAATACCGCGAGTTGAGCCACTTATATTTGACGCATGGAATAGTCTTCCAGAAGGTGACAGCGAGGTGAAAAGGTTGTTGTTCGAATTGCTTACGCTCTTTGGGTCAATATATTCGTACGATCCAGTGTTCTCTTGCATGAAAGTAAAGTAAGAGGCCAAATAACAAATAAAAATATAGAGGCGTACTTTAGAAACTGAAAATAAAAAGGTATGAGACAAATTTAAACAAACTTTCAAAAAGCATGCTAGGACAATGCTACCATTAATGTAACTATTATTGCGATCAATTAAAATCATTTATTTAAAGTTTAAATTTTTATATGAATAAATATTAATTTGTAGTAAGAGACATTTATTTTAAATAAAAAATCAATTTATTTACATAAAACTAATGAAATATCAAAATATTTAAAGAAAAATTAAGTGGTTCTTTAAAAACTGAGAAAAATTGGTAAATTTTAACTTTTGACTCTTCCATCTCAGAAGGTTGCCGACCCCTGAACTAGAACAAGGGTTTGCAAATATGTTTTTTCATTGGCGGGCCATAATTGGTTGACAAATTTTACACAAGGGACGGAACCTAAGCAGACCTAGGACAGAAGGGTCAGATTAAAAACAGGTAAACGGAATGTTTATATAAACAGAATATAAATGACATATAAGCAAATGAATATATCAAACAAATAAAACACTCAGTACTAGACTCTCGAGTTGTAGTTTAACCAAACATGTACTGGCCATCCACTAAAACCATCATCAATAAGGACTGACACAAAAATAAATCAATTATAACAGTGAAAAAAAAGAAGTGAATAAAATAAAAAAAAAAAAAAATTACCACTTTTCTGTATACTGAGGGCCTGCTATACACGGAACTATTTCTCCCAATCCAGCCCGGTTACTGAGGAGGACACTGGGCTAGAGAACTATTTCTCCCCATCCACCCCGGGTATAAATGATCTAACTACTTGCTAGTCAGAGATGTTATTGAACGTTGATGATTGTATTTTAGCAATATCCTGGTATAATCGTTAATTATTGGATATGTACAATTGAAGTTAATCAGATCTGATTAAAACCTGGATTTTTTTTTAATTACAAGAATACTTAATCATTTACTTATAATTGTAGTTATAATAAAGTGACTCAAAGTGTTACGTAAACCAGAACCAAGCTTTAGTATTAAACGTATAGCCCTAAGTACCCTCTATCAAAACTGGTGATATTGGGGCCCCAAGTGATAAGCCGCAAAGGGCCCATATATATTTATTAAAGTCTTAGAATCGAGCCCCCATAAACTAAGAAAGGTTTTGATTGTAGCAGTTAGGCTGCTACCACAACTAATAACTAACGCCTCGTTTAGACAAGTAAGAATTATTCCAACTGCAACTGTACGGTTTTACAAAGCTGGCAAACCATCAAGCTGTTACATTATGAAATTGTTTTATCAATCTTTCGTAATTGTATCTTTCCCAACCACATCTGTAATATCTATCTAAGAATGCACCCGCACTTCTTAGCGATTTGAAATTTAAGTAAACTTTCCGTATTGTTCATTCTATGCAAACTCTATGCAGTGATGACGTAGTAATTCCGGTGTTACATCATGCGCTTCGCAATCGTTGTTTATCGTTAATAGTGTGCTTTTTTTTCTTATAAATTAAAAAAAAAATAACTTAAGTACTTTTAAATAACCATGATGTATACAAGAGGAAACATGAGAGTGGATTTGAGAAGCGGAAGTAAAAGGAGGAGAAAGAAAAAGGATTGTAAAAAATTCGGGGTTCGTTGCTGAAATTTATGAGCAGAGAGCCAGAGACACTAATTGCATTACTGGTAAAACTGGTAATACTAGTGATTATGACATTTCATTTACCATTTCTGCCACAATGTACACAAAAAATCCCGCAATACCAGAAATAATGTTGCCAGACTGTGTTACAAAGGAAAATGTATCTGCAAATTCTGTTATGGGTCATGCTGAAGCCGCAGTGTTTGATTTACCTACAGACTCAGACTGTACATTATGGTCGGTATGAGATGCCGGTTTGAAGCATGAGCTGCATTACAAAGAATACAGTTTTTCAAGTGATCCAGCTGATTGGGAGATAACTACACATTTAAGAAGTTATTATGTTGAGCATCTTCCTTCACAAAATTTGGAGTCAGATTTTACATTAAGGGTAAACAATATGGTGACAAGATCAGATAAGCACGCAAACAATATTTTGCTCGAACCTTAACGAATGGTAAAATTGTCACGCGAGACTGGCTTCGCTATTCTCATTCAAAGTGTTTTGTTATGTGTGCAAGCTGTTTTACTACAACACCGATTTCGCAAATCAGTTTTTTTTTTGATGACTGGAAAAATGCCATCGCAAGAATTACATCACATGAGATGTCAAAGAATCACATTGAAAATTTCGTACTCAGTCTTTATATGTTATCATAGATAGACTTATTACTGAGATGGGAAAACGGCGAGCAGCATAAACAACACTACATGAAAGGTTCAACTTTCTTCTGGACAGATCTATGTCAACTGATCAGACAGTTTCGAAAGCCAAGTCACTAATTGAGATGTACCCATCCGATCTGGAAGAGGCATTTACTAATGAATTTCTTTTGTTCTCACGGATGTTTGCTGACAAGTAAACTGTTGCTGAAATGTTTACAGCACAAATACAGAATAGGTTGGTGACAAGTTTTCCAAATGTAAATATTAATTTCCGGACATATCCTTCAATTTTCGGAACAAATGCTGAAGGTAAACGTTCCTTTTATAAATTAATATTGAGAAAAATTTATTTTCGGTCAACGATGGTACAAACACGACTATCATCCCAGGCATTACTTTCAATTGAAAAGCATTTGATGAGGGAAATGACATTTGATGACGTCATATGTGGCTTTGCTAAGACAAAGAGCCGAAAAGTTAACATACTTTAACTTACAGATCTACAGCACTGCAGCTTGACTTGCTCAAGTGCTCATCTCACACGGTTATATATAGTTACTTTAATACAAACATTATCAAATTTTACTTGTTTTCACTTTATGTTCTGGCTTTCGTAGGCTCTTGAAAAGTCAGTATGCCCTAGTTACAGTACCTACTGTGCCTAGTTGATAAAGCGGCCTGCCTTTATTATGTTTTTCAATTTGTTTCACTTGGAATCAATGGCAACAAAAGTGGTACCTCAGTATTCAAAACCCCATATTCAACCAACTCACTGTCTCATGGAGACAGTTAGCTCATGCAGAAAGTGAAGAACAATTGATGTCTCTTCTATATCAATCAAATTGCTGAAAAGATGCATAATGTGAAATAAATTTGCATCAAATATTAATGTAGCAAGTATAGAAGACATAATAGCAAAGAAAATAATTTTCACATCAAACTGTGCATGCTGAAATGCAAACCACGCTGTTCTCGTGTGTATACTACACGTAACTATACTACACGTAACTATACTACTTGTAACTATACTACTTGTAACTATACTACATGTAACTATACTACATGTAATTATACTACATGTAACTATACTACATGTAACTATACTACTTGTAACTATACTACATGTAACTATACTACTTGTAACTATACTACATGTAACTATACTACTTGTAACTATACTACATGTAACTATACTACATGTAACTATACTACATGTAACTATACTACATGTAACTATACTACTTGTAACTATACTACATGTAACTATACTAATTGTAACTATACTACATGTAACTATACTACATGTAACCATACTACTTGTAACTATACTACATGTAACTATACTACTTGTAACTATACTACATGTAACTATACTACTTGTAACTATACTACTTGTAACTATACTACATGTAACTATACTACTTTGAAATGTAGAATGTCAGGTTGACTACATTTGAATATTTTTTTATATCCCAATGCCTTCAAATTATTTATGTATTGTTTAAAGTTTCTATCTTTTTTTTATAGATGAAACAAAGCAGTTTTTATTTAACAAAAAATATTGCAAAGTTTGTTAGGTAGCTGTATGTTTGATTTATAAAACTGTATGTGTGTGTTACACCCAGTTGGGTGTTATACCCAGTTGTGTGTTATACCCAGTTGTGTGTTATACCCAGTTGACAGGGACAGTAAATCAAAAATTCAGCCCCACACAAAAAAGTCACTATGACATGTTTTATAAATTTGTATCAGTCAATGCGTTCATTTCTACTATGTTGTAGATGGTTAAAAATTGTTGACATATTCAAAAGACTCTCTAAGACTGCCAGACGTCGCCAGCGGTCTACTTCTAGAGTGTTTGATGTTTTACAAGACTATTGTTTTCTACCCACCTAGTCTTATGTCGTCTATTTGACCATTACTTGTCTTTATCATAATGGCTCGGCATCTTTTATATCACAACATCGAAGGGGAGAGTCTTCAGTCTCTAAGTCCTACACTATCTCATACAAGTGAGTAGTGAGTGTATCTCACTCTGAAGTTGACAGAAAAGTCACTATTATAACAATCGCTATTATAACATTCGCTATTATAACAATCGCTATTATAACAGTCGCTATTATAACAATCGCTATTATAACAGTCGCTATTTTAACAATCGCTATTATAACAGTCGCTATTATAACAATCGCTATTATAACAGTCACTATTATAACAATCGACATTATAACAGTCGCTATTATAACAATCGCTATTATAACAGTCGCTATTATAACAATCGCTATTATAACATTCGCTATTTTAACAATCGCTATTATAACAGTCGCTATTATAACAATCGCTATTATGACAGTCACTATTATAACAGTCGCTATTATAACAATCGCTATTATGACAGTCACTATTATAACAGTCGCTATTATAACAATCGCTATTATGACAGTCGCTATTATAACAATCGCGATTATAACAGTCGCTATTATAACAATCGCAATTATAACAGTCGCTATTATAACAATCGCTATTATAACAGTCGCTATTTTAACAATCGCTATTATAACAATCGCTATTATAACAGTCTATATTATAACAATCGCTATTATGACAGTCGCTATTATGACAGTCGCTATTATAACAATCGCTATTATGACAGTCGCTATTATAACAATCGCTATTATAACAGTCGCTATTATAATGATCGCCATTTAGACAGTCGCTGTTATGACAGTCGCTATTCTGATTACGTCGCTCATTTGAAGTCGCTGTTTTGACAGTCGCTGTTTTGACAGTCGCTATCCGCCCGAACACCGATAAATATAGTACCATGGGGCCATCTAGGCGCTTGTCTTGTTTACTATCCATAAGGATAATATTTTCGTTATCCCAAGTTAAGTTCATTTTTAAATGACTCAAAAAATAGTCACTAGCGAGATATGAAAAACATTAAACTTTAGTGCAATTTAGTGCCAATTGTTTGTCACTATTACTTGAATGTCAATTATTAGTCACTATAACGTTAATGTTAATTGTTGGTCACTATTACGCGAATGCTTATTATTGGTCACTATTATGTGAATGTTAATTATTGGTCACTATTACGTGAATGTTAATTATTGTTCACTATTACGTGAATGTTAATTATTGGTCACTATTATACGTGAAAGTTAACTATTGGTCACTATTACGTGAATGTTAATTATTGGTTACTATTACGTGAATGTTAATTATTGGTCACTATTAAGTGAATAACAATTATAGGTCACTATCACGTGAATGTTAATTATTGGTCGATATTACGTGAATGGTCAGTTTTTGGTCACTATTATGTGAATGGTCAGTTTTGAACGAAACAAAGTATTAGTAACAGATCCTGTTAATTTACCGGATGAGACAATTATTAACTATGCAATTTGAAATGCAATTAATGATAGCTGACTAGTCATATGTCTATGCTTCCCTGACCCTCGGCTAAGGGGTGCCACTTTTAGGACTTTTTGAGGTCACCTAAACTTCTATAATGACTAAACATTTGTGGAGTTAGATGGGCCTGTTGTTAAAAAATGTTAGGGGCCCAAAATATGCAAGCGGTGGCCTTGACAAAATTTTTGTCCAGGGCCCCATTATTTTTATTTTCCTAATGTTTGTGAAATTTAATTCGCCCTAATGCGAGCAAATATTCATTTACTAAAGGTGCACAAATCGCCTGAGGTACCCAGATGAACCTTTGCCTAAGGACCCCACAATTATCTCACTTAGTTTCCCTAAATGTGACTTTGCCTTGAGCCTATCGAATTACTTTTTAAACGGCCACCACAAGCGTAACGAATTTATTGATACGTAATGGCTCTATTAATACGTAATGGCTCTATTAATACTATTGGATCTATTACTACGTAATGGTTCAATTAATATGTAATAGTTCTATTAATACGTAATGGATATATTAATACGTATTTGTTCAATTAATACGTAATGGCTCTATAAATACGTATTGGCTCTATTAATACGTAATGGCTCAATTAATACGCTTCCAGTTGTCGTTTGTTTAAATACGTACGTATGTCCCTTGGCACATTTAAGATCAATTCACTGATACGATCAATATCTGTCTGAAAACATTTAGCTTATTAAATAGAAAACTACTAATGTGGCATTATAGTTGCTTCTCAAAATAAAGTTAAATTTTGTCAAAACCAAAAAAAAAAGTGATGAAATAATCTAAATGCTGTTCCTTTAATTTCTCTGCCAGAAATTCAGAGAAACTTCGAAGTTCCAGAAACGGAATATCGGGAATAAAAATGAATTTCATGTGCTCATGCCAAGTGATTTGATTATGTTCCTAAGACGAAGTCTCTGAATTTTCTTATTGAGATGATGCTTTTTAGAGAGTACCATGCAGTATATATGACATATGACGATTCTTCAGAAAGACATTTTCTTCTGCAACTTCTTTCTTGGGCAAACTATCAAAAGGAGAAACTTTAAAAGTTTAATTGGCTTGTTTATTCAAAACATAAAAACGCAAGTTGTTAAGTGTTTCAACAGTTGACCTAGATCGTTTGAATGGATTGGCAATAAAGTTAGTCAAGTTGCCAGCTTTGTATTTAATACACTATTCCCTAATTTACTTTATTTGTCTACATTGTAAATATAATTTAAGTCTTGTTTCTTCTGAATAGGTTTATGAACTTATACATACCGAATACTACTGTCTTAATTTTTTTGTGACCGTAAAATGACCAAACCTAGAAGCAAGTTCATTGGTTAAAGTATACATGTGTGAGTAGTTCATTGGTTGAAGTGTACATGTGTGATTAGTACGTCAATAGACGCAAGTAAACTAGGGAAAGCTACAATAAAACCTGTAGATTTTGTGCAACGTTTGTCGCGGATTTAGAGTAATTAACACATACACACACTACACACAGACATAAATATTTATACCAACAAAAGTAAGTTCGTCTACATAGTGGTTTTCTTCATCTGAAACTTTGCGGCATTTATTTAGTTGATTAACCAGTGACAAGAATAGTTAGGCATTTCATAAAATAGGAAAATCCAATTACGTCATTAATCCCTTATAAACTCCCTAAATAGATTCTCTTCCGGGTTTACAATGTTGACATTTTTGTACAACTGTCTTTCTAAATGAAAAGAAGAAAGGGATTAGAAATCGCATACCCGGTAACAATATTGCAGCTATCCGTTTAGATGCAACGGTTTATAGGAATGTCTTCCCTGGCACTGATGGTATGAATCAGGATTTTGTAGACAAAGGTTTTCCCTGTTCCTCTGGTACCATCTAAGAACAAATGGTGCATTTATAGTCCTGCGTTTGCTCACTGGGGTGTGTATTTTTAATGTGTGACTGTGTTTCTGTCAGACAGGTCGTCGCCATAGTCTCGCGATGTTCGCGAACAAAAGCTTACAGCCATCTTGAGAAGTTCGAGAGCAACAGTTTCGTCTATGACATTTTCCCACTAATATGCGACTGATAGAATTAACAGTTACCGGATGCAGGAATCTCGACTACATTGAAAGACCTGTAGACTACACCAAATATATGTGATTCCGTTCTTCTTGTTATATAACTCAAACATTAGTTTATAATTTTGATTTGTAAAATATTTTTTTTTAAAAGTAGGCACATTGATCAACGTGAATTTGTCTGTCTGTCTGTCTGCTCAAAAAGTGCAAAAGCCTCTGGTGCAATGATGTTTACTTTTTATTGTTGTATTTAATATGCCAATAAAAGTGTATTTAGTTGTTTAGTCAATTAAAATTTTTGATTACCAATTCTATGGATTGACTGACAGACTTATTTAGTTTAAATAATAGATGAATATTAGGGTGCAGCCTGGTACAGTGTTGGTGGATATGAGGTAAGTAGGTATGAATTAAGCAAGTAAGGAGTATGCAGATGTAGGGTAAGCAAGTATGCAGTATGCAGCTATGAGGTAAGCAAGTATGGAGTAGGCATGTATGAGGTAAGTAAATATGGAGTAAGGAGCAGATATGAGATAAGCAAGTATGGAGTAGGCATGTATGAGGTAAGAAAGTATGGAGTAATCAGGTATGGAGTAAGCAATTATGATTTTAGCAGGTTTGAGGTAAGCAGGTAGGTGGTAAACAGATAGAAGCTAGGCATTTAGTTACATTTACTTTTAAATACATTTAAAATCTTTTTTCCCTCTTAAAGGCTCCCAAATTGTTAGCGAATCTCCTGTACATTGAGGTAAAAATATTCATTCTGTGGACAAATATTTTTAGTGATAATGTATAGTTATGTAAAGCATTTCTACAATAAATAATGTTGCTATTATGAATTTAAAATATTTTACTGTATCCTGTTTTATTATTGCAATGAATAAAATATGTACTTAACATATTCATCAGATCGGTAAATGTTTGTTGACTTAAATGGGTGAGGGTTGGTAAGGTTGTTTGGACTTTTGTTACATATCAAGAATATGGAAGGGCTCAGAGAATTGTTACATTGAGTTATAAAGCGCGGAGTAATATTATATTTCACTACATATATCTTTAGAACAGCCTTTATGTTCAAAATATAATTGTTAGGCAATAATAATATATATATATAATCTTCGCAAAAACGATTTATTGATCATAAGTAATTATCTGATATCTCCGACTTTTACCTGACATAAGAGGGCGTGAACCTTCAATGAGATTAGATTGAAAAATTACTAACGTTTGACCAAAATCTTTCCTATTCAAGTCTACAAGGAATATAGGGGCACTACTATGGATATTGGGGGCGGTTACAATTCGCAAAGTTTCAAAACCATCACGTGTATCTTTTTAATGTGACAAATTATATCAAGTCAATGAAATATACATTGTTAAATATAAAAAAAAATAATTCTTTGCAGGTAAAAGCAAAGCACAAAACTAAATTACTGCAAAGAAAATGTTAAAAGTGAACTTACTTAGGAGTCTAACATCTAAACGTGTTTCTGTCTTATGTCAATTACTTATTAGCTCAGACATCGAGCATTGTTAATGAGAAATCACAGTACATAACGTCTTATTAACATTATCTCTATAACAGATACCCGATAACATCATCTTCCTAACCTCTAGGTAATTCAGAATCTTGATATTAAAGTTGAGATGGGGGTGGAGGGGGGGCTTCTTATTTATGAGAACCCAATGCAGACGCCTACTGCTCCTATCCATACAATCTACTCTGAATAGAAATTGCACATACAATCTACTCTGAATAGAAATTGCACATACAATCTACCCTGAATAGAAATTGCACATACAATCTACTCTGAATAGAAATTGCACATACAATCTACTCTGAATAGAAATTGCACATACAATCTACCCTGAATAGAAATGCACATACAACACTCTGAATAGAAATGCACATACAACACCTGAATAGAAATGCACATCAATCACTCTGAATAATCTATCTACTCTGCACATACAATCACTCTGAATAGAAATACAACACCTGAATAGAAATGCACATACAATGCACATACTCTGAATGAATAGAAATTGCACATACAATCTACTCTGAATAGAAATGCACATACAATCACATGAAACAATCTACTCATACACACCCCTGAATAGAAATTGCACATACAATCTACTCTGAATAGAAATGCACATACAATCACCGAATAGAAATGCACATACAATCTACTCTGAATAGAAATGCAATACAATCACTCTGAATAGAAATTGCACATACAATCTACTCTGAATAGAATTGCACATACACCTACTTGAATAGAAATTGCACATACAATCTACTCTGAATAGAAATTGCACATACAATCTACTCTGAATAGAAATTGCACATACAATCTACTCTGAATAGAAATTGCACATACAATCTACTCTGAATAGAAATTGCACATACAATCTACTCTGAATAGAAATTGCACATACACCACTCTGAATAGAAATTGCACATACAATCTACCCTGAATAGAAATTGCACATACAATCTACTCTGAATAGAAATTGCACATACAATCTACTCTGAATAGAAATTGTAATATACACCTTCACTTGAATAGAAATTGCACATACAATCTATCTGAATAGAAATTGCACATACAATCTACTCTGAATAGAATAGAAATGAATGCTTATACAATCTACTTGCACATACAATCTACTCTGAATAGAAATTGCACATACAATCTACTCTGAATAGAAATTGCACATACAATCTACTCTGAATAGAAATTGCACATACAATCTACTCTGAATAGAAATTGCACATACAATCTACTCTGAATAGAAATTGCACATACAATCTACTCTGAATAGAAATTGCACATACAATCTACTCTGAATAGAAATTGCACATACAATCTACTCTGAATAGAAATTGCACATACAATCTACTCTGAATAGAAATTGCACATACAATCTACTCTGAATAGAAATTGCACATACAATCTACTCTGAATAGAAATTGCACATACAATCTACTCTGAATAGAAATTGCACATACAATCTACTCTGAATAGAAATTGCACATACAATCTACTCTGAATAGAAATTGCACATACAATCTACTCTGAATAGAAATTGCACATACAATCTACTCTGAATAGAAATTGCACATACAATCTACTCTGAATAGAAATTGCACATACAATCTACTCTGAATAGAAATTGCACATACAATCTACTCTGAATAGAAATTGCACATACAATCTACTCTGAATAGAAATTGCACATACAATCTACTCTGAATAGAAATTGCACATACAATCTACTCTGAATAGAAATTGCACATACAATCTACTCTGAATAGAAATTGCACATACAATCTACTCTGAATAGAAATTGCACATACAATCTACTCTGAATAGAAATTGCACATACAATCTACTCTGAATAGAAATTGCACATACAATCTACTCTGAATAGAAATTGCACATACAATCTACTCTGAATAGAAATTGCACATACAATCTACTCTGAATAGAAATTGCACATACAATCTACTCTGAATAGAAATTGCACATACAATCTACTCTGAATAGAAATTGCACATACAATCTACTCTGAATAGAAATTGCACATACAATCTACTCTGAATAGAAATTGCACATACAATCTACTCTGAATAGAAATTGCACATACAATCTACTCTGAATAGAAATTGCACATACAATCTACTCTGAATAGAAATTGCATACAATACAATCTACTCTGAATAGAAATTGCACATACAATCTACTCTGAATAGAAATTGCACATACAATCTACTCTGAATAGAAATTGCACATACAATCTACTCTGAATAGAAATTGCACATACAATCTACTCTGAATAGAAATTGCACATACAATCTACTCTGAATAGAAATTGCACATACAATCTACTCTGAATAGAAATTGCACATACAATCTACTCTGAATAGAAATTGCACATACAATCTACTCTGAATAGAAATTGCACATACACACATACAATCTACTCTGAATAGAAATTGCACATACAATCTACTCTGAATAGAAATTGCACATACAATCTACTCTGAATAGAAATTGCACATACAATCTACTCTGAATAGAAATTGCACATACAATCTACTCTGAATAGAAATTGCACATAGAAACAATCTACTCTGAATAGAAATTGCACATACAATCTACTCTGAATAGAAATTGCACACACAATCTACTCTGAATAGAAATTGCACATACAATCTACTCTGAATAGAAATTGCACATACAATCTACTCTGAATAGAAATTGCACATACAATCTACTCTGAATAGAAATTGCACATACAATCTACTCTGAATAGAAATTGCACATACAATCTACTCTGAATAGAAATTGCACATACAATCTACTCTGAATAGAAATTGCACACACAATCTACTCTGAATAGAAATTGCACATACAATCTACTCTGAATAGAAATTGCACATACAATCTACTCTGAATAGAAATTGCACATACAATCTACTCTGAATAGAAATTGCACATACAATCTACTCTGAATAGAAATTGCACATACAATCTACTCTGAATAGAAATTGCACATACAATCTATCTACTCTGAATAGAAATTGCACATACAATCTACTCTGAATAGAAATTGCACATACAATCTACTCTGAATAGAAATTGCACATACAATCTACTCTGAATAGAAATTGCACATACAATCTACTCTGAATAGAAATTGCACATACAATCTACTCTGAATAGAAATTGCACATACAATCTACTCTGAATAGAAATTGCACATACAATCTACCTCTGAATAGAAATTGCACATACAATCTACTCTGAATAGAAATTGCACATACAATCTACTCTGAATAGAAATTGCACATACAATCTACTCTGAATAGAAATTGCACATACAATCTACTCTGAATAGAAATTGCACATACAATCTACTCTGAATAGAAATTGCACATACAATCTACTCTGAATAGAAATTGCACATACAATCTACTCTGAATAGAAATTGCACATACAATCTACTCTGAATAGAAATTGCACATACAATCTACTCTGAATAGAAATTGCACATACAATCTACCCTGAATAGAAATTGCACATACAATCTACTCTGAATAGAAATTGCACATACAATCTACTCACATACAATCTACTCTGAATAGAAATTGAAATCTACCCTGAATAGAAATTGCACACAATCTACTCTGAATAGAAATTGCACATACAATCTACTCTGAATAGAAATTGCACATACAATCTACTCTGAATAGAAATTGCACATACAATCTACTCTGAATAGAAATTGCACATACAATCTACTCTGAATAGAAATTGCACATACAATCTACTCTGAATAGAAATTGCACATACAATCTACTCTGAATAGAAATTGCACATACAATCTACTCTGAATAGAAATTGCACATACAATCTACTCTGAATAGAAATTGCACATACAAACTCTGAATAGAAATTGCACATACAATCTACTCTGAATAGAAATTGCACATACAATCTACTGAATAGAAACACATACTGAATAGAAATTCATACTCTGAATAGAAATTGCACATACAATCTACTCTGAATAGAAATTGCACATACAATCTACTCTGAATAGAAATTGCACATACAATCTACTGAATAGAAATTGCACATACAATCTACTCTGAATAGAAATTGCACATACAATCTACTCTGAATAGAAATTGCACATACAATCTACTCTGAATAGAAATTGCACACACAATCTACTCTGAATAGAAATTGCACATACAATCTACTCTGAATAGAAATTGCACATACAATCTACTCTGAATAGAAATTGCACATACAATCTACTCTGAATAGAAATTGCACATACAATCTACTCTGAATAGAAATTGCACATACAATCTACTCTGAATAGAAATTGCACATACAATCTGAATAGAAATTGCACATACAATCTACTCTGAATAGAAATTGCACATACAATCTACTCTGAATAGAAATTGCACATACAATCTACTCTGAATAGAAATTGCACATACAATCTACTCTGAATAGAAATTGCACATACAATCTACTGAATAGAAATTGCACATACAACTCTGAATAGAAATTGCACATACAATCTACTCTGAATAGAAATTGCACATACAATCTACTCTGAATAGAAATTGCACATACAATCTACTCTGAATAGAAATTGCACATACAATCTACATACAATCTACTCTGAATAGAAATTGCACATACAATCTACTCTGAATAGAAATTGCACATACAATCTACTCTGAATAGAAATTGCACATACAATCTACTCTGAATAGAAATTGCACATACAATCTACTCTGAATAGAAATTGCACATACAATCTACTCTGAATAGAAATTGCACATACAATCTACTCTGAATAGAAATTGCACATACAATCTACTCTGAATAGAAATTGCAATACAATCTACTCTGAATAGAATTGCAATATACAATCTACCCTGATAGAAATTGCACATACAATCTACCTGAATAGAAATTGCACATACACCCACCCTGAATAGAAACATACAATCTACTCTGAATAGAAATTGCACATACAATCTACCCTGAATAGAAATTGCACATACAATCTACTCTGAATAGAAATTGCACATACAATCTACTCTGAATAGAAATTGCACATACAATCTACTCTGAATAGAAATTGCACATACAATCTACTCTGAATAGAAATTGCACATACAATCTACTCTGAATAGAAATTGCACATACAATCTACTCTGAATAGAAATTGCACATACAATCTACTCTGAATAGAAATTGCACATACAATCTACTCTGAATAGAAATTGCACATACAATCTACTCTGAATAGAAATTGCACATACAATCTACTCTGAATAGAAATTGCACATACAATCTACTCTGAATAGAAATTGCACATACAATCTACTCTGAATAGAAATTGCACTCTGAATAGAAATACAATCTACTCTGAATAGAAATTGCACATACAATCTACTCTGAATAGAAATTGCACATACAATCTACTCTGAATAGAAATTGCACATACAATCTACTCTGAATAGAAATTGCACATACAATCTACTCTGAATAGAAATTGCACATACAATCTACTCTGAATAGAAATTGCACATACAATCTACTCTGAATAGAAATTGCACATACAATCTACTCTGAATAGAAATTGCACATACAATCTACTCTGAATAGAAATTGCACATACAATCTACTCTGAATAGAAATTGCACATACAATCTACTCTGAATAGAAATTGCACATACAATCTACTCTGAATAGAAATTGCACATACAATCTACTCTGAATAGAAATTGCACATACAATCTACTCTGAATAGAAATTGCACATACAATCTACTCTGAATAGAAATTGCACATACAATCTACTCTGAATAGAAATTGCACATACAATCTACTCTGAATAGAAATTGCACATACAATCTACTCTGAATAGAAATTGCACATACAATCTACTCTGAATAGAAATTGCACATACAATCTACTCTGAATAGAAATTGCACATACAATCTACCCTGAATAGAAATTGCACATACAATCTACTCTGAATAGAAATTGCACATACAATCTACTCTGAATAGAAATTGCACATACAATCTACTCTGAATAGAAATTGCACATACAATCTACTCTGAATAGAAATTGCACATACAATCTACTCTGAATAGAAATTGCACATACAATCTACCCTGAATAGAAATTGCACATACAATCTACTCTGAATAGAAATTCTACTACCCTGAATAGAAATTGCACATACAATCTACTCTGAATAGAAATTGCACATACAATCTACTCTGAATAGAAATTGCACATACAATCTACTCTGAATAGAAATTGCACATACAATCTACTCTGAATAGAAATTGCACATACAATCTACTCTGAATAGAAATTGCACATACAATCTACTCTGAATAGAAATTGCACATACAATCTACTCTGAATAGAAATTGCACATACAATCTCTACTCTGAATAGAAATTGCACATACAATCTACTCTGAATAGAAATTGCACATACAATCTACTCTGAATAGAAATTGCACATACAATCTACTCTGAATAGAAATTGCACATACAATCTACTCTGAATAGAAATTGCACATACAATCTACTCTGAATAGAAATTGCACATACAATCTACTCTGAATAGAAATTGCACATACAATCTACTCTGAATAGAAATTGCACATACAATCTACTCTGAATAGAAATTGCACATACAATCTACTCTGAATAGAAATTGCACATACAATCTACTCTGAATAGAAATTGCACATACAATCTACTCTGAATAGAAATTGCACATACAATCTACTCTGAATAGAAATTGCACATACAATCTACTCTGAATAGAAATTGCACATACAATCTACTCTGAATAGAAATTGCACATACAATCTACTCTGAATAGAAATTGCACATACAATCTACTCTGAATAGAAATTGCACATACAATCTACTCTGAATAGAAATTGCACATACAATCTACTCTGAATAGAAATTGCACATACAATCTACTCTGAATAGAAATTGCACATACAATCTACTCTGAATAGAAATTGCACATACAATCTACTCTGAATAGAAATTGCACATACAATCTACTCTGAATAGAAATTGCACATACAATCTACTCTGAATAGAAATTGCACATACAATCTACCCTGAATAGAAATTGCACATACAATCTACTCTGAATAGAAATTGCACATACAATCTACTCTGAATAGAAATTGCACATACAATCTACCCTGAATAGAAATTGCACATACAATCTACCCTGAATAGAAATTGCACATACAATCTACCCTGAATAGAAATTGCACATACAATCTACCCTGAATAGAAATTGCACATACAATCTACTCTGAATAGAAATTGCACATACAATCTACTCTGAATAGAAATTGCACATACAATCTACTCTGAATAGAAATTGCACATACAATCTACTCTGAATAGAAATTGCACATACAATCTACTCTGAATAGAAATTGCACATACAATCTACTCTGAATAGAAATTGCACATACAATCTACTCTGAATAGAAATTGCACATACAATCTACTCTGAATAGAAATTGCACATACAATCTACTCTGAATAGAAATTGCACATACAATCTACTCTGAATAGAAATTGCACATACAATCTACTCTGAATAGAAATTGCACTCTGAATAGAAATTGACATACAATCTACTCTGAATAGAAATTGCACATACAATCTACTCTGAATAGAAATTGCACATACAATCTACTTCTGAATAGAAATTGCACATACAATCTACTCTGAATAGAAATTGCACATACAATCTACTCTGAATAGAAATTGCACATACTACTCTGAATAGAAATTGCACATACAATCTACTCTGAATAGAAATTGCACATACTCTGAATAGAAATTGCACATACTACTGAATAGAAATTGCACATACAATCTACTCTGAATAGAAATTGCACATACAATCTACTCTGAATAGAAATTGCACATACAATCTACTCTGAATAGAAATTGCACATACAATCTACTCTGAATAGAAATTGCACATACAATCTACTCTGAATAGAAATTGCACATACAATCTACTCTGAATAGAAATTGCACATACAATCTACTCTGAATAGAAATTGCACATACAATACAATCTACTCTGAATAGAAATTGCACATACAATCTACTCTGAATAGAAATTGCACATACAATCTACTCTGAATAGAAATTGCACATACAATCTACTCTGAATAGAAATTGCACATACAATCTACTCTGAATAGAAATTGCACATACAATCTACTCTGAATAGAAATTGCACATACAATCTACTCTGAATAGAAATTGCACATACAATCTACTCTGAATAGAAATTGCACATACAATCTACTCTGAATAGAAATTGCACATACAATTTACTCTGAATAGAAATTGCACATACAATCTACTCTGAATAGAAATTGCACATACAATCTACTCTGAATAGAAATTGCACATACAATCTACTGAATAGAAATTGCACATACAACTCTGAATAGAAATTGCACATACAATCTACTCTGAATAGAAATTGCACATACAATCTACTCTGAATAGAAATTGCACATACATACTCTGAATAGAAATCTACTCTGAATAGAAATTGCACACACAATCTACCCTGAATAGAAATTGCACACACAATCTACCCTGAATAGAAATTGCACACACAATCTACCCTGAATAGAAATTGTACAATCTACTCTGAATAGAAATTGCACATGCAATCTACCTGAATAGAAATTGCACATACAATCTACTCTGAATAGAATTTGCACATACAATCTACTCTGAATAGAAATTGCACATACAATCTACTCTGAATAGAAATTGCACATACAATCTACTCTGAATAGAAATTGCACATACAATCTACTCTGAATAGAAATTGCACATACAATCTACTCTGAATAGAAATTGCACATACAATCTACTCTGAATAGAAATTGCACATACAATCTACCCTGAATAGAAATTGCACATACAATCTACTCTGAATAGAAATTGCACATACAATCTACCCTGAATAGAAATTGCACATACAATCTACTCTGAATAGAAATTGCACATACAATCTACTCTGAATAGAAATTGCACATACAATCTACTCTGAATAGAAATTGCACATACAATCTACTCTGAATAGAAATTGCACATACAATCTACTCTGAATAGAAATTGCACATACAATCTACTCTGAATAGAAATTGCACATACAATCTACTCTGAATAGAAATTGCACATACAATCTACTCTGAATAGAAATTGCACATACAATCTACTCTGAATAGAAATTGCACATACAATCTACTCTGAATAGAAATTGCACATACAATCTACTCTGAATAGAAATTGTAAAACAGTTTTGGAGATACAGTTTTTTTTATTTCATTACTGTTATATTAATTTGTGTAAGGGAGATAATTAAATTGTTATCTCTTGTTTATACAGGTTTCTTCTTTTTAGTTCAGTTTTAATTTTAATAAGTAGCTTAAAATGTTAAAAAGAACTATGCAGTATGTTAAGTATTGCACTTACAAATATTTTTCTCTTTATAAATATCAATATTCTAATATGACGATACCAAAACAAAACACCATAAACATATTTTATTCTAGATGATTATTAACTCTACACCAATCAGTTCAGTCCTGTTCAGTCTAAACCACTGGAATTTCAAATGAAAGTAAAAGTCCGACTTCACTTTCAACATACAATGTAGTAAAACTCAAAATATGTGGAGAATTCTAGTCTAATATTTCCACATATTTTCTTACAGAAATTTAACATAAAATTTAGTGTCCAAAGTCAAAATCTATTTAGTATGTACAATATTTGGCCGTGTGGTCACTGTTAACACTGTTATCATTCGTAAGAAAATGTATCAAGCCGTTTTTTAAAAACCACCTCTAATATCCATCGCTAGAATGAACAAAACTATTAGGAAATTTGTTTTTTAAAAACACCATCTGTAATGTTAAATATTGTACCCTCATTCAAGAGAAAAAAAAATTGTTGGAATTAACCTGCAAGATATCCGTACGGATAATACAATCACCCCCAGATTTATTCCCCTAACAATATATTACTTTGGAATCAGACTTTTTAAAAATGTACGTGTACAGAATGACGAGCCGAACTATTTTGGTTCTGAAATTCACCATTTCTACTTATACTTAGCCAATTGCTTGAAAGTCAATGAATGTTTGGTGAAAAAAAGTCAAAGAAATATACTGATCATTAATTGTTTAAAAAACAAGTACCTCTGTATTCACTCATAAAATGGGGTAGACAGTATGGTGAAACTGACATTAAAGACGATTTTTGTAAATGTACAAATTACAAACACATCTTCAAGAGCCAGAGAGGTTGTTTATTGATTATTTATTATGACTCCTGTAGTTCGCAGTAAAAGAAATATTTCTATACATAACACCAATGCGACTTATTGTAAAATTTGTTCGGACATAGTCGAAATTGAAAATCATCTTTTTTTTTAAATGTAAAACTTTCCAAAGCACTAGGCAGACGTTAAAAATGTACTCACTCAAATTTAAAAATGGATTTCAATCTAGACATTGCCATAATACTAAATAAAATACCAAAAGTAAAAAACAAAACAGTAAATAATTTAAATAATATTCTACTGCCAGAGTGCAGACTGTTTGTCTGGTCATGTCATAGTACAGACTGTTTGTTATACATAATTTGTTGCCTATACATTTTTTAAAACTTTCTCTCTCTCTCTCTCTCTCTCTCTCTCTCTCTCTCTCTCTCTCTTTATATATATATATATATATATTAGGGTTATTCAAAAAAATGAAGTTTTGAATTTTTCATGGGGCACCATCTAAAAATGTTCCAATATATGAAAAAATAAACCAGTAAAATTTTTATTGATTTTGACACATGTTGAATGGTTTCTACAACATTGTGAATTTTACAAATTTCAATTATTTTACCCCTTGTTGGTAATAACGTGACTGCCTGACTGACTATACCCAAAACATATTATTAATTGTGTAAAATGATGAAGATACAATGTCACTCTTATTTATTTCGGTTAATTTTAATCTTTGCTGTTAATTATTCTTTGTTGATTTTTTTGTCTAATTTCTTTGGCCACGTTCACACAAAATCAATATTATAATATCACTCAGATTTTTGTATTTTTTCTCTTAAAATCGTTTCAACTAGTTTAATAAAGATGTCCAGTAGTAGAGCAAAATTCACTGGAGCATGTGTCCTGCTGGAGCGAAAGATGCAGAAGGTAATGTTGTTACTGGCCTGTCGTCATCATATCCTTGAAATTATGTTGGAAGCAGGTGTGAAGTATTCATTTGGTCCTTCTACAAGTCCAGACATAGCAATCTTTAAGCGGTTTAAAGAACACTGGCCACTCATTGATAAATCAACATTTCAGACTGTTTTAACAGATGTGTCAAGTACATCAGTCGCTGTTGACATTGCTAAGGATTTATTGAATTTGCACAAAAACAGCTCACAACTTTTCAACCTCATGACGATTACCGAAAGCTACTTGACTTATTTACCTTGGAGGAATTCCAGCAAAACGTATATCATTTAAACAACCAGCTGGACTTCATCGTGCTAGGTGGATGGCCAAAGCCATATATGCCATCAAAATATGACTATTTCGGGCCCAATTTCGACTCACGGCAAAAGAAAAATGGGGTCCTCAGAAACATATGCATTTTTGCCACAAGAATTTACACTACAGCCTGGTTTACAGCACCATCAGCCATTTCAGCTCCTCGAAATGATCTCTGGCTTATCAAAAGCCTACAAAGGTTATGGTTAGGGTTAGGGTTAGTTGGACTAATTAATTTAATGTGCCAAGTGAATAGTGATATTGTTAATATTATAACACTTATTGTATCATTTAAGTATTTGCTTGCAGCTATCCTGATTCACAGATTTCAGCGGTGGCTTTGAACAAATTTCTAAGACACCTCTGGTATTTATCAGAAGAACTTGTTGCATTGGCTTTTTTTGATGATGAAGTACCACTTGACATAAAACAGAAAATGGTGAGATGTTTAAAAACAAATGGGTTACCTGGCTCTTTGAAAAAAAAAAACAATTGATCAATCTCTGAAAGAATTCAAAGAACTTGATGATTTTGTTTCAAATAACACATTTTGTATTTTTGCCATTTTTGGACTGTCATCTGAATTTTTGAGCAGTGATCCAGATAGTTGGGGGACCAATGAAACCTTCAAAAAAGCAAAAGCTGAACTATCCTCTCTCAGAGTTGTGAATGACATAGAAGAACTTCACACAAACAATGAAGAACAGAAACAGTACCTGCTGATGGTTGTGAAACAGTATAGACAGAACTGTCCAGACAGGAACAAGTCAACATTGTTGCAGTTGAACCAAGATTTTAACTATTAATTTAATTGTTTGTATACTTTTTATTAAACAAGTAAGATAACTTTAGATTTGTTTAACTGGTAATGAATATACTGATTTTTTCATTATTATTATTTGTTAAAACAAAACATGGCGGTAGCACCCTCTTAATATTGTCTATGGTCTATGTTTGCATGCAGGCTATTGTAAGACATTTGCAGCAATGTGAAAATTGTCTGTGTGAAACAGGTTAATACTGACGTTAAGTATGTAAGAGGTTACGTAAATTAAAATAACTTCGAAATAGTAAAAAAAAAAAAATTTCTCACCACACTGACCACACAAACATTATACAATTATATTAAATACAGACAGTCGGCCAAAGGTCAAATTGTTTATCTTGGTTTTATGTTTTTCTATATGTCCTACAAGTTCATCTTGTTGCAGCAAGTGATGAAAGAGAAATAATATATCAATTTATATTTTGTGAATAAATCAAACAATCTAACAAGAAATACAAAACAGATAGGGTGGAGCTAAAATTATTAGACACGTCCTGCTGGCAATTAATTGTCTTTCAGCACCAAAAAATGCCAGTTATCATGTCACACCTTTGATACAACTCTGTTTAGATTGACACTTTCAATAATTGTTTAATCTATTTGCAATACAGTTATCTCGTTTTATTGTTTTTTTTTCCATAGTCGAAGATTTCACAATTGATGTATTTCTTTCACATCGTCACTTCGACATTGTTCGGCTAGCAAACATTGGCTGTAACATATATATATATATGTGTGTTAGTGTGTGTGTGTGTAAATATATAAAATGTTTCATATTACTTGACAAGACACCATTTAGACAACATTATTTTTGTTAACAATATAAAATAAAAACAATTGCTCACAAATATCGAAGTTCGAGTGGTGTGTTAAACCAATCAGATTCTCTATCTCAGTATTTTTCTAATTGTGCTTTCTCTGTATCTCATTCCAGGACTCTCATCAGAGTGTCCCATCC
Organism: Bulinus truncatus; assembly: GCA_021962125.1. Classification (NCBI taxonomy): domain Eukaryota; kingdom Metazoa; phylum Mollusca; class Gastropoda; family Planorbidae; genus Bulinus; species Bulinus truncatus. The sequence continues at coordinate 2,499,411 of JAGDYQ010000034.1, forward strand.
GCCCATCCGTGCTGTGAATGTATATAGCTTTGGGTAATTATATAGCAAATTGTAATAAAACTAGACCTACTTTATATGAAACACCGCTTGTGTGTTGTAAACTCTAAATATAGACACATTGTAATAGAACAGACCAATTATATAAACTCATTATGTTCAGGGGAATAATGACTAGACTTTAACACACCAAACCTTGACTTCATTTTTTTATATCAGATTTTTTAAGACTTCTTCTATTTGGTTTCAACTTCAGAGTGGTCTGAAGAGATTTATTTATTTTAGTTAGTTTACAGACCACAGAAAGCTCATTTGTTATTCATATATTTTCTTACATACTAAGATATGTATAATAAATGATTTGAAGATGTGTTAATTTACTGAGCGGAAACCTTAAGTCCTGAATTTTACCCCTCAACTACACATAATTCCATTAAATATTTTTTTGTCTTCTTTTGAAATCAATAAGGCTAGAAACGCCTTTTCAAATAGACGTAGAATATATTTTAAAATTGATTAATTATAAATTCTCAATAAACTTACGTCTTTTTTTTCCATTAATGTCTAATATCAATTAAACCGATTGCAGTGTGTGTACTATTGACCAGCCAGAATTTCAATGTGTTTTGCCTTTCAATAAATGCGTCACTTCTATTTTTGTAAATTAGCATGAACCTTTCTTATTACGTGTGTTAATATTAATGTATAGGTCTTATTAAGGCAATCAAAATGTCTGTTAGTTCAGAAAGAGATATCATCACCTACATGTAATAATTTAGTCTTTTAAAAGTAGATTTTATTTTATTGTTGACGACAACAGCTTCTAACAGTTTTCTTTGTATTCTAAACGACTTAAATATACAAACTTAATTCAAATGGTTAAATTAACTTTATAGTAATAGAACTATATTTTATATAAAAGCTGTTAAATGGAAACCATTTCACATCTTATAATTTTTTTAGAGTTTATGGTTTACATCGTATTACTTTTTTGTGTTTATTTAGTCAATTTTTGATGAACAATATTAGTTCCCAGTTAAATATTAACAAAATTTACTTACCCCTTTGTAATATTATCTGTTTCTTGTTGTTTAAATTGTTATATGCAAAAAGTGTAAATCGTCTGAATATCTCTTGCATAATATTTATAAGCTGTCCGATGTTTGTTCAAAAGAGTGATAAATCTTGAGAGAACAACACTATCAATCTTTGTTTCACTGACTGATTGATAACTGTAGTCTATTGGGTTAACGGACTTCCTTTCTATCGCAAGGCAGGAGTGTACTGTTGCCATAATATATATGTACAAAACAATATTAAAGGGGCCCCATAAAGTCTGCCGTTGTCAAGTATATCCACTCGAATAGTAAGGAAGAAGGTAAGAAGTTGGGCTAGCTACCCAACCCGGTAAAAGCCCAATATCTACAGAAAACGAAGAATTAACATTGATGTATCAATGCCGAAGCTGTTTGTAGAAAGCCACGTGGATGTCAACCAGCTGAAAACTGTTCTAAAGATGAAAACAAAAATAGCAACGAACTGGCTATGTTCATTCTGTTATTTACTCAATCATTGTAAAGCATGAGAAATTTGTAGTTTGCATCTGTCTGTCAATGTCCATGTTGGAGAAAAATTATACATAAACCTATTCAAGTCTTTTAGAACTTCAAAGAATGATCACACTCTCCACATCTTAATTTCTCTCAGGCAGAATGAAACATTACCAATCTACGTCACAATGGCACTACATTAAAGTCCAGTCCGTAGCTGGAGCTGTTGAGGCGCCCCTCCCACCACCTATTACAATACAAACATTTTCAATACACATTTCAGGTTTAATTCGGGTGTAAAATAACGATTCCTTCCTCTATTAACTGTTAAGTATGTAGTGTCTTCATACGTCTCTCTCTTTTCTAAAAAAATAGGTCTGGAACAACCATCTTTTATCATTGTCTGTAGCCCTTGCCGTGATTGTATTTCAGCATTCTGCATTCTCTGAGTGGTCACTTATAAATATTTATATAATATGATATATATACAGGGGAAAAAATACACAATATCTCCATTTCCCCCCCCCCCCCAGGTGTTTGTGTCGGTGTCGGCTGATTTTAGAAAACCGACATCGGTGTCTATGTCGGTGTCGGCAAATAAAATGGCCGACACCACACCCCTGCGTGTGTCTGTATGTTTGTCTGTATAATGTGTATGTATTTGCGTATGTATTATGTGTGTATGTATATGTATGTATATGTATTTGTCTGTATATGTTTGTAGTAATGTGTTAGAGGATTTGATTATGTATATGTGAATTTATAAATGTGTGTATGTATTATGTGTGTTTATATATTTATACGTATTCGAATGTTTTTTTTTCGTTTGTTAGTGTGTGTGTGTGTGTGTGTAATATTGTGTACGGGTGTGACTATGTCTGTTTGTCTCAATGTGCATATGTGTGTGTGTGTGTCTGCATGTGTGAGAACGGGTGTAACTATGTGTGTTTGTCTCATTGTCTATATGTATGTGTTTGTCTGTATCTGTGGATCTCAGTGTGAGTGTATCCTCGGCACAATAGTAGTCCTAGAAGGGGGGGAGGAGGCAAACATGATGACTGCGTACTAACTAATCTTTGATCAAGGATAGCACCGCCATTGACCCTGGTCCACGAACTTCTGAAGCCGCCTCTGAATTTCAATTTGATTATCTCCAATGTGTCTTCCTGGCGATGAGCATCTGACAGAAGTAGACTACTTTACCTACATCGATAACATTGTTTCAGCAACAGGCGGATCAGACGAAGATATCAAAGCCAGAATATGCAAGGCAAGACTTACTTTCGTCTCTCTGAAGCCTGTATGGAAAACATCGTTCCTCTCCAACAAATATAAACTTAGGATTTTTAACAGCAAGTGAAATCCGTTCTGCTATATTGGGTGGAAATATAGAGAGTCACTAACTCAATTACCAATAGACTGCAGAGTTTCTAAATGGCTGCCTCAGGAATATCCTAAAGATAGGGCGACTAGATACATTTAGGAGCGAAGATCTCTGGCAGCTGGCAAACCAAGATCCCATAGACCTACTTGTGTCCAGAAGAAAATGGAGAAGGATTTTGCCACTCGCTACAAAAGACTCCAGAAGACATCACGAAAATGGCACTGAATGGAACCCCAAAGGCCAGGGTAAAAGTCGGCCGCCTAAAGACAACTTGGAGAAGGTCTTGTAAGCAGGAAATGAACATCTGCAGACAGACATGGCGGATAATTGAAAAAGGCCTCCCAAAACAGAGTGCGCTGGAAAGTGGTTGGAGAGGCCCTTTGCACGCAAGGAGTTCAAGGCATTAAGCCAACTAAGTCAATATGTCTTCCCTATTTTAGACTTTATACGGTCGTGTGATATGTAACTTGACATCCGTTAGGGCGATAATGTATGATTATAACTATGCATATAATAGTAAACAGTTTCTAAGTTGGTCTTTTGCTTTGAAAAGAATATCATTGAAGATTTTCGGTATGTAGAATTCATATTATACTAGGTCTAGAGGTACTATTTTTGTACATTTTTCCGGATCACAGTTATTTTTAATAAGTAACTGGAGATCAGGGTTATTATATTTTCCGGAAGTAAGCTAGTTTTTGAAGACCATCTTTTTCCAATCTGGTGTGATCGGAAATATTGGTAATGTCTAATGCAGATTGTGATCCGAAATATTGATAATGTCTAAATCATAACTGTGATCGGAAATAATTGATAAATACTGCACGTATATTTTTGTATATTTTGTGTGTCCTTTGTACAATAAATATATTGAATCAGCCATTGGACTTTGATTGTTTTTTTTTTGAGGAGAAAGAGAGTGGAAGGCCACGGCTACCAAACACCTCCACATATAATACAACCATACACCCCGACCAAAGACCTCCACATATAATACAACCCTAAACCCCGACCAAACACCTCCACATATAATACAACCCTAAACCCCGACCAAACACCTCCACATATAATACAACCCTAAACCCCGACCAAACACCTCCACATATAATACAACCCTAAACCCCGACCAAACACCTCCACATATAATACAACCCTAAACCCCGACCAAACACCTCCACATATAATACAACCCTAAACCCCCGACCAAACACCTCCACATATAATACAACCCTAAACCCCGACCAAACACCTCCACATATAATACAACCCTAAACCCCGACCAAACACCTCCACATATAATACAACCCTAAACCCCGACCAAACACCTCCACATATAATACAACCCTAAACCCCGACCAAACACCTCCACATATAATACAACCCTAAACCCCGACCAAACACCTCCACATATAATACAACCCTAAACCCCGACCAAACACCTCCACATATAATACAACCCTAAACCCCGACCAAACACCTCCACATATAATACAACCCTAAACCCCGACCAAACACCTCCACATATAATACAACCCTAAACCCCGACCAAACACCTCCACATATAATACAACCCTAAACCCCGACCAAACACCTCCACATATAATACAACCCTAAACCCCGACCAAACACCTCCACATATAATACAAACATCAACCCCGACCAAACACCTCCACATATAATACAACCCTAAACCCCGACAACATGAGCAACGTCCCCGACAGTAGGGAACTGCATCAATTTTTAACGAAAGAGTACATTTCTACGAACAACTAATGAAATAGAAAATGTTTAAAAAAGCGTCCATTAGCCTGGCTGTAACAATTAGCCTGGCTGTAACAGTTAGCCTGGCTGTAACAGTTAGCCTGGCTGTAACAGTTAGCCTGGCTGTAACAGTTAGCCTGGCTGTAACAGTTAGCCTGGCTGTAACAGTTAGCCTGGCTGTAACAATAAGCCTGGCTGTAACAATAAGTCTGGCTGTAACAGTTAGCCTGGCTGTAACAGTTAGCCTGGCTGTAACAATAAGCCTGGCTGTAACAATTAGCCTGGCTGTAACAGTTAGCCTGGCTGTAACAGTTAGCCTGGCTGTAACAATAAGTCTGGCTGTAACAATTAGCCTGGCTGTAACAGTTAGCCTGGCTGTAACAATTAGCCTGGCTGTAACAAATAGCCTGGCTGTAACAGTTAGCCTGGCTGTAACAGTTAGCCTGGCTGTAACAGTTAGCCTGGCTGTAACAGTTAGCCTGGCTGTAACAGTTAGCCTGGCTGTAACAATAAGCCTGGCTGTAACAATAAGTCTGGCTGTAACAGTTAGCCTGGCTGTAACAGTTAGCCTGGCTGTAACAATAAGCCTGGCTGTAACAATAAGCCTGGCTGTAACAGTTAACAGCTATAAGATAAAAAAACACAAGGTTTGGCCGATGTGATTTTCAACTTTTATACCATTTCAACTACTTTTGATTAATGACAGATTATAACTGTATGAGAAGAGAATAATATGTACCGAGAACAAGACATTAATTGTTTACTCCTGCAAATTGAACAAAAATGAGATCAAAATGTAAAATGACAATGAAATAATCACAAGTTTTAAAACATTAGACAAGTGTTTAAAAACACATACAGACACGATCAAATTGATACAGACATACACATACATGCCCGCTAATAAACACACCCATGCAGACACAAATATACACACATATACAGACACTGACATACAAAGATATACAGACACGATCAAACTGATACAGATATACACATACATGCACGCTAATAAACACACACATGCAGACAGAAATATACACACATATACAGACACTGACATACAAAGATATACAGACACGATCAAATTGATACAGACATACACACACATGCACGCTAATAAACACACACATGCAGACACAAATATACACACATATACAGACACTGACATACAAAGATATACAGACACGATCAAACTGATACAGACATACACATACATGCACGCTAATAAACATACACATACATACACACATATAAACGCACATATACTTACACAAAGATACACACATATAAAGACACATACACAATATCACATCTTTGGTCCCTTTATGATTATCGTAATACTGAATACCCCTAGAAAAAATCAACAAACCTAAATATATTGTTCTTACGGTCATAGATTTCCCATCATTTCATTGTTCTTACGGTCATAGATTTCCCATCATTTCATTATTCTTACGGTCACAGTTTTCCCATCATTTCATTGTTCTCACTGTCACAGTTTTCCCATCATTTCATTATTCTTACGGTCACAGTTTTCCCATCATTTTATTATTCTTACGGTCACAGTTTTACCATCATTTCATTGCTCTTACGGTCACAGTTTTACCATCATTTCATTGTTCTTACGGTCACAGTTTTACCATCATTTCATTGTTCTCACGGTCACAGTTTTCCCATCATTTCATTGTTCTCACGGTCACAGTTTTCCCATCATTTCATTGTTCTCACGGTCACAGTTTTACCATCATTTCATTGTTCTCACGGTCACAGTTTTCCCATCATGTCATTGTTCTTACGGTCACAGTTTTCCCATCATTTTATTGTTCTTACGGTCACAGTTTTCCCATCATTTCATTGTTCTTACGGTCACAGTTTTCCCATCATTTCATTGTTATTACGGTCACAGTTTTCCCATCATTTTATTTTTCTCACGGTCACAGTTTTCCCATCATTTCATTGTTCTTACGGTCACAGTTTTCCCATCATTTCATTGTTCTTACGGTCACAGTTTTCCCAACATTTTATTTTTCTCACGGTCACAGTTTTCCCATCATTTCATTGTTCTCACGGTCACAGTTTTCCCATCATTTCATTGTTCTCACGGTCAGTTTTCCCATCATTTCATTTTTCTCACGGTCACAGTTTTCCCATCATTTCATTGTTCTTACGGTCACAGTTTTCCCATCATTTCATTGTTCTCACGGTCACAGTTTTCCCATCATTTCATTGTTCTCACGGTCACAGTTTTCCCATCATTTCATTGTTCTCACGGTCACAGTTTTTACCATCATTTCATTGTTCTCACGGTCACAGTTTTCCCATCATTTCATTGTGTTCTATTTTGCCGTGCTTGTCAGACCAAAATTTCACAGCGTATACCCCTGACAAAGGTAGCTTACCAAAATTTGGGAAACACTGCATTAGACGATAGTTTTATTACATTTCATCTTCTTTAGTGACTAAAGGAAGAGACAGAATAGATGGAGTGTCTAAATGTGTAATATATCCAACATTGAACAACAAAATTGTATATTTCTAAAGTTCATTCGGACCATTAACTTCTTAAGAGCCGCTCCTAAGAACATGAATAATAAGTCTCAGATTAAATTGAACTGTAAGTAAACTATCATTAAAATGATGTTAAATTTACTAGTGTGTACATCGAATGCAGAATGGTGTAACATTTACATCCGTTTTCAAATCTATTTCTCAATGTAAACATTTTATAGTCTGTCATAATTGCATATCTATGTATGCTGCTTCCACTAGAACTAGAAACATTGAGTTCCTTTAGTCACTTTATTAACAATAGTCTATCTACTAAATGCTAGTTTCTCAGCAGATCTGACAACCATAAACAATTTAATATAAGAAGTTGACTCCAGTCGAAAGGAACTATAATAACATTTAATTCTTCAATACAATTACATAAACATGAGCTGATATTAAATGGTGAACTCAGTAGGACATAGTAAAACTTTTAAACATAGGTCGCATATAAACTTTGTCAATACTATTTATTGTAACACTAGCAGGCTGAACGAAATCCGACAGAAGGGATATACAAAGAAATATACGAAATACTGCAATAGAAAAGAATATGTGGTCTTTATTGCCATGAACAGAATACGATATGAACAGAAATAACAAAGACACACATTAAGAAATCTTTGTTGTGTTTACAATGACGGATGCACAAATTTCCAGTTTTGGAATTCCCCGAAGAGTTAATTAATACAGTGATTAGCCGTCTCCTTATACTGTAATTGATGCGAACAGTTTTCTGAATTCCCCGAGCGAGGGTAGTTTTCATATCGTGAGGTGTATGCGTTGTATTTAAGGATGTTCATGGCAATAAAAGCCGAATGTTTTTTTCTATTATAGTATTACAACTAGGGTTCGAAAATTACGCGTAAGATTGGCGCACGTAATTTACGCGTAAATTACGCGTAATTTACGCGTAAGTTACGCGTAAGTTACGCCTAAATTACGCGTACCATTAATTCCCAATTACTTGAAAATTTATATTCCTTTTGTTGCTCACGCTCACTGATTGCTAGTAGGTGTATTTTTAATAATGTTTTAAAAGGTTTTAACTTGTAATTAACCGGTCATACTAATTTGCCCGTCGTCCGCATCGGCCACGTATTTCGTCGTGTATTGACTGCATCAGCGGCGGCCATCTTTGGCTGAGTAATACCGTCTAATACGGTCAACGCGGGGCGGGTGCAATGCGCCTCGAAATACGGCCGCCTCGGGTGCCGAACTCAGCAAAAGACGGCACACGCGATCGACGCTGGTTAGGGTTCAAAAAATTACGCGTAAGATTGGAGCGCGTAATTTACGCCAAAATTACGCGTGTCATTAATGCCCAATTACTTGAAAATGTATGTTCCTTTTGTTGCTCACGCTCACTGATTGCAATCAGGTGTATTTTTAATAATGTTTTCAAATGTTTTTACTTGTAATTTACCGGTCATACTAATTTGCCCCGTCGTCCACGTATTTCGTCGTGTACTGACTGCATCAGCGGCGGCCATCTTTGGCTGAGTAATACCGTTTAATACGGTCGACGCTGGACGGGTGCAATGCGGCGCGAAATACGGCCGCCGCGGTTGCGGAACTCAGCAAAAGACGGCACACGCGATCAACGGTGGTGCAATCCGCAGCGAAATACAGACGACGTGAGTGCAATACGAAGCGTAATACGGCCGACGCGATCGACGGAAGCACTATACACAGTAAAATGTTTTCTATACGTTTTTTGACATTTGGAACATATATTATTATAGATAATGTTTATAAAAAAAATTGGGTTTTTCCAGATTACAATAAAAAAAATTTCATGTCAGGGAAAAATGTTTTCTATACGTTTCAAGACATTTGGAACATATCTAGATAATGTTTAAAAATTATTATTATTATTTTTTGGATTTTTGGGTTTTATAACCTCCCCGTTTGGCTTGCGGCCGCTTGCCATACAGCTCATGGCGGCATTGTGTAGAAAATTTTTATGATTTTGTCTTTTTTTTAACCAGACTTTGGCTTCCTTATTGAAAATATTTATTTTATTATGTTTACTAAAACGATTAAAACAAACAATATACTGTGCGATTTACGCTGTTTTACCAAACGAATACTTCCGATTTATGCTTGTGGCCGGATGTAGATGGTACTCCTAATCACTGAAATTAATTAATCGCCGCTGTTAACACAACAAATTGCGACAGAAACAATTAAAAATGGCCGTCAAATATGCATTTTTTTAAATTACCGTAATTTACGCGTAATTTTCCAAAATTACGTTACCGTAAATTACGCGTAATTTACGGTAACTTACGCGTAACGTTACGCGACTTCGAACCCTAATTACAACGCACAGCGCAAGATATGAAAAATACCTGAGGGAATACACGCATAGGTAAGACGATTATGTATTTAAAGATAAATAATTTATTTAATTTTGAAAAACAGGTAAGTCTCGTGGGAATTTTTTTTGTATTCTTAAAATATCCTGTAATGTGCTAGTCTGGGAAGTAATAAACACATTGTGAGTGGCAGTGAAGTATGACGCAGAGAGAATATACCAGAGTTGAGATTCTATGTTAGTACTGGCTTACACTTGGGGAAACTATAAACAGTTATTAATCTTCTTCTTCTTCCTTTGGCTCTACAGCCCATTTAGGGCCCTGGCCTGCCATACTACACTTCTCCACTTTTCCCGATCCATGGTCTTCTTCCTCCACTCTCTCACTCCTATGGCTTTAAGGTCTTTCTCCACTTCCTCCAACCATCTGCTTCTTGGCCTGCCTTTAGGCCTTTTCTCATTAGGTGTTGTCTTATAAATCGTTTTTGGACCTCTGTTGTTTTCCATTCTTTCTATGTGCCCTACCCACCTTAATCTATTCATTTTAATAGAGATCAGACAGATCTCCAGAAAAATGAAAAAAACCATATACAAGACAATGATCCGGCCAGCAGTAACACATGGTAGCGAAACATGGACCATCAGCAAACAAGCAGAAAATATGCTAAACACTTGGGAAAGGAAAATATTTAGGAAAATATATGGGCCAGTAAAGGACAATAACGAGTGGAGAAGTAGAACCAATTCAGAGCTGTATGAACTGTATGAAGAACCAAATATAACAGCTGAAACAGTTATTAATAGCCATGAATTAATTAATAGTCCATTTTTTTCTGTATAGTTAGGGAAATTACGAGAATGAAATTCGTACTCAGGAAATACAACTGTTTAAACTGAAGAAATACAGCTGTTTAAACAGAAGAAATACAGCTGTTTAAACTGAAGAAATACAGCTGTTTAAACTGAAGAAATACAGCTGTTTAAACTGAAGAAATGCAGCTGTTTAAACTGAAGAAATGCAGCTGTTTAAACTGAAGAAATGCAGCTGTTTAAACTGAAGAAATGCAGCTGTTTAAATTGAAGAAATACAGCTGTTTAAACTGAAGAAATGCAGCTGTTTAAACTGAAGAAATGCAGCTGTTTAAACTGAAGAAATGCAGCTGTTTAAACTGAAGAAATGCAGCTGTTTAAATTGAAGAAATAAAGCTGTTTAAATTAAAGAAATGCAGCTGTTTAAACTCAGGATAATAGCTGTTTAAACTGAAGAAATACAGCTGTTTAAACTCAGGATAAATAGCTGTTTAAACAAGAAATACAGCTGTTTAAACTCAGGATAAATAGCTGTTTAAACTGAAGAAATACAGCTGTTTAAACTCAGGATAAATAGCTGTTTAGACTGAAGAATACAGCTGTTTAAAAAAATCATTTCATAAGATTGACGAAGCTCTATAAACTATAGTTTGAATTATATGATATAGGCCTAGCGTGACACGATACACCAAAACTGATTTTGAATCGTAAATTGACGTAAGATTTAAAAAATATGTACAAATATAATGTTTAAATTTTGACATATTAACTGCGGCAGATTAAGAATCAAATGAATGTGATTGAAATATTTATTATGTTTATCTTCTTAGTTGGGAGTAGTGAATATTCTTACGTCTTTCCAACTCTCTCTAGGTAGGCACTAAAGGACACGTGAGTTCGTGAGTTGAATAATAAGAATTATTCACAGTCTACAATGTACAGGTTATAATAATTCCAGACTAAAACAATACAAAGTCCATGTTGTGTACAAATAATCCAGTTGAAACGAGTCTACGTGTTATTGATGGCGACGTGCCGATGACTAACTCGCTGCATCAAAAAACCTGGAGTTCTATGCGTCTCATGAATCACAGCACAGTTCCTTTTATATGTAGTCCCACCCACGCTGAATCCATCGTTTTCCTTCCAAAACTGAGGGAGAAGTTCATTGTGTGGGTGTGCAGGTGCAGTTGGCGAACAGCACTATTTCATCACTTGTACTAAGGCGGGGGTGAACGACCGAATTAACAATGTGTAGGCGTACATAAGTCATGAGTGCATCATTCCTCTCGGGGCAATGGTTCGACCGGGGGGGGGGGTGAAGCAGATTTATGACAAGATTATTATTTGAAAGACAATTGGTATACTATGGTGTGTAAAGTCAGCCTTATATATATATATATATATATATATATATATATATATATATATATCTTATGAATCTCTTTATGAGACAAGTGCTGGTTGATGACCACGTGACCATCTTTCGTCGTATATTGGGAAGAGACTTACATTGATAAAACATATTTTGTATGTAGGAATAATTTCATTTAAAAAAAGGTTATTAAATATCGATTAAATGTAAATTATAGTACTATGCTAGTAATTTTACTATATTATTAATTTTAAACTTAGTTTATGAAATAAACTTTTACATTTGTTATCACCCAATTAGCGCAAAAATCTCCAACCTGCCTCCACTTGTGGAGCTTTTCTAAGCACTACACTACACTACACTACACTACTCGTCATTGGTCTTAATGAACCAGCACGTCTATGATCTATATTGGCATCAAACTTAAATACGTTTTTCAAATTTGTAGCCATGAAATTATTTCAAACGCAGTGGCTACGATACCAACAAGCACCATTATATTAGGGTTAGGAATTTTTTTTCGGGTACCATTAATTGTATTAGGGTTAGGAATAGGGTTAGGATTAGGGTTAGGGATAGGGTTACGGTTAGGGATAGGGTTAGGGTTATGGTGTGGAGCAATATCTATTGCTGGTACCCGGAAAAAAATACGGAGTCCCACTTGATGGTACCGTAGTCACTGCGTATTTCAAAACAAACAGCCAAGATTTCCTTTATTCCCTGAAATAAATAAAGTAGATGTGACATATTAGGCCAGGAGTTTTAGCAACATACCCAGAATAAATTCTTTACAATGGTTTAAATGCAGAATCTGACATATATATATATATATATATATATATATATATATATATATATATATATGTAATAATCAGTTTAGGCTAGAGAATTTACAGTTGGCACAGAGTTGGTTTTAATTATATGGCCACTTAGCTTGGCGGAAGTGAATTATTAGTTTAGAGCAGACAATAATTGAGACGACGACCTGAGACCTTGTTAGTGTAAGAATATATTTTATCACATCATTTTTATTGTACAATGTAAAATAAGAAATTCCTTCATATGAAAATACAAATATGTACATGTATACATAGAAGTCTACTCAGTGATTTTTATATGTAGTTCGTCTTTTAAATATAATTTAATATACACCAAGTCAAGTTAGTTGAATCATTTATTCCGAAGAGACTGAAACATCTTTACAGCTAGCAAAAGAAACAGAAGTACCAAGAAAATAAATAATATATTATACACACAACTAATCTACACACAAAAACTAAATATGACAATATATATGAAGATTAACTGGTATGAATGACACCCAATGAAACTCATTGGAATTTTTTCTACAGCATTGCAAAAATTGCACGAATTACACGTAACTTTCCACTATTCACGGTTCTGTACCTGTCAATAACCTTGGTAAATCTGAAGTAGGCCTAATCCACGTCAAACTGTCAGCAAACGTGCTTCAGATTATGTTATATAAGTATTTAAAATGAAAGGTCAAATAAAGTGTAACCAATATGACCTGCTTCCAGTGGCGCAACCAGGAGGGGGGCAGGGGGGGGAGCTTGAGCGCCCCCCCCCCGGCAAAATCATGAAATACATAATTTAAGTTATAAAGTTACAAATAAGACTGTCAAACTGTCAAACTGTCTTTTTTCAACATATGAGCCCCCCCCAGCATTTTTTGCTGGTTGCGCCACTGCCTGCTTCCATTAGTAGACCTACGTTTTAACCGTATTGACGAAGCATTAGCTTCATAAAAGTCATACATACATTTTTATATTTGTTGCATTATATAAAAACTACTTCATAAAACAAACCATAAATAAATAAATAATACAACACTCTCAACTGATGTGAGTAGCAGCCCCGTAGCGTGAAAATTCTATAGCAGGGGCCAGGCATTCTACAGCAGAGGCCAGGCATAAGCAGGGGGGGGGCGGGTAATACATTTTATTAAGTAGAGCAAATAAACAGAGGGGGCCAGACACTACGGGCCTGGTGAGTAGTATGGCTTTCAGACTCCGGGTGGGGCAGGCATCAATCCGCTGGTGAAATTGGCAGTTGCTTTCACCCCGTGCCATAATCACAGTGTTCACATGCTGTTGTACACATCTTCCTCAAATGCCCAAGGTATGAAGAATTCCAAGCATTCATCATCAATTATTTCTTCATCTTTTACATCCAGCATGTCATTATCATGTAACTCTTCATAGTCAATCATTTCCACAACATTGACCAGCTCCTTGGCATTCAAACATGACTCTCGATTACAATTTTTGAAGGCTGTTATGCATGACAAACCATACTCAAAGCAGCGACACAAACGTGTCCCACACTGTTTCCTGGATCCGGAAGTACATTTGCAACAAACCACCTTCAGAACATCTGGAGGAGCCACATCTAAGTCAGTGGCAATATGGATGTACTTTTCTTCATGAAGCTTCCATCCCCATTCTGTGTGATTCAGTATTGATTAACAACATCAAGATATGTTCCACCTTCCAGCCACTGAACAGCACGGAGTAAGTAACCGCCGTCTACAACATGAATCGAACTGCTTGGTTTCAATGATGGTTCTACACCCTTGCAGATTTCTTTACCGAGCTGTGATTTATCAACTTTCCGCATGTAGTTATCTTTGAACAGAGAAGTAGGAGGTGTTGACAGCTCATAGCTGAAATATTTCTCCATATCAGGTGATCTTTGCATTATGACCAGAAGCCCATTAAATAGAACTGTGGGATCAACACCTGTCAAAGCTTTCTTGGAAGTTGATGAAGAAGCATTGTTTACTTGTGCTAATGTTCTTATTTGAGATTTTCTTTTAAGGACAACATCCTTGAAGTTCTTGCGATCATGTTCTGAACAATATCAGCGCCAACTTCTTCAGCATTGTCGCAGTTTATATTATCAGATTCAGATGCTGCAATACCTGATGGTATGTTGTGGAGTCTTGTGTCAGAAGTATCAAATTGATTATGTGACTTCAAGAATTCGAGAACTTTTGTGAGATCGTCATTATCTCTATTGATCCTGGACTACCCCTCTTCCGGATGCTGAAATGCATCATGGCAGTAGTCAATATCAGCAAACTGCGCTAAAGATGTCCTTACAGCTGCAGTCCTATGAATTGTGGAAGTCCATGTGGTGCGTACACTCTCAGTCACTCCTCTTCCATGAGTTATTCCTCCCTTACCTTTAATGGCCCGCATCATTGCCTGCTCTATGGTAAGGTCATCTGACAGTCCGGCCCACTGTTTACTACTACGCCGTCCAACATGTGATCCTGACATGAGCTGCTTGTGTAGATCTGGATGTGAGTTAGGTAAGCCCATCATCATCTCCAGGTAGAGACGAGCACACTTGGCATAATTGTTGTGACCAGATGCTGCAAAGAGATTCACCATTCTCCTGATACTGACAAGATGTAGCTGATAGTTGCCCATTAGTTCTGCCCGCAGCAGAAGCTTTAATGTGGCAATGTAATACATATACAGAAGCCAAAGGTTTTTACTATGTAAGCTATAGTAATAATTATGTCATTTTCAGGACCCCATTCTACACCTTATACGTAGCTATACGGGATAAAGGGCCCTTGGGGCCCCAAAAGTAGCTATCCCCCTAACATAAATTTGGTTTAAATAATTTTGGTAATGTCTTTTAAGTGCTGGGCTTTAGTGTTTTTGACGGTACCGTCTTATCTTTCAGTATTTTTTAATAATCTTGTAGTTGGCAGCTGCCTTTTTTGTGTAAACAATTCAGGTCATCTCTTAACATGGCTGACAGTATTTTATATAGAATATAGAGGACCTTTTTTTACAAATATATTTAATGCATTTAAACACAATTTAGGTATTCAAAACAAGGGTGTCATTAATCCTCGTTATGTTAACTAATTAGTTATTACGAAATAATTTCACAAAACGCTTGTAAGACATTAATTCTCGGTACGTAATGTAATATTTATTCAACTCCTGGCCTATATTCTTGGTTTATAAAATGTGTGCAGTAAACTCACCGGATAAAAAGTCAACTAAATATTGACATTTGAATCAATGTTATTAATTCTTATTGTTTTTATAAAATGATAATAAGGATTCTTTTTGTTTCATTTTTTTTAAAATAAAAATTATATGCATGTTATCATTTGTTAATCTCATTATATGGATGTTATCATTTGTTAATCTCATTATATGGATGTTATCATTTCTTAATCTCATTATATGGATGTTATCATTTGTTAATCTCATTATATGGATGTTATCATTTCTTAATCTCATTATATGGATGTTATCATTTCTTAATCTCATTATATGGATGTTATTATTTGTTAATCTCATTATATGAATTTTTGATGACTTTATGTCCGGCCACTATTTCTTGACATTATTTTATGATATAAAGGAAAGCCAACAGGTCATTTTGACCAGGTCAATGTTGGATATGTGGACCTTTAGAGAGACTGGTGTTGGTTGAACTGTGTGACGTTTGATAAAGTCCTTGGAATAACACTGGCCATGGAGATCAAATATAACGAATCTTGAAATTTTCACAAGTTGATCTTTATAGTTTCACATCCACATGGATGCTCCAAGCAGGTCAGTATTGGTCAATGGGTGGACAAAAACAAGGTTGGCGGATATGTATTAAATAAATGTACTTACACAACATGTACATGTCCATGTATTAGTGGAGCCACTGTGTATTAAATAAATGTACTTACACAACATGTACATGTATTAGTGGAGCCACTGTGTATTAAATAAATGTACTTACACAACATGTACATGTCCATGTATTAGTGGAGCCACTGTGTATTAAATAAATGTACTTACACAACATGTACATGTCCATGTATTAGTGGAGCCACTGTGTATTAAATAAATGTACTTACACAACATGTACATGTACATGTATTAGTGGAGCCACTGTGTATTATGTAGGGTGCTTGCTGTATCAAATTGGAGCGGCTCACGTCAGGTAGTCTATATACAAACAGTACGGCTGGTAGTCTATATACAAACAGTACGGCTGGTAGTCTATATACAAACAGTACGGCTGGTAGTCTATATACAAACAGTACGGCTGGTAGTCTATATACAAACATTACGTCCTGTTATTTTTGTTTATATTTAGCTAAAAAATAATCTTATAAAATTTGTTCATAGCAAGTCTAGGTGTTTTTTTTTTAATTAATTTTTCAAAATAAATGTACATTGTTAAATATTTTTATCGTTTAAAATTAATATTGAAGGTTTATTTGGTTTCTTTTACATGGAAACTTTCATAATTGCCATTAGTGTGATGCCTGCTGCCATTTCTTTGCAGCTGTGGAAACAAAACTTGAAATTAATTGTTAATATTTATTGAAAGGTCAGTATACAATTCTTATTAATCTTTATTTAAAAAGGAATACTAAAAATAAAAAAAAAAATTATTTCTGAAAATGTGAGAAGAGAAGGTATTGTTACACACACACACACACAAACACAAACACACACAACCACACACACACACACACACACATATTGTTCAAGTGAAAAATAGATACGCCCAATAAATGTTTAAACAACAGATTTAAAGAAGTTGAACGTGTCAACGGAATGGGAATTGATTGAATCAGAAATATCGATACTTTTGTTGCTGTACTCGGAATCGAACACACACTCTCAACTTATTTTCAATTGCGAAATGATGCCTGACGTCTTTGAGTACTCGGTTATACACGTACAAAACAATATTTTAGCGTATTTTAGCGTATAGGTGAAATGTATTATGTCACGTGGGTTCATTGTACTGCATTACATTCTATAGATTGGAATAACATCAATACATTTATTGATATACGTATTACAGGAAAATAACATCATGCATTGTGCGACACCAAACAGCACATGACCATTATATATTTATATCTATCTATCTATCTATCTATCTATCTATCTATCTATCTATCTATATATATATATATATATATATATATATATATATACAGAGAGAGAGAGAGAGAGAGAGAGAGAGAGAGAGAGAGAGAGAGAGAGAGAGAGAGAGAGAGAGAGGGAATAATGTCTGTTGCTCTACGATTGGTCACATTTGAAATACTTTTGATGTTTTTGCCTCGATAATTCAGGCAATGCCATATAGAATTATAGACGTGCTAGACCCAGTATGTTGAGAACTGTTTGAGTGTTGAAATATTATTAGCATTTTATTGGCCTTTTATATAGAAGTAAAACACTTCTGAAAGCTTAAATTACTTTAGATTGAAAAGTGACAATTCTGAAATTAAATTGTAATTTTACTAGAATAAATAATTTTACGAAGTGGCTACGGATACAGCCAACGCGCATGCGCTCTAGCGCTTAGACGGACTATTTTTGTATGCGCATTAGGGTTAGGGATAGGGTTAGGGATATTGTTCGGGATAGGGTTAGGCATAGGGTTAGGAATAGGAGCAATATCTATAGCTGGACCCCTAAAAAAAATTATTCGGAATCGCGCATGAAAAATAGTCCGTCTAAGCGCTAGAGCGCCACTGCGTTAATTTTATGGCTGTAATAAAACTGTCTAGAGTGATCAGTGTAAAGTCCTTGTGTGGATATCACTGTAAGCAAAACATGCACACCATAGAATTATTACACTCTTAAACTAATCTAACAACATCTCTTTTGAAATAATGTACTATCCTGAAAGCAATAATGGTTCATAACTTATTAAATTATCGTTTATTGATAATTCCTAGGAATGTGTTCGTTTATTAGGATCGGTCATTTTAGAATGACATGTACAAGGATGCTAGATATCGGTGTGTATGTAATATACAGAGAGAGAAGAGAGATAGTTCACATGTCCTGCTGAATTTTCTGATTTCTACTTTTTAAAATTAAAGCGCAGATTGCGTAATTTCCTCTGTTCAAAGTCCTTGAGAAAATCTTGTAATGGAGAGAATCGAATAGCTTCTTTTATATTAACTTCAATGTCAATCCATTCAATCTACTTTCTTCAACTGTTGAAACACATAACAATCTGTGTTGAAACACATAACAATCTGTGTTGAAACACATAACAATCTGTAAGTTTTTGTTTTGAGTAAAAGAGCCAATAACGGTTTTAAGATCTCACCATACATAAGTTTGTATGCAAGAGAAAAATATCACCTTTGTGAATATCCATTGGGCAGATATATAACATTTTATTAGGAGTTTGCGAAGATATATAACATTTTACTAGGAGTTTTTGATTTATGAAGGTCAAAATATTTCCAATCAAATGAACTCAGCATCAGCACGTGCAATTCATTTGTGTTTCTCGAAACTTCGATGTATCTCTGTATTTTTGACAGACAAATTATGGGAACCAACCGCATTGTCAGGACAGTGAAAGTAGGTCAGATAGTTCATAATTAATCTTGGGGGGGGGGGGAAGATAAACAGGGAGAATGAGACTTTAATTTTAAATGATTATGTTAGATATTGGACACTTCAGCAAGAGAGTGGATTAGTTCTGGTTTAAGTATATTGTGAATTGGATTAATGTAGTGATCAGTGATGAGTGTTCTTGTTGGTATCGAGGAACTCAATAATGGAGAGAAGTCATTGTGATTGTGTTACTCAGTTGTGTGGATGGGACTTTTGTTATCGTTTCATATTAACTTATGTAATAATTGAAGTTATGTATATTTATACAATTGATTTACATTGAATTAATGGGAGTGTTTGTGTGCTTTCATTGACTGCATAAGATATAGTAGCATAGGTCAGCATCATATGTTTCATCACAAGACAGATACTTTGAAAGTCGTGTATATTGGTTTTTTGGGTAGTTTTTTGACAAAACTCAACAAACCTGCTTTTTAAAAATCAACTATAACACCTCATTAGTAGTTTTCAACGTAAGTCTAGTGGCGTCAAACAGATTGGTCATACCATTCCATTGGTCATACCATTCCATTGGTCATATCATACCATTGCTCATACCATTCCATTGGTCTGAAACTGCCTAGGACCATGAGTCTACCGTACATATATATAAAAACAAATGACAACCAGAAGCGGATGCAGGTTTGTCGGTGCTCCAGGGGCAGAAGGATATACGGACCCCCTTAAAAACAAGGGTTTATATAGATATTAATATATACAGTGCAGAGCAAGTAATGGGTCAATGGGTCAAAAGGGTCGCAAAATTGGATGGGTCAATGTTCCCTGACCCACGACCCATCCTTAGTTTCCGCCCGACCCTAAAAAAACCCGTCGTCGCGCGGTTTTTTTTTCAAAATGGTTTCTATGGCGACGGCCGTCATCTTGAAAATAACAACATTCGATGGGTCATGGGTCATGATGGGTCTGGGTCAAGAACTTGATGGGTCGTATGGGTCATGGGTCAAGCTCAGTGACCCATTACTTGCTCTGATACAGTGGTACTTCGACATACGAGTGCCCTAACATAGAGATTTTTGAGATACGAGCCGTCGTACAAGCAATGTTTTGGTTTGTAATACGATAAAAATTTAAGATACAAGCGGGTCGGTCGGCTGCACACGACCCAGTTTACTGCGCCTCGCATATTGCCGCTATTCCCGCGCCTCTGTCAGTGTTCTTGCTTGCCTCGCTCTCGAAGTATCTTTGATAAGTTGTGCTCGCGTTTTGTGCTTTTTGTTAATTTGCATAAGTTTATCACATTTCATTTTATAACCATGGGTCCAAAGAAAGTGAGTGGTAAGGTCAGTGCTCAGAGGTAGTGTGAAATCATCCAACAACATGAGCAAGGTGTGCGTGTTACTGACTTGGCGAGGCAGTATGGGCGTAGTACTTCAACGATATGTGCTGTGCTAAAACAGAAGGAGTTGATAAAAGGTATAATACCAGGTAAGGACGTAACAATAACTTCTAAGCTCTTATATTTATCCCCTCCACCCCACACATCCGTCAGCATCTTTCGTAAGATCAAGGCTCATTTCCAAGTAAATATACCTAATAAAAATTCCATGTAAATATACTTAATAAAACCAGGTTATTTCTTTACATCTTCTTTAAGCATGTTTTAATATATAGTCATTTATAAATACATTTTATCTTGTTCAGAAACAAGTAATAATTTTATATATATATATATATATATATATATATATATATATATATATACTAGATATTAACACAGTTCAACATGATCATCCATTTGGTGCTCTGTCACAGGGAATACCCTGTGATATACCTCCCACCTTTATATTAGCAAATGTAATATTTACAAATAGTATAAATTTAAACTGATAAAAAATGTGTACCTTCGGATGCAGAAGTTTTGTTTTTCACAAACGTAGATAGTGACTAAATTTGTATAGAAATTTGCAGAATTTCTTTTTTTTTTTTTTTAATATTATAAACTTTATTTACGAACGCGCTCGCTAGTGACCTTGACCTAGCTTTGACTCGCTTTGACGATGTTAAAATGCTATCTGTTGTAATTGACGATGTTAAAATGCTATCTTTTGTAATAAAAACGAAAATTATTTGAATGATATTATATATTATTATTATTATTTAATATTTAGGACTTGTACAAACCACAGAAACTATTTAAAACTGTAGATATTTGAAAAATAAAAATCGAATCAATTGAAATCAAGCGCCATTTTGAATTATGTTTTAGGTTTTCGTGACCTCTCTTGTCACGTGATTACTTTATCAAATACTATTGTTTTATTTATTATTTCTAGAGGTCGTTTATTTATAGAACGGATTCCCCACACACCGCGACCCGGACAAGCTTAGCGCTTTATAATGTATATATATATATATATATATATATATATATATATATATATATAGAGAGAGAGAGAGAGAGAGAGAGAGAGACAGAGAGAGAGAGAGAAAGAGAGAGAGAGAGAGATGTTTTTGTCTCGATAATTCAGACAATGCCATATAGAATTATAGACGTGCTAGACCCAGTATGTTGAGAATTATTTCTTGAAATATTATTAGCAATTTATTAAGTAAGACAGTTCTGTAAGCTTAAAAAAAACTTTAGATTGAAATGTTACAAGTCTGAAATTAAATTGTGACCTTGCTAGAATAGTTAATTATATAGCTGTAATAAAACTGTCTAGAGTGATCAGTGTAAAGTCCTTGTGTGGATATCACTATAAGCAAAACATGCACACCATAGAATTATTACATTCTTAAACAAATCGCTCTTGAAATAAGGCTTAGATCTTGATTCTGCATTTACAATAATTAAGTTATCATTCAATGATAACTTCTAAGACTGCGATTTATATAATCGGTCACTTTAATATCACATATAATGTGATGCTAGATAGGGGTAAATGATTATTCAACTCCAACTGAATAGTCCACAGTAAATATAATAACTAATAAGGTAAAACACAATAATAGTATCGGACATAACTAGACTAAAAAAGATAGTATACAATCTACTCTGCATGAAATCCAAACCTCAAATATTAATGAAACAATGAAAGGATCATTTTGTCTGTTTGTGATGTGTACCAGAGATTAGATATAACATGTGATGGGTACTAGGGTGATAACTATTTTCATTTTTTTTCGTAATGAAACTGAAACCCCTTACATTCGAGGAACAATTGTATGTAGATGACAGTAGCAACATTATTTTTTTTTTTTAATTGACAAAAGTTCCCCCACCTTTTAATTTTTGTTTTCTCATATTGCGCAGTTTGACGCTCGGTTTCAATTTCACACTGAATTTTTATATTACTTTCTAGACTCCTTTTAAGCACATTCCAGTCATCTGTTTCCATTTGTTTATAAACAAGGCATTTACCATACTCATCTTCCCTCATCTTCTAAACAGAAGAGGTATCCAAGAATTCCATCTGTTGAAAAGCTAATCAATCTCACATGGATGCCGACAAACCGTCAAATTCTTGGAAACTTCACTTTTCTGTTCAATATCCAGAAACGGCGACTGGATCGAATCAAAATTATGATTACTGATATAGAATTGCTCTGGAGGGAAATTCAAGACTTTCCACTATTATCCAGCACACTAATCAGAATCAAACTCAATGGTCTAATTGATTTATATGACAAAAACAAAAAAATACCATCTGATAACACTTTCTCAGTTATTTGATGTCACCAACGTTAATGGAAAATGGAAAAGCTCAGAGGATAAAGAGCTCTACCAGAGGCAAGTTTAACAGTAGAGGAAAGATTGGTTATTCAATGGTTAAACAAACCCCTTTGAAATCATTCCACCCAAGAAAACGAATCCGACTATCAAAAACTCAATCTCAAGCCAGCTTTTCTCAATCACAACCTACAAAAACACATACAACTGTCTCAAAACCTACACAAACGCACACAACTGTCTCAAAACCTACACAAACAAACACAACTGTCTCAAAAACTACACAAACACATACAACTGTCTCAAAACCTACACAAAAACATACAACTGTCTCAAAATCTTCAGATTCTGCAATCTCTGCTTCTTCACCCGAGTCGCCAACTATTTCTTAAACGTCATCTTCTGAATGCAAACCGAAATACCAAAGAGCAAGCACTTGAACGAGGGTTTACTAGTACTAAAAAACATTTCCACACATAAAGCACATGACGTTCTTGCAACCATTGCTGAACAGGTCATGATGTGCCGGTTCCAAGTCAGGCGGGTGTCTGGAAACGAGTAATCTCTGAAGGACGGAAAATGAAAACTAAAATTGTTCAAAAACTTCAAAGCATAGATCCCTATTGTCTCCAGTTTGATGGTAAAAGAGTTCAAGGGGAAGAGTATCAAGTAGGTTTTCTGAAAACGATGACAACCGAAATCAAACTCGGCATTCTCAAATGTGAGAGTGGTTCTGCCGTGGCCATTCACAATGAACTACATCAGCTAATTGATGAATATGATGCTTGAGATAATATTTGTATGCTAATTTGCAACACGACCGCAGAAATACTGACCATTTGCACGGGATTGTAAAGCTCATACAGGATGATGTCTTGAGCAAGGGCTTTCAGAAGCCACAATATATTGACTGTAAGCACCATGTGCTCGACCTTCTTCTGAAACATGTCATGAATTTTCTTATTCAAGAGCCAACGAGCAAACCAGAACTCAACTATTGCTTCATTGGCAAATTAACACAAAACTATGTCACTCTTCAAGCTGATTACCGCTTCTTGCGACAAAAGATGTTAGCACAGGCGAGAACCCACGTTGGCCTCGCATCAGCTGGAATAAATTACCAAATTTACACCAGGCAAGATGGAACTCACGTGCAATATTTACTATTATAGCATTATCTCTGATACCAGAGTGGCGCAGCATTCTCGCTTCTGCCTGCAACTTCATCTGTTACTAATGGGCAAATGCTTGGTTCGATTCGCAACACTACAATGAAGTGTCCTTCAATGAACTGTTTACCTCACTCATCAAGATAAAATGCAAGAAGGCAATTAAGTGTTTAAAGACCCATTGGTCAGTCGAGAAGTCATTAATTGACATGCCCAGATCTAACCAAATTGCTGAACGTGCTGAGAAACTGATGGCGGAACGTCATGCGAAATCGAGAAAAATTGAATTTTTGAATCTGAAGTTCATAGGACAAAATATGTTTTGAACATTTCTTGTACATTCTGTACATATTACTAACTGTTCTATATCTTATTTGTTAATAAAAGTTGATTAGTTATTATTATTACTCTTTTGAATTAAGCAAAAAAAAAACATGTCCTTTTTTGAAAAGAAAAATATTTTTTCACTTTTTTCTTCCAAAAAATGGGGAGGTGGGGGAACTTTTTTAAAAAAATATTAAAAATGCAATTTATATTCTTATATTAAAAACATCGTTAAATATAATGACGACTTTACATTCCATCAAGGATAAACATCGCGCGAAATATATAGCGTCTAATGTCGACTGACTGAAATAAGCCTTACTATTATAATTTTGTCTTTATTTAATGGTCTCCACAATAAATTATTACCGTAATTAATTCATTATTAGATTTCCAATTACATTGATCATTAAATTAGAAGTTGTATAATTACACTCAAGTACAGGGCTCGATTTACCGCCGGGGATATCCCCGGCACTGAGAACCGTCATCACCGGCTCTGCTCTAGCTAATTTTATCCCCGGCTCTGCAGATTTTTTTTTCATCCCCGGCAATAGATTTTTCTTAAATCGAGCACTGCTCAAGTACATGGGAAACATTAATAACGTTTCTTGCTTAGTTGTTCCTGTGCCATATACATGAAAATATTTTCTGCAACAGTAAATATCATATCTCTAATAAAGATAATAGTAGAAAATAATCTTATTGAACGTCTTGAAACAGGAACAAAATATTTCTCTCCTTGGAAAAAGTTTTTTCTGTTGTGAAAAAATAAAGCGTAATTTAAAAAAAAAAATATCACATCAAAGACTTGGTATTCATTTAATCACTTCACTGATTTGTAAATATAATGAACGCAATTACTGCGATAGATAAGGAGGCAAATTGAATTATATTGTCTAGTGTGAGCGGTACATAGTGCCTTAGTGAGTATCGGTCTATATAGAAGTAGCTCACCATAAAACTGTTTCAAGGTGAACGTTATCTAGGTTTCTTAAAAGCAAATACAGGCATAAATCATACTGTTATAAATTATAATATGTTTATTCTTATAATGATTGACATAAGAGTCAATTCCATGTTCTACCTTTTACCTCAAAATAGATAAACGTCACCAGTATATGTTATATAGAACGTTCCTGTTAACACCACTATATCTGTCGGTACATTAATATCGAATCAGTAGTATTCACTACGCCACACTCGCGCACAATCAAAATGATATTGATATCTGGAAATTGTTATTGAGAAATATCCTATAAGAATTGCTCGTCGAGCAATATTATAAAACTTACTGCTGCACTACAAAATATCACAAAGAAAATTCTAATACAACATGTTCACATTTAAAACATGTTGCAATATGATAGTATCTATAAAAACACGTGTTTATTAACTCTCTAATTTATAGTTTGTCTATTACTTTAAAGATTATGTAACCCACACACTTTATAATGGGCGTGAGTAAAAACGTCCATCAAATCTGGTGGCCCCGAGTGGTACATTACATTGGTCACAAATATCTCTAAAATATTTGCCTCTGTCCCCATAAACATATGTAAGGCGCAACAACAGCTATAAATTAAAACAACATTTTAACAAGTAAGATGTATTGTAATGGCAGCTTTAGGGGAGGTGGGAGGGAAGATAACTTACGTGATAGGTATAACAAAATATGAAACGGTTAGTCCCAGACCCGGGAAACGACTATCACCCCAGGCCTCTGATTACTGCTGAGACAGCTTTATGTTTATCTTCAGTGACTCCATAATGGACGGTGAAAAGGGTTTGTATACAAACAATCATGGATGCTCAGTCATTGTTTCGTTCATCATTGACTTCATTCCAAATAATTTCAATTTATGTTGAGGCCGATGATGAGATCATTCAATATGTGCTGGGTCCCCTGTTAATTATTATTGTTCATGTGGTCGGTAAATCTTTGCCGATATCATAATTTTAGTCGATCGTTTAATTCAGACATGGACCAAATACGACCCGCGAAACTAGAACGGACAGTTCGGCTGCATGATTGGGCAATGGATTTTTTTTTTGAAAACGTAATGTATATTAGATATATAAGCATTCCTTCCATCTACTTTTATTCCGGCAAATCTATCCTAGTTTTGCCCAGATTTCGGCCCTTGTGTCGAATTTCACAACGAATTTTTAAAATCAAGTTTGCAGCCCTTTGATCAAGTTATTTGATTTGATTTTTTTTCATTACACTAGAGTGCCCATTAAACTTACAAAGAGCTGTTGTCTTTGGATACATGGATCTTTTTTATTCTTCCAGATGTTCATATCTGTACATTGACTTGTTTATCTCTTCTAAACTTTGTACCACTAATAGGAAACATTTTAAAGTGTCCTTATTTCATTCATATAAAGTACAAGTGTGAAATGACTGTGGATGTACAACGAATGACAAAGGTTGGTGACCAATTTAATACATAAACATCGCCTATCAATGTCAGGGACTTTTTTTAGGCTGGGTGGACAAAGGACATTTCAACAGGATGTGAAAGAAATGTCGAGTCTGTTAATTAGGTCAAGCTGGACATTAAAGAATTTAGATGAATAAAAAAAACAGATTGCTGTAATAGTGACATCAGATATTGAAGTGTGACTTTAATGTAATAGGTGACAAACAAACTTTAATAAAACTTGCTAGTTTGTGCAGAAAGTGCCGGTATGAATATTGTTTTAAATACAAAGTTGGCAAACCATGAAAAAATTACATTAGAAAATGTTAATATCAACCTTCCTCACTTTAAATCGCGGCCGGCCGTTATTCTACAAAACTGTAAATACTATTATCAGTAAATGATAAAATATTTAATTAACAATATTATGGGTATCAAAGTAGATTGAATACTACTGCATTTATAAAATGATTACCTGTTTTTTTAGGATGCCCCTATGAGTACAATTATATTTGTCTTGAATTATGTTACATTTTTTAGGAAGACCTTTTATTAATCTTTGTCTGATACTAGAGAAATGTTCAGCTCGTAGGCCAACACCGACAGCTTCTTTTTGGACCATCATCCCAACTTGTTGCCAACATGGCAGTAAATTTTTAAATTATAATGCTGTTGCCAATTCACAAAGGTCATCTGGCGAAATTGAACATAGCAAAGAAAGTAATTCCCTCCCCCCTTTACTAAATTAATGAATCAGAAAACAATTGTATGCACAAGCAATAAACCAGATAACCATTTTTTTTCACTGATATTTTTCGGTAGTAGGATGTCTGTATAACAGTATAACCATAATTATTAAATGAAGCCTAAAAATAAAACAGACCAATGAGTGACAATCTGACCAAAAACAGACCAATGAGTGACAATCTGACCAAAAACAGACCAATGAGAGACAATCTGACAATTTAACAAAATCAAACACTACTAATCTTTTCCTTCGATAGTAATACAAAATCAGCTTTCATTAAATTTAATTTAGTTTCATAAATTATATGTCAGCTGTGCATTGACAAATTTCTTGTTCTGAGCACCAAATCTTCGACAGCCTTGAAGTAAGTTGAAGTTTATTCAATTAGACAAAGTTAGTCGCTTCAAATTTATTTTAAAATGGCCAATTCATTTGACATTTCGTTAAGATCACTTTAATGTGATAATTTTGAAAAGTGAGCAGTGCTGTTTTTTTTAGACATAATGCACCAATATCAGATGAGCTTTTTTTTTTAAAAGTTAATTCCCTTTCACTCATCACATGAATAATAGTATGTTTATAATTAGTTTTCACTCTGATCAGGGAAGTAACAAATCAAACTAGGTTTCAAGATAACGTTGATCCTGAAACAGTTTTATGGTGTTCCAATTCTACATAATCCGATGCTCACAAAGAGTCTTGGTACAGCTCATTCTAGCCAGTTTAGTTCAAGTACCAACCATATTTATTGCAGTAGTTGCGTTCAACTGAATGGTATACTAATAAGAGAATATGTTTAAGAGAATACCGAGTCGTTGATGTGATTTTTCTTTAAATTATGTTTTTTTTTGACAACAGATAATTAATACTTCTCAAAGGAGAGAACAATTATGTTCCAGTTTAGAGACGTTTAGGGACGTTTAGACTGGTGAAGATACTCGATTGTCGACCTCAGAGTCACGGGATCAATCCTCTGTAAGAACGATGAAATTTTTTTCTTATTTGGTGCAAAGTCGTCCCACAAGTCCACCCAGCTTTAAATAGGTACCTGACGTAAGTTGGGGAGTTACAGGCGGCTGTGAATTGTGCTAACCACACAATCCCTTTATATGCCGAGGTTATAGAAACAGAAAATTCTACATTTCATCTGCCGGATGGCCCAATAACTGAGGGCAACAATTTTAAAGACGTTTAATCTGTGTGGAGTTTTCAATTGGTAGTTGAATCATCATTACTTGATATCTAGCATCCTTGTAAACGAGATTTTAAATTGACTATCATATCAATCGCACAATCTCGGGAATTATCATCTAATGATAATACATTTTTATTTTTTATTTTTTATTTTTTTTTAACGCCGCCATTGCAAGCATGGTAGGGTGTAGTGTGCCTACCACACCAGCATTGTTGGCGGCGCTGATGCACGTCTGCCTTACCTACAGAGCGGCGGGGTGAGTGTGCCCGCTATCATCTGCAGGGATGGCAGAAAGATGGGTTTTAATCCTTGCCCAAACTGGCCAGACCAGCAGGGTGTGTGTACTGCCGATCGGCCAGAATGGCAAGGAACGGGGTTTGTCCTGCCACTCGGACAGAGGGGAGGGTGTAGTGTGCCTGTACCCTCAGCCCGAAATGGCAGGCTGCGCAGGTGTGCTTGAGTGGGACGGAGTGGAAGGGTGTTGTGTGCCGACCACATCCGTCACCACCGCCAGCTGTGAGTACTGCGGTCTCGGATAGTCCTCATTGACCACAGTACCACCACCCTCGCAAGTAATGTTTTTTTTTTCCTGACTAGAGAACCCCTATGATCCATCCCCCGTGGATCATGGTATGTCTCAGACCAGGAAGGAGAGCTCACAAAATATGCCAAAATATTTTGTGATACTCTCCGAAACAAATTTATCTAATGATAGTACAACTTTATTGAAGTGACGATGGACGTGCGTTAAGTAAGAGTGATGTTCATAGATTAGTTTAAGAGTGTAATAATTCTAAGGTGTGCATGTTTTGCTTAAAGTGACATCCACACAAGGACTTAAACTGATCACTCTAGACAGTTTTATTACAGCCATTTAATTAACTATTTTATTAAGGTCACAATTTAATTTCACACTTTCAACTTTTTTCAATCTAAAGTTTTTAAGCTTTCGTGACAGCTTTACTTCTATATAAAACACCCATAAACCTTTAAAGCGTGATGGAGATTTTTACTTTATTTCGTTAACGTCTGTTTTAGAAGGCTGAAGGAAAACAATGTTACAACTTTTATTTGTTCTGAACTTAAAAGGTCTAATTTAACTTTGTCATGAAGTCTAGCCGAGTCCTGCTCCCTTAGGGCTCGTGAGATGTATCATGTCATGAAGTCGAGCCGAGTCCTGCTCCATTAGGTATCATGTCATGTCTGTCAGCTGTTTGAGACTACCATAGTGCCATAGGGCTAGCGGGATTACCGTGATTGACAGTAACTTCCCCACCCTGCAATGTCAACATCTTGAATTGAAATGGGGTATCAGACACCCCAACCAAAGTAAATGCCAATCTCCAATGCCCAGTTTGGATAGGGCTGTAAGGGCATGTTAGTTTCTTCGAAGCCACCACTAAGAGTTGAATATATGACAGCTCCATATTTCATATGATCTCTTGACCCATGACTCCGTTGTCCCAATTCGAAAGCCAATAAATTTGTACAAGGGTGCGTAGCTTGTCAAAAAGGGACCATGCGGGGCACGTTCAAGACTAACTTCCGTTCATCATCCATGGTTACTCCGGACTTGACATTTTCGTCAGTATTTCTTATCACAAAGTAATCCACTGCAACACTACTTCGACTCTTAGAATTCCCATGATTTTCTGAATGGCCTACACCATTACCTACCGTCACTGGTCATTACCTACCGTCACTGGTCATTACCTAGCGCCCACTAAATACCCTTCGGAGGTATTATCCTATCCAGTCAGACTTGTCCGTGCGACAGATTTTTCTGTCCCATCCTATCCCATTCCAATGTGATTTATGTCTGTCCCGTCCCATGGGATTCCCATGAAATCCCATGAAATCGCCTACGACACCAATCATCAACTACAACAATGGCTGACAGTCTGATTACTGGTGTAACGGTTGTGCTTCTGCTTCACGAAAGCGGTAAACAGATTATGCATAAATGCGTATTGCTTCAGCTACGCATGGCAAATTTATATGTAATCTCCGCCCATCTCTTAAAATGATATCCGGTGTCCCACCACAAGATAAAGAACAGATTACGCATTATATATTTAAATGAAAAAGAAGGATTAAAAGCTTTAAAAATTAACAAATTTGGGTTAGCTCAGGTGCACATCAAGTCGCTACGACGCGGCTACTCCGTCCCATGCCGTGTCCCATGGGACATGGAAAATACAAATGTGTGCTGTCCCATCCCGTCCCAACCATGGGACGTTTCCCATGGGGTTCCTACGAGAATCCCATTCCCATGGACAAGCCTGCCTATCCTGCATCCTTTTGTCGCTTCGTGACACAACCACTTCAGGATGTCATCTTTGTTTCGTATGCCCAGTGCTGTCTTTACATAATCCCTGCATCAGGTGGGCCTGTCTCGTTGCGCTTCCAAACAACCCCCCCTGAACTGATACTAAAACATGCTAGAAGTATATATAATATAAAATAACAATGGAGCATTGCGTTATGTAAAAAATTCAATTTTCTCCATTGTAGAAATTTATGACGACCACCCCTTCTTACCGTGGATACCGCATGTGTATTACATTTTGATTTGATCGTTACATTCTACAGGTTACCATTTCTAATTGATATTTTGAGTTTGTATTATAAAGTTTATGTTATAAAGTTTGTTTATATATAAAGTTTTACATTTAAAAGAATCTAAAAAAATTAACATCTACAATACATCGCCAGTATTAAAGGCAAAATGAAACAACGATTGCCTCTGTGACTTAAAAATTACAATTGTCAACAAAAAGTCATCTTAATGATTGTATATGTACTATTTTTTTTCTCTTATTAGTTAATTGAAATGAGATAAATGAACTAAAAAAAATCCTTTACCTAATGTGAACTGTAGTTGGGATAGTTTAAAGCATGATTTAGTAAACCGAAGTCGAGTATAAGTAGAAATGGACATTGAACGAGATCACACATATACCATTGCAAATGTTCGCCACACACGCTTATAATATGATGCACATTGTATTCATTTCTTATTTTTTAAGTTATTAAAACTGATGACAAGTAGTACCAATCTACATTACGGGTGTTCCTTTACTGCCATACGTATTGTACCTATTGATCAACACTTTACTATCTTAATACATCACTGGTGTATCTTTACTATAAATAGTTTTTTAAATGTTATCAACACCGTCTGAACTCTTCTTTACCTGTGTTCCCGTTACTCATCTTCCGTTTTTTTTTTAAAGTTTTGTTTCTTTTTATCACGGCCATCTTTATAGAGCTACTGGATGATTTTGCATGTAATTAAAATAACTTTATTAGGGAAACCCCGCATAACTAAAGCTAGTCTAGAACGGCTTGTGTTAGGGAAACCCCGCATAACTAAAGCTAGTCTAGAACGGCTTGTGTTAGGGAAACCCCGCATAACTAAAGCTAGTCTAGAACGGCTTGTGTTAGGGAAACCCCGCATAACTAAAGCTAGTCTAGAACGGCTTGTGTTCATAAACCAAGACCACAAGATAACAAAGCACCTCACAGTCCGCATCCTAGGAAAATGAAACTGATGAAGTTTATATCTGTTACATCAAAACGAGTCTAACAGTGACAAGTAGGACAGATAATGAACACAACAGAGCCGACACAGCAAGGTATAACAGATATTATGATAAGAATATGACAGAAACAAATATTAAGGAAATTGGCATTAATCTGTTATTATAGCGGCATACAAAACAAAATTCTCTTTTCTGGGATGAACACTTTAAGGTAGATATAAAATAAAAATTATAAATTTAATTTCCTTATAAAGACGGGATGTAGGATAAAACAGTATGATATTAATAGACTTGTCAAATACCACACGGAGACATTATTGACCCAATAGAGAAATACACGGCAGGAGGTATATTTTGGACATTTGCTTTATTAAGATGGCCGAACTTATTGTCTATCACAACGGAGGTAGGCCCCTATGTACAAACTAGGCCTGTGATATTATTTATACTGATACTAATACAATGTCTATACTGAACACTGAGAAAATAAACAATGAACTAACAAAAAATAATATCATATCCTAACCTGACATAGTGACGAACGGTTAAAATTATGGGATGTTGAAAAAAAAACTATAACCGAGATACCTGGCAAAACTAAAATTAAAGAGTTAAAAACATATCGGACAAGAGACAAACTAGTGACCGTTAAACTGTATGTGGTATCCACGTGAAAGACACATGATTAAACTGTATGTGGTATCCACGTGAAAGACACATGATTAAACTGTATGTGGTATCCACGTGAAAGACACATGATTAAACTGTATGTGGTATCCACGTGAAAGACACATGATTAAACTGTATGTGGTATCCACGTGAAAGACACATGATTAAACTGTATGTGATATCCACGTAAAAGACACATGATTAAACTGTATGTGGTACCCACGTGAAAGACTCATGATTAAACTGTATGTTGTACCCACGTGAGAGATACTTTAATAGAGAGATATATATCTTGTTAGCTACAGATATAATTTTGATAAACATTTAACATTTGATGATGAAACATTTACTAGAATTAAAGACAATGTTTACCAGGGTATTCTATAACACTGGAAGTAGTTTATAATAGTATCAATTACATGGTATCCTATAACACTGGAAGTAGTTTATAATAGTATCAATTACATGGTATCCTATAACACTGGAAGTAGTTTATAATAGTATCAATTACATGGTATCCTATAACACTGGAAGTAGTTTATAATAGTATCAATTACATGGTATCCTATAACACTGGAAGTAGTTTATAATAGTATCAATTACATGGTATCCTATAACACTGGAAGTAGTTTATAATAGTATCAATTACATGGTATCCTATAACACTGGAAGAAGTTTATAATAGTATCAATTACATGGTATCCTTTAACACTGGAAGTAGTTTATAATAGTATCAATTACATGGTATCCTATAACACTGGAAGTAGTTTATAATAGTATCAAGTTATTGGGACATCAGAGTGGCGAAATTATTAAATATTAAAATCTCGTAGATCGAAAAAAGGAAGTGCGCAGTTTACTGGGACTAGCCATTTATTCCAGTAACTTCATTCTCTGTTTTAGTAACGTACTGTGGATCTCTGACCTTTCTCTAGCCTTCTGGAAATCCCCTAAAGAAATGCGTGTAACCCTAATTGTGATAAGACAATCTAGGAGTTGCAGACTTGTATTTTGCGATCTTCCATTCTATTTTTACAAACCCTGAGAAATCCTTTATTATTTAAACAGATGATGTGATAAGGGTTTATCATGGTCTGGCAAAGGAAATTAATGGAATCATCCATCCTGTTAGTTTTCTCAGCCGAAAGCTGTTCCCACTAAAACTCTGAGATAATTCGCCATCGAATCTTGCTATTTTTTAGAGTCATTAGCGTCTGATCAGGTATTTGTGTTATCACAAATCCCTGCAATTTTATTTGTGTTATCACAAACCCCTGTCATTTTATTGTGTTTTCACAAACCCCTGCCATTTTATTTGTGGTATCACAAACACCTGTCATTTTATTGTGTTATTACTAACCGTCATTTGAAAAAAAAATACATGTCCAGTTATTAATAAACGTTGGTCTTTAATTCTGAAAAAATTCAACTTTGTTGCTGAGTTCCTGGTGGAAGTTCAAAACGTCTCTGCAGACATGTTGTCAAGATGTGTCTAAATAATAACTGTTCTTGTCCATATTCTTTGCTCTAATGATATATTTTTCGTTTTACGTAATATATTTAGTGGACTTATTGTAGTACAATAGTCATTTATATAAAAAATGTTGATAATGATGCATTAAAAAGAATTAAACCATTTTCACTGCCCAAGTACACGCATTTAAAAATGAAACAAGCTGTATTTTATTGATAGAGGTAATTCGTGTAATTCAAGAGCGTTGAGTGTGTTTCTATATTTGTCCTGAAAATTAGAAATTGAATTATGACCTTACTATAATAGTTCATTACAAGACTTTTAATTAAATGTAGAATGTGTTGGTATGAATAACGTTAAATGCAAAGATAGCGAACCATAAATCATTTACAATATGAAGTCCATATGTAAACATTCGTCATTGATAAAGATCATTGCCTGTATGTAAGTAAATCCAGTAATATCTTATCGTAAGATAAAAATGTATTCTAGAAATTACATATTTCACATACCTAATGCACAAATATACTCATGTAAAATTTCTTGTAACAGATTATTGATTTTTCTTGTATTTCCTCAAAGTGCGAATTCTAAATCTTTTAATCTTCTTATTAATTATGTTACTTCTACTTTGGAACATTTCTAGAAGTGTACTTCAGCTCCCGACCCACATTCACCCCAAATATTGATTTGTCTGAATTGTGTGTCTTCTGTTAAACTTCCGGAGTGTCATTCACCTACCAATGTCTACTGATCACCTACCTATGTCTACTGATCACCTACCTATGTCTACTGATCACCTACCTATGTCTACTGTTCACCTACCAATGTCTACTGATCACCTAACTATGTCTACTGATCACCTAGCTATGTCTACTGTTCACCTACCTATGTCTACTGATCACCTACCTATGTCTACTTATCGCCTACCTATGTCTACTGTTCACCTACCTATGTCTACTGATCACCTAACTATATCTACTGTTCACCTACCTATGTCTACTGATCACCTACCTATGTCTACTGATCACCTAACTATGTCTACTGTTCACCTACCTATGTCTACTGATCACCTACCTATGTCTACTTATCGCCTACCTATGTCTACTGTTCACCTACCTATGTCTACTGATCACCTAACTATATCTACTGTTCACCTACCTATGTCTACTGATCACCTACCTATGTCTACGGATCACCTAACTATGTCTACTGTTCACCTACCTATGTCTACTGTTCACCTACCTATGTCTACTGATCACCTAACTATGTCTACTGTTCACCTACCTATGTCTACTGATCGCCTACCTATGTCTACTGTTCACCTACCTATGTCTACTGATCACCTACCTATGTCTACTGATCACCTACCAATGTCTACTGATCACCTACCTATGTCTACTTATCGCCTACCTATGTCTACTGATCACCTACCTATGTCTACTGATCACCTAACTATGTCTACTGATCACCTACCTATGTCTACTGATCGCCTACCTATGTCTACTGATCACCTAACTATGTCTACTGTTCACCTACCTATGTCTACTGATCACCTACCTATGTCTACTTATCGCCTACCTATGTCTACTGTTCACCTACCTATGTCTACTGATCACCTACCTATGTCTACTGATCGCCTACCTATGTCTACTGTTCACCTACCTATGTCTACTGATCACCTACCTATGTCTACTGATCACCTACCAATGTCTACTGATCACCTACCTATGTCTACTTATCGCCTACCTATGTCTACTGATCACCTACCTATGTCTACTGATCACCTAACTATGTCTACTGATCACCTACCTATGTCTACTGATCGCCTACCTATGTCTACTGATCACCTAACTATGTCTACTGTTCACCTACCTATGTCTACTGATCACCTACCTATGTCTACTTATCGCCTACCTATGTCTACTGTTCACCTACCTATGTCTACTGATCACCTAACTATATCTACTGTTCACCTACCTATGTCTACTGATCACCTACCTATGTCTACTGATCACCTACCTATGTCTACTGATCACCTAACTATGTCTACTGTTCACCTACCTATGTCTACTGATCACCTACCTATGTCTACTTATCGCCTACCTATGTCTACTGTTCACCTACCTATGTCTACTGATCACCTAACTATATCTACTGTTCACCTACCTATGTCTACTGATCACCTACCTATGTCTACGGATCACCTAACTATGTCTACTGTTCACCTACCTATGTCTACTGTTCACCTACCTATGTCTACTTATCGCCTACCTATGTCTACTGATCACCTACCTATGTCTACTGATCACCTACCTATGTCTACTGTTCACCTACCTATGTCTACTGTTCGCCTACTTATGTCTACTGATCACCTACCTATGTCTACTGATCACCTACCTATGTCTACTGATCACCTACCTATGTCTACTGTTCACCTACCTATGTCTACTGATCACCTAACTATGTCTACTGATCACCTACCTATGTCTACTGATCGCCTACCTATGTCTACTGTTCACCTACCTATGTCTACTGATCACCTACCTATGTCTACTGATCACCTACCAATGTCTACTGATCACCTACCTATGTCTACTTATCGCCTACCTATGTCTACTGATCACCTACCTATGTCTACTGATCACCTACCTATATCTACTGATCACCTACCTATGTCTACTGATCGGCTTCCGTGCTATTGCACTATCGGATATGGTAGAGTTGATAAAAGGGCAGAAGGAAAATCCCGTGAAAATAGTGGTGATTAGGATCTAAGTGAATGACTTACTTGACTTAAATCCTTGAACTCATTGAGGGGTAGAGGCCCACTGCAGACACTCTCC
The DNA here is from genome assembly GCA_021962125.1 of Bulinus truncatus. NCBI lineage: Eukaryota > Metazoa > Mollusca > Gastropoda > Planorbidae > Bulinus > Bulinus truncatus. Next base: position 2,536,675 of record JAGDYQ010000034.1, read on the forward strand.
GGCGCCCTCTGTTTCGACAGCCCCCCCCCCCCCACACCATGTTTGGTTAGCAATACCTTCTCCAAGTGGTTATTATAATACCGTAATTTGTTTTTATTTTTATCAAAAGACTCTGATGCCAGAGATTGAGTGAGTTTCTAATTGTAAAATGTAAATTTGGCGATGAATCTTTTTTGTAGTGCCTATTTTAGGCTTGATACACTAAGCTATATCTGTATCTGTGTTATTTAATTATTTGAGTTCAAGCCTAAAATATTTATTATTGTCTTGTGGTATCCTAATAAATCTCTAGGATCATTAGTAAAATAACATTGCCAAGAGAGTTTTTATTTCACGTAACGTTTCCACTTTAATATATTCACTTTACCTCTTGTTCTTTCTAGGAAAGTTTGAGAAATAACACCATGAGTGTAATCGAACTGTTCAAATCACAATATGAGCTGTGAATATTGATCTCTTGACCACAATAGGAGCTGTGCATGTTTATCACTTGACCACAATAGAGCCAATACTATTTGCCTTGAAAGAAGTCCAATGAATTAGCCAAGTGAACATAATTACTTTATCTAAAAACTTAAAAACTTGAAATGTATGTTGATAGGTAAACGTTTTTGCTAAACCAATTAGTAAAAGCCACATCATTTATTTTTATTGTTATGTTGAATTTTGACACCACGCCCTGGATGTATCTGTCCATAATTGTAATCCATCTTCAGTTGTAGAGATAAAGTACTTCGTCCATTCCAGCCAGTAAAATGTTCAGTTCATGGTGAGGGTCAATATACTGGCATCTTTTATATTCTGGCCAATGGCAATGTGGATAATGATGGTTTCCTGGAACAGGATGGCGTCATCGACAGATGCAGCACATTTTTTAAAATGAGTTTAAATAATTGCTTTGAATAAAGTTATAACAGAATAAACATAATATCACTTATCATTTAAAACAATATCACTTATCATATAAAACAATATCACTTATCATTTTAACAAAGAATATCTCTATGCCTCTGACTATCATGTTCTCACTCTCCTCTCCTATGTCTATGTCCATGTAATTCTCTTCGATATGACTCGCTCTTGACTTACATACTGCCTCTTAAATATCGTGCCTACATAACAACTCGAAACTTTCTACAAACAGCCATCATAATTACTATGGATACAATTCACAGAAAGTCCAGAAACGACCAAACTCTGACCTTATGACCACTGGCTTGACCTCGACATACACATACACCTGTGTGCTTAACACACGCAACTACCCTATGCGAAAAATCAAAATTTTACTTAAAAATCATTTTGTTCTATTAATTCAAGAAAAAAAAATTACATTCTTTTCGAGTGAAATGGTCAGTGCAATATATATATTCTCTGCATTAGACAGAAGTAAAGTCAGTGACACAAACGCAGTTGACATAATTGCAGCAGCAGTAGAATCACTTGGCCACAGTACTGCAGCTCTGGCGATTAACATGGAATCAGTCAGACATAGTCAACGTAAACATCGTGAAGCAGCAGCTACAGATATACCTGCATCGTTTCATCCAAACTGCCCATTAACTGCGCACTGGGATGGAAAATTGTTGCCTGAATTAACATCAAAAGAGTTAATTGATCGTCTTGCTGTTCTGGTATCGGGTGATGGAACAATAAAGTTGCTGGGAGTACCAAAATTGCCAAATGGAACTGGAAAGGCCGAGGCAACTTCTGTGTTTTATCTTATTCAAGAATGGAACATTGCTAATAAAAAGTTCATGTGTTTCGACACTAAGGCCAGTAACACTATGTATATATGTTATGGCATATGTTTGCATGTAGGCCACTGTCAGACATTCGCCAGCAATCTGAACATTGTGTGAAACAGGCCAATATGGACGAGAAGTCTGAAAGAGATTACGTAAATTAAAATAACCTTGAAATAAAAAAAAAAATTCTCCCCACACTGATCACACAATTATGACACAAATTATATTAAATAAAGATTTGTTTATAATAGTTTATCTTGGTTTAATATTTTTTCTATATGTCCCACAAGTTCATCTTGTTGCAACAAGTGATGAAAGAGAAAGAATATATATTAATTTATATCCTGTGAATAAATCAAACAATATTGCAAGAAATACAAAATACTTGTATAGTAGAGCTAAAATTATAAGACATCTCTTGCGGGCAATTAATTGTCTTTCAGCACCATGTCGTTATCATGCCAAATCTTTGATACAACACTGTTCACAGTGACACATTCAATAATTAAACTTCGAAATAGTATATTTCCCACTACACTGATCATACATTTAAAAAAAAATGACATAATTAAAAAGATGATTAATCAATTGAAATATTTTTACTCAGTAAAACAGAAGAGAGAAAAAAAGATATATGTAAATTTCTTTTTGTTCTTTGATTTCCTTTTGTTTAACAATGGATGGCGGAGAAATAAATAATGAACATTTTAAATGATCTCAATTACTATCAAAAGAACTACACAATTCAACTAAATCTGTTGAAATAAAATAAATGCAGTAATACACACCAAGTGTTTAATCTATTTGCAATACATTTAATGTGTTTTATTGGTTTTTTTTCCATAGTCGAAGAGTTCACAATTGATGTATTTCTTTCACATCATCACTTCGACATTGTTCGGGTGGTAAACATTGGCCGTAACTTATATATATATATATATAAATATATATATATATATATATATATATGTGTGTGTGTGTGTGTGTATGTGTGTGTGTGTAAATATATAAAATGTTTCATATTACTAGACAAGACACCATTTAAATAACATTATTTTTGTCACTAATATAAAATAGAAACAATTGCTCACTAATATCGAAGTCCGAGTGGTGTGTTAAACCAATCAGATTCTCTATCTCAGTATTTTTCTAATTGTACTTTCTCTGTATCTCATTCCAGGACTCTCATCAGAGTGTCCCATCAGCCCATCCGTGCTGTGAATGTATATAGCTTTGGGTAATTATATAGCTAATTGTAATACAACTAGACCTACTTTATATGAAACACCGCTTGTACGTTGTAAACTCTAAATATAGACACATTGCAATAGAACAGACCAATTATATAAACTCAGTATGTTCAGGGGAATACTGACCAGACTTTAACATACCAAACCTTGACTTCATTTTTTTAATCAGATTTTTAAGACTTCGTTTATTTGGTTTCAACTACAGAGTGGTCTGAAGAGATTTATTTATTTTAGTTATCTGTACAGAGCACAGAAAGCTGATTTGTTATTCATACATGTACATACATACTAAGATATCATGGAAAATAAATGATTTGAAAGATGTGCAAATATACTGAACGGAAACCTTAAGTCCTAAATTTTACCCATCAACTACACATAATTATATTAAAAAAAATGTTTGTCTCATTTTGAAATAAATATGGCTAGATACGTCTTTTCAAATAAAATTTTTTTTTTTTAAATTGATTAATAATAATTTTCAATAAACTTGTCTTTTTTCCATTAATGTCTATTATCGATTAAACCGATTGAAGTGCGTGTGCTATTGACCAACCAGAATCTCATTGTGTTTTGTCTTTCAATAAATGCGTCACTTCTATTTTTGTTAGGTGATCAGTAGACATTGGTAGGTGAACAGTAGACATAGTTAGGTGATCAGTAGACATAGGTAGGTGATCAGTAGACATAGGTAGGCGATAAGTAGACATAGGTAGGTGATCAGTAGACATAGGTAGGTGAACAGTAGACATAGGTAGGTGATCAGTAGACATAGGTAGGTGATCAGTAGACATAGGTAGGCAATAAGTAGACATAGGTAGGTGATCAGTAGACATAGGTAGGTGAACAGTAGACATAGGTAGGTGATCAGTAGACATAGGTAGGTGATCAGTAGACATAGGTAGGTGATCAGTAGACATAGGTAGGTGATCAGTAGACATAGGTAGGTGATCAGTAGACATTGGTAGGTGAATGACACTCCGGACCTTTTTTATTGCGTATGTCACATATATAAGTAGAGGTTTAATTGAAATATTCAAAATATCTGTTAGTTCAGAAAAAAAATATCTAAAATTTAGTTTTTTAAAAGTAGAATTTATATCATTACTTACATGTAATATTATAGTCTTTTATTAGTAGACAAGTCGAACAACGGGTGGAATTTTTTTTATTTTCATAAACATTTTTGAAATAATGTGGACACAAAAACAAAATAGCCTTCCAAATATATCCTAATACATAATCACAATAGAAAACAGACAACCATTTTTTGAACAGCATGGCTCGTCCATTTTTCAATACAATTAAACTCAGCTGTCAACAACCAATTAAACTCTGCTGTCAACAACCAATTATACTCAGCTGTCGTCAACCAAAAAAACAATTTTGAGCGAGGGATGAACGGCGACTCAAACTACAAACAGTCTGATTACTGATAGAATTACTAACGTTTACATTAAGTGTTTTGTTCCCTCATTTTATTTAATATTTACTTAAAAATATTATTTTATTAAATAAGTGTTTTAAGCCGTCGATGCGACTATATTTCGTGGTGATTATCCTCTGCCGGGTCAAAAGCAAGTCACGTGATCGGTTAGGTCGGAAGCTGTACCCTGCATGCCTTTGCATAGAGATAGACTATTGTAAAGCTAGTGCTGAACCTAGGGATTTGGGGGTCCGGGGGTTTGGCCTTTTTGGAGCCCCTGCATTTTGACGTTCGATACCATGACATGCGATTATGTACTAAATATTTAATGTAAAAAAAATGTTGGGGGGATCCCCTCAAGCTGGGGCCCGGCGGGATTCTCGATTTTTAACCCTCCCCTCACCCCACCCTAGGTACGCCTCTGTGTTCAGCTTTGATGCACATTTTCAAAATATTTTTTTTTTGGTTTTTTAGTTATGAAATAATTAAAAATCTAATTAGTTGTTGTTTCTTTTTCTTACAACATCCTAAAGGAAACATTATTTTAATTAAAAAAATGTCACAGAGATCTAATTAGTTACTTTTCATTAAAACAGCTAAAAAGATACATTCTAAAAAATCGTCGGTCGGCATCCGTCCGTCTCGAGAGACGATGGTGTAGCTAAATTGAGTCTACAAGCACCGCCGGGAATGGCTGTGCAGTCCGACTCGGGCGTGACAATCCCTGCCGCACTTGTCGCACTTGAACATAGATGGTTGTTGTAGCTGTTGTTGTAGCTGTTGGTTTTTCTGCTTCCACCTTGATCTTTTCAGGGCAGCATTTTCCTGTCGCTCAGCCTCTGCGCGCGATGAACCCTGCCGGACAGCGAGCCTCCAGGACTGGCGGTCGGCTGCTTGGCTCTCCCAGGAGTTGGGGTTAATGGAGCACTGTTTCATATCATTTTTGCAGGTGTCTTTGTAGCGCATTTTAGGTCGCCCTGTTTTCCTCTGGCCGGTAACTAGCTCACCATAGAGTATGTCCTTCGGGATGCGGCCTGCGTCCATTCTTTTGACATGACCGAGCCATCTGAGGCGTCTCTAGCTGAGAACTGCAAACAAGCTGCTCATGTTGGCCCTCTCCAGCACCCCAGTGTTGGGGATCTTGTCTTGCCACTTTATCTGCAGTATACGTCGCAGGCACCTCATGTGGAAGTTGTTTAGTTTCCTTTCGTGCCTCGCGTAAGTGGTCCACGTCTCGCATCCATAGACGAGGGTACTGAGTATGCAGGCCTGGTAGACGCGCTGTACGGTATTCTCAGTGAGGCTGGGGTTGTTCCACACATGTTGATTTAGTTTTGCCATGACTGTGGCTGCCCTAGCGATTCTGCAGTTGATCTCCGGGTCTATGGATAGCGAGCTGGAGATGGTGGACCCGAGGTAGGCGAATTTCTCGACGACCTCTAGGGTGTGCCCATCGATGTCAATGCTTTGGGGGGGGGGTATCTGTACCCTGTGCCATGACATTCGTCTTTTTCAGGCTGATAGTCAGTCCTAACTCCTTACACGCATGGGAGAGGCAGGTGACAAGCTGCTGCAGTTCGGCTTCAGGGTGTGATGTCAAGACTGCGTCATCAGCAAAAAGCAACTCGCGAATTAGGACCTTTGTGACTTTGGTCTTTGCACGGAGGCTGGCTATGTTATAGAGCTTGCCATCGGACCTTGTATGGATGTAAACACCCTCGCTGCAATCCTTGAAGGCGTATTGGAGGAGCATGGAAAGGAAAATGCCGAAGAGTGTAGGTGCAAGGACCTAAAAAAATAAAACAATAAAAAATATGTCCCTGAGAGGAATCGAAACTGGATAGTCAGCATAAAAAAAATAACCCCAAGCTGCTTATCTATTCAGCCACCACGTCACACGATCTAAGTAATAATTTTAATGTACTATTAAAAAAAATTGCTAGATTATATTGACTTTGCTATTTACGAACGCGCTCGCTATAATCTTATTGTTTACGTTTGACGATGTTAAAATGCTATCTGTTGTAACAAAATCTAAAAAATTTGAATGATATTATATATTATTATTATTTAATATTTGGGACTTTTACATTTCATAATAAAAAAAAACCACAGAAACTATATAAAAGTAGATATAAAAAAAAAAGAAATATCGAATCGAGACGCGGGCAAGACGCCATTTTGAATTTTTGTTTCTGCTGGTCACGTGATTACTTTATCAAATACCATTGATGGAACAGAAACACACACTTGCCTTTTATTATATATAATTTGATTTTATTGTTGACGACAACAGCTTCTAGCAGTTTTCTTTGTATTCTAAACGACTTGAATATACAAACTTAATTAAAACGTTTAAATTAAGTTCATAGTAATAGAACTATATTTTTTTTTAAAAGCTGTTAAATGGAAACCATCTAGATTATATAATCTTTTGTATAACAGCCCTTATTATTTCACATCTTATTATTTTGTTTTAGAGTTTATAGTTTATATCTTCTTAATGTATTTGTATTTATGTAGTCTAATTTTGATGAACAATACTAGCATTCAGTTAAATATCAACAAAGTTTAAGTAATCATTAAATGGACTTACCCATTTTTAATATTATTTGTTTCTTGTTTTTAAATTGTTATATGCAAAAAGTATACACCGTCTAAATATCGCTTGCATAATTTTTATAAGCTGTCCAGTTTGTTACTAATATCTGGGCATTTACTGTAAATAAATGTTTAGTCATATATTTCGGAGAGTATCACAAAACATTTTGGCATGTTTTGTGATCTCTCCTTCCTGGTCTGAGAGACATACCAAGATCCACGGGGGATGGATCATAGGGGTTCTCTAGTCAGGAAAAAAAACACATTACTTGCGAGGGTGGTGGTACTGTGGACAATGAGGACTATCCGAGACCGCAGTATTCACAGCTGGCGGAGGTGACGGATGTGGTCGGCACACAACACCCTTCCTCTCCGTCCCACTCAAGCACACCTGCGCAGCCTGCCATTCCGGGCTGACGGTATAGGCACATTACACCCTCCCCTCTGTCCGAGTGGCAGGGAAAACCCCGTTCCTTGCCATTCTGGCCGATCGGCAGTACACACACCCTGCTGGTCTGGCAAGTTTGAGCAAGGATTAAAACCCATCTTTCTGCCGTCCCTGCAGATGATAGCGGGTACGATCACCCCGCCGCTCTGTAGGCATGGCAGACGTGCATCAGCGCCGCCAACAGTTCTGGTGTGGTAGGCACACTATACCCTACCATGCTGGCAATGGCGGCGTTAAAAGAAAAAAAAAGTTCAGTTCATTGTTACTCTGACAGATTTGTATCTATAGTCCAAAGGTGGACAAACTACGGCCCGTGGGCCGTTTGCGGCCCTTCAGCGTATATTAGGCGGCCCGTAAGCATGTACATAGTGTGAGTGTGAATGCGAAATAAATGACAAATACAAGGTTATTATCATTAATTGATATTTTAATAGGTTGTAAATAGTAATTGAAGTAGACATAACATATGTGCGGCCCGCCGATAAAAATCAAGTTTTCAAAGTGGCCTTTTGGATAAAACCACTTCATGGTGTTGAATCTAGAGATGTTCTTGGTAATGATTGTCAATTGGTTTTTGTAGTGCTTAGTATATCTCGGCAACTACGCAAAACACTATAATCGAAAATTGTGGGTCTCTCTTGTGTGAAGACATTATTCGTGATGCAAATAAATCAGTTGCATTTTCTATACTTGCCGACGTGACAACATACATTTCAGTCAATGAATAGATGTCACTTGGTGTTAGGTTTGTCAAGGAACACCATCATTACAAATTCATTAGAATTTGGATTAGATATTCGAAAAAAAAACCCAAATGCAGCATTTGATTATTGCAGTTTACATAAACTAAATCTTGTCGTGAACGATTTAAATAATGTGAATGCAGTACGAAACACAATAGGAACACTTAATTAATAATAGGGTTTTTCCGAGAAAGTGATCAGCGAAGAAAACTAATTCCAAATGTTCCTTTGCTTTATGAAACTAGATGCTGAAAATGTGACAGACATTATTAAACAACTGGAATATTTAGAACAATCTGGAAAAAGTAAGCAAGTTGCACATTAGTTACTTTCTGCTGTTAGAGGTTAGGGTTGGGGTACAATTGTTGTTTGTTTAGTTATTATACTTTAATATAATAAACTTTTAGGAAATTTAGTTCAGTTTTATTGTAACAACTTTATGACACTTTTCCGAAATGGGGGGGGGGAGAGGCTAATGCCGCCATTGCCCCCGCTTGAATACGCTCATATATATATATATATTAGGGTGGGTCAAAAATTTTTTTTTATTGAAACATTATTAAAAAGTTATTACATCATGGAAGTACATGGAATATGTACAAATATTTGAAAACTGCATAGTTTTACTACTCCCAACTTTTGTTCGAAATTTTTACTTTATTTACTATGAGTTTTTTGTGACTGAACATGTTAAATTTGTGACCTAGGTTATTCAAAAAAGAAATTATATGCATATAAAATTTGTGTTTTATCTTTATAACCTTTTTTTGAATAACTAATTAGTTCAGACAACTGGAATAAGCATTGCATCCATTTTTCTCTCAATATAACTGGTGTACCATGTATTCATTATCGGATCACGCATGGTTGTTTTATTTCATTTTTGATTAATTTTTCAATTATTTTATTAAGTTCTTCTATGAATATGAGTTCTTCTACAAGAAGTGCAACTGTACATTCTGTGTTTGGGTCAGCAGCTGAATTCGCTTAAAGACAACTTCCAACCAGTGAAGAAGTTTTCAAGGCTATTGGTGGATGCTTAAAATGGAACAATACAATCAAGGCCTTCATTCACGAGCGCACGCATTAGCGCATGAAGTTAAACAATTATATGACCAGGCTAGTATCCCTACAAATGACATTACCAGTATAATTGTTCGAGTAAAAAGATGCAGGTGTTAGGGATAGAGGAGGCTGTAAATGTCCACAATCAGTAATAATTTATGTGCTTTAGTGGGCATTTTGGGTGGATCAAAAGATGGCAAGAAATATGTTCATAGACAATGTTGACAAGCAAACAACAAAAATATTACAAAATCGACAGAAAAGAAAACATTCATTGATGCAGGGTGGCGATCAGATAGGAACCACAAATGATAACGTCAATGATGAGAAAGATAATGATATTCCAGATCAGGATGCTGAAGATGATGAACTAATTGATGAAGACTTCTCCAGCGATGAGGAATGTTCCAAATAACTAAACAGATATCAATATGAAGCAGTGGATCGAGGTAAACTAAGCAATAGGGATACATGTCTTATCGTTAAAGCTGTGTTGAAGGACTTAAACATGTTAACACCATCTACAGCTCTGGATCTAGCAAAGATGCGTCGACATAGAAACATTTGGAGAGATAGGGCAGCCAAGGAACATACTGATGAGAGCAAAGGTGGTTAACAAAAGCGAACAGGATTTTTGCGATCCATCTTGTCAAAGTGGGGCTAGAAACTTTTTCTACATGATACAACTGCTTCAGAACCTTGATACGGCTGATCAATCTATTATATTGCCTGTATTGGAAAATAACTGCTACTTTGCACATCCAGAAAATATTCTATAGGCTGCAGTTAGGACAATGATGAAGAAATTGGAAGGTATGCAGTAAATAAAATCATAGCAGCACGACATAAACAAGCTTCATGCAGAGTTAGAATTTTTCAACAAAAATGACATAATCCTGAATATTGCAGCTAAATCATATGATCAGATGATTAACTGGGATCTTTGTGCAGTGACATCCCCTCCTCTGCTGGAACATATTTGTGATGATGAAATTAAACGCAACAACCCAATCATACTGGATCAAATTCCCTGTCACTCTCAAGCTGTTGAAAGAGCAATTAAAGAAGTTACTGCTGTTAGTTTGAAAGTGTACGAAAATTTCAAACTGTACGGACATAGCTCTCGACATGGGATGGTTTTGCAAACAAAGAAATCAAGGGATGTTCTTCCGAAAATTGAAAGCAAAGCAAGTTTCCTGTGACAATCCATAAACAGTATTATTCATATGTACATTGTATATTTTGCATGAGCGATTTATAGATTTGCACAATTTCATATTACTTATACCAAACATTCTAAATGTTGTAAAATGTCATACGGGGAGGGGGTACCTGGGTCAAAGCAAAATCTTTTTTATTATTAAAGTTTAAGACATTTTAATATCTTAGTAATGATATAGTAGATTTAAAAATAATTTTGTTAAAAAAAATATTAACATATTGATATTTGTGGGTGCGGCATGCCGCCCTCTTGAAATGTATGACCTTATTGTGGCAAATATTTCTGAAATATTTATAGACTGTTTCATATACAATGTACATTTTTATAATCAGAAAAGCTTACTTTAGGGAATGTCAAAGTACTTTTTTGATAATGTAATAAATAAATTTTTTATGAATTTTTAAAATTTTGTATGGTGAAAATAAGCAAAAAATGCTAATTTTGAAATTAAAAAAAAAAAAAAAGACTTAAAATTTCTTGAAAAGCCTCTGACATTCTATAAATGCACCTCTTCTACATAAAAATTAGAAGTTTTATCAAAATCTAACAGGTGGTTTTTGAGATTTTCTTGCCATAGTGAAGAAAAATGTCAAAAATATTTTTTCAGAGCAAAATGACTTTTAAGTTTTTAAATTATTGAAGTTTCTGAAAAACATTTTAATTGATCTAAAAAAAATTTTTCTGCAATATAATTAATTCGTAGTTATTATTGACATGTTTTAGTTTTTTTTTAGACATAGTGCATTTTTTTCCGCCCCGTACCCCCTTGAACTAAAAGTTGGGAGTGGAAGACATTATGTGATTTTTACAAATTTTAAATTTTTACAATCAGTAGGACCATAGGCAACTTTTTGAATATGTTTCAAATTCCCAACTCCAAAAAAAATTTTTTGTACCCGTCCTAATATATATATATATATATATATATAAATTATACCGCAACATATCTGGCGAAATTTCGGACGCAACAGTAAGTAATGGTGATGGCAATTCAGAAACTCATGGACACGCAAGGAGTCGAAGTTGTGTTGCAGTGGATTACAATGATCAGAAATACTGACGAACAGGTCATGGATGATGAACGGAAGTTACGTCTTGAACGTGTCCCTTTTTTACTCTATTTTTGACAAGCTACGCACCCATAAACAAACATATTGGCTTTCAAATTGGGACAACGGAATCATAGGGCAAGAGGTCATAAGAAATAGGGAGCTGCCATATGTCCAACTCTTAGTGGAGGCTTCGAAGAAACTAACATGCCCTTACAGCCCTATCCAAACTGGGCATTAGAGATTGGTATTTACTTGGGGGGGGGTCTGATACCCCATTTCAATTCACGATGTCGACATTGCAGGGTGGGGAAAGTTACTATCAATTACGTCTGGAGGAGTCCAGCTTGGAGTTGTGGGTAATCCCGTTGGCCATAAGGCTGTATGGTAGTCTCAAACAGCTGCCAGACGTGACATGATACATCTCACGGGCCATAAGGGAGCAGATCTCACGGCTCGACTACATGACATGATACTTCTCACGGGCCATAAGGGAGCAGGTCTCACGGCTTGACTACATGACATGATACTTCTCACGGGCCATAAGGGAGCAGGTCTCACTGCTCGACTACATGACATGATACTTCTCACGGGCCATAAGGGAGCAGGTCTCACGGCTCGACTACATGACATGATACTTCTCACGGGCCATAAGGGAGCAGGTCTCACTGCTCGACTACATGACATGATACATCTCACGGGCCATAAGGGAGCAGGTCTCACTGCTTGACTACATGACATGATACTTCTCACGGGCCATATGGGAGCAGGTCTCACGGCTCGACTACATGACATGATACTTCTCACGGGCCATAAGGGAGCAGGTCTCACTGCTCGACTACATGACATGATACTTCTCACGGGCCATAAGGGAGCAGGTCTCACGGCTCGACTACATGACATGATACTTCTCACGGGCCATAAGGGAGCAGGTCTCACTGCTCGACTATATGACATGATACTTCTCACGGGCCATAAGGGAGCAGGTCTCACAGCTCGACTACATGACATGATACATCTCACGGGCCATAAGGGAGCAGGTCTCACGGCTCGACTACATGACAGACATTTCTAATAGACTTTTAAGGTCAGACACAATAAAAGTTTTAACATTGCTTTCCTTTAACCGTCTAAAAGAGACGTTAACAAGTACAATTTAGAGGCCTCTATGTGAAGGTAATTTGAGGATACTTGGTGAGATAATTGAGAGGTCTGTAAGCAAGTTTACATGTGGGTACCCCTGGCCAGTGTTCGTAATGAATTTATAAAAAGACATATACACATATACTGGTAATATAAATGAAATAAAGAAATTTTATATTTAACAAAATAATCCCAACCTCCAATAGGAATATCATCTTACATTTCTTTATTCTCTAATATCAAACAAAATGGTTTCTATGAGTACGATGTTGGCCAAGATACAAGGACACGAGTAAATAGTGAATGACGACTTAAGTCATGAATTGTTGCAAATGTACATAGTCACTACTGGATAATATATTGAATACTCTTGAAGAAATCAACATTAGAACCAATTTAAAACTGTTTACAAACGCTATAAAGTTATGGATGTTGTAAATAGAAGTAAGACAGTCCTAAAAGTCTAAATAACTTTAGGTTGAAAAGTTGTCAGTCTTGAATTAAATTGTGACCTTACTAAAATAGTTAATTAAATGGCTGTAAACAAAACTGTCCTGAGTGATCAATGTAAATCCATTGTGTCGATATCAGTATAAACAAAACATGCACACCATGGAATTATTACACTCTTAAACTAATTTATCAACATCGCTCTCGATATAATGTACCGATTCGATGCTTAATAATTTAAAACAATAATGTATTATCATTAAATGTTGATTCCTTAGACTCTGTTCGATTGATAGGATAGTCAGTTTATAATCATAGGTACAAGGATGCTACATATAAAGTAAATGATTACACTAGGGAACAATACAAAATTTCGGTCTTCTACCTGAGAAAAAAACACTTCATTCTGACTAATTGTGACACGCTAAATGCAGTGGTGTAATCAGAATCTTTCCAGCACTTTAGGTTGTTGAGCTATTATTACTTTGGTAACATTGCATGTAGTAGCTAACTATTATAAATTGTTTAATAATGTTGTACACTTGCCGTGCTGTGTGCTTAAACTTTAAATGATGTTTTTTTATATTTTAGACTGATTGTGTATTCATTTCAAAACAATATAAGGAAAGTTAAAGGGGTTTTTTGAATCAACCAGACTATTTCTATGCCATTGGCGGTACAAATAATATGGCGAGAGCCAAGAGATCATCATTCGGACTGTTACTATTGCTTGACTAATATTGCTGGATATTCAAAAAAAAAAACATATCAGCAATTAATTATCTAAATTGTGACTCTGTTTTGAAACCTGACCCACAAGATGAACAAAATCCAGTTCCCAATCCGCCAGAATGCATTGATAGTGAAAGCGACGATGATGATGAGGAAAGTCACAGGGAGCAGGAGAGTGATGCATTTGAAACTCTAGATGATGAAAAGATACCTCATCTTATTGGCCAAGCTGAATGGAACGATTTATTGAGAGATCTGGGGTTAACAAAGAAGAAGGAAGAACTGCTTGGATCTCATTTACAATAATGGAATTTTAGCCAAAGCGGAACAATAATTTCACATTTTCTTGAAAGGCATGTACAGCTTGCTAAATTTTATGACAAGAATGACAGTATCTGTTATTGTACTGACATTAATGGTTTAATGAAAAGAACTGGACTGTGAGTATATTCCAGGAGATTGGCGTCTGTTTATAGACTCAAGTAAAGTTAGTCTTAAAGCAGTTCTCGTACACAATGGGAATGTGATGCCATCTATTCCATTAGCACACGCAGTCGAATTACACGAGACATATAATTCCATGAAGCTGCTCCTCAACGTTATCAAGTACAGAGATCATAACTGGTGCCTCTGTGGGGATCTAAAAGTAGTTTCCCTTCTTCTTGGATTGCAGCTGTGATACACAAGGTACATGTGCTTTCTATGTCTGTGGAACAGCCGTGTTGATGAAAATCATTACACAGTTAAAGATTGGCCAGCAAGAACTGATCATGTACCAGGCAGATACAATGTACAACATGAGCCTATTGTTAATCCTACCAAAATACTGCTTTCCTCTACTTCACATAAAGCTTGGACTGTTCAGAAATTTTGTGAAGGCTCTGGACAAGGTTTCGCGTGGCTTTGCGTATCTTCAAAAGAAGTTCAAGACCTCTCTTACACCAACAAAGATACGTGCGGGCGTGTTCACCGGAACTCTAATTCGTGAAGTCATTCGTGATCCCACCGTTAAGACACAGCTGAAGCCTGCTTAATTTGCAGCCAGGGATGCACTTGGGGCAGTGGTTTCCAACTTTTCGAGAAACCACTGGTCTGAGAACTATGCAGAGTTGGTTGAGAGACTACAAACATCAAACATATGGGATGGAGAATGTCCTTAAAAATTCACTGTCTGCACTCCGATCTAAGTTGTTTCCCACCCAATCTGGGTGCAGTCAGCGACGAACAGGGTGAACGTTTTCACGATAGCAAAGATGGAAAACATATATCAAGGGAGGTATGACAGCAGCATGATGGGCGATTTCTGTTGATATTTACAGCGAGAGTCTGACATTGATTACAAAATAAAAACAACATTGTCTAGTTATTTCTGATATCTAAATGTATTGTACTGGAATTATCGAAGGTTATTTGTACGTATAATCTGTATATAGGCTTCCTGTAAATGAACGTTATTAGTATGGACTGGTTAATAGTGAAAACTCAATTCATGTCCATGGTTCATATGATTTATTGACGACACAATAATATAAATAAACAGAATACATCCAATGAATAATACTTGTTAACAATGAACTTAACTGATCAACTATAACTTCTGATATGTACTCAAATACTCTCTTAATACTCAACTGAACTTCTGAACTTAAACAACTTCACTGACTCGATTGACTAAACTCTCTCTTCCATCCCCTTTCTCAACTGAACATCGTCTTTATATAATTTCCTTCCATCCATCTCGAACATTCCACATCGCTCTGTCTCTCACTCATTTAGTCAATACAATTTACAAATAAACAACATATTTTTTTTCTATAAATATCTAGAATAATAAACAACATATTTATTTTCTATAAGCATCTCGAATTATGACCCCGTGACCACATGTTGACCTAGTTGGCCAAGCTCCAAAGATACACACACACCTGTGTGCGTAGTACTAATAACTATACCATGACACTTCCTATATTCTATTTCCATGTAAACTATAATTATTGTATTGAGATGTAGAAGCATTGATCATATTACTAAAGACCATAAATCATTATAATGGTAAATCAAGATGTTAACATAACTTTAAAGCCTGACGTGATACACAATTTTCAATGGTCAAAATGGTCTTAGTACACTCAATAGATCCCAGGTAGCAAAAATTTTGGTTCCCTAGTGTTATTCAACTCGAAGTGAAAACTCCACAGATTAAACGTCTCTAAACTTGAACAGAAAAATTATATCCTTAGAAAAATAAACCATAAATTTACAAAAAAATATCACATCAAAGACTCGGTATTCACTAAGACACAATCGCTCCATCCATTAGTATTTTGATTGAAGCAATTAATGCATTAATAAGGTGGCGAAATGAAATAAACTGGCTAGAGTGAGCAATACGAACAGCCATTGTGAGCATATGTCTATGTAGAATTTGAACACCATAAAACTGTTTCAATGTTAACGTTATCTTGAAACATAGTACGATTTCTTAGTTATCTGACTAGCCAAAATTGCTATAAATATACTATAAACGTATAATTTATTTATTACTTTTTATTGGATGACATAGGAGTAAATTCCCTTTTTATATCTATAACATCAGAATAGTTAAGGTCCTATGTATATGTTTTATAGAACGTTCCGGTGAATACAATTGTATCTGTCGACACATGAAGCTTGAATAAGTAGTATTCACCACGCCACTTTCGCGCACAACCATATTGATATCTGGAAACTGTTATTGAGAAATGTCCCATTAGAGTTAACTAGTCAAGAAATACTATAAAAACTACTGCTGCTCTACAAAATATCACTCAGAAAATTCTAGTTCAAAATTTTCACATATAATACATGTTCCAAATGACAAAATCTCGTCAAACAAATGTCTAATAACACTCTAATTTATAGTTTATCTTTTACTTAAACATTGTGTAGCCAACAGACTGTATAATGTACTTTTTAAAGGATCTCTATTGATGTACCCACTAGGCGGCCCACCTGCCACCTTTTCCCCCGACCCAAGAGGGTACATGTCTAGACGCCCAATATGTACATTATAAATGAGAGGCTAAAGTGTGGGCAATAATCTTATTATCATACACAAAAACAGACAGACGTATGCCCTTATAATCACGTTTGTGAAGTCATCGTTTTATTATGTAAGTTTTTTTTATAAGAAAGTTTTTCCACTACAATTTATGTGTTTTTATACTCTTTTTATTTTTAAATATCTTTTTCCTTTGTTCAATAAGGATCCATTTCATAAGAAGAAATTTATTAAAGTTCATTTTATGAAAATTACTAAAAAAAACATTATAATATTATAATTTTAAAATTGAACATAAATACATTAAATAATTTAAAATTGTTTGAAGCTAACTATACATACATAACTAGCAATACAACAACTTACTATGCCGTGACGTACATAACTAGCAATATAACAACTTACTATGCTGTGGTACTTAATTTTCCCATATGACCCTTTTGAAAACATTACCAAAAGATTCATTTAGAGCCATAAACAAACTAACCCATACCGTGTATGGTTGAAAATGCTTCAATTTTAGTATTGTTCTATCCAGCATTCATCGTCATAAAATGGTCAAACAGACAAGTGTGGAAAGTATCGTTTATCGGGCATATTTGCATAATTTAGTTGGCATATTTGCATAATTTAGTTGACATATTTGGATAGTTTAGTTGACATAATTTGAAAAGTTGACATATTTAGGTAAACGCCTATAAAGTCTTTGTTAGTATAAACGTCCATAACGTTTTGTGACTATATAAACGGCCATCAAATCTGGTGATATTGGGCCTCTATTAAATTTAGATCGCAACTACACAGCTGTTAGTTAAAACTGCATGTTGACAAGTAAGATTTATCCAATGGCAGCTTTTAGCTGGATGGGGTAACTTACTAGGTTTAGGGAAAATGAATGATTACTGCAGAAGCACATTTTGGTTTATCTTCCGTGACTCCATAATAGACGAACACAAGGGTTTGTATACACAACATAAAGGCGGGCTAAACCATTGCTTTGATTATCATTAACTTCATTCCAAATGATTTTAAGTTAGGTTGGTACCCACTGACCGATGATGAGATCAGTCAATTAATGCTCGATGAAATACAAAAGAACGTCAGCGCGGGGTCATTTTAATAATATTATTTTTCATGCCGTCACTAAATCTTTGCTGATCATGGCTTCAGTCGATTGTCTAGTTGAGACATGGACCAAATACGACCAGCAAGCTAAGAACTGATGGTTTGGCTGTACGATAGGACCACTGTAATTGATTTATTTGACAACGTTATTTATATTAGGGTATATAAAGATTTCATTTGCTTTTAATTTGGCCCATCTGTCCTAGTTTTTCCCAGGTTTCGGCCCTTGTGTCAAATTTCAAATTTTGCCGACATTGCAGGGAGGAGGTAGTTAGTGCCAATCCCGTCTGGAGGAGTCCAAGCTGGACTTGTCGGGAATGTCGCCCTAGGGCTCTATGGCTGTCTCCAACAGCGGCTAAACACTGCATAATTCATTGCACAAGACCTAAGGGAGCAGGTCTCGGCTCGACTTCATGGGAGAAAGAGTTTAAATAGAACTTTTATGTCCGACAAAATAAAATGTTTAACATTGTTGCCATTCAGTCTTCTGAAAGATCCGTTACCAATTACGATTTAGGAGGCTCTATGTGAAGGTAATTTAAGGATACTGGGTAGGATAATTGTAGAATCCCTAGTCAAATTACATTTAGGTACCTCAGGCAATTAGTGCACTATTATCAAATAAATATGTGCTCGTACTAAGCAATCAACTTTATAGAGCATTAGGCATAGGAAAGGAAGTCCTTAACAAATATTAATTGAGGGATCTACTAAAAGATATTTTTAGATAACTTTAATGTAAAGGCCGCCGGTTTGCATAGTTTGAGCCAGTAACAGTTTTGTAACATCCGATGCCTTTCTGTACAAAAATGAAATAAACGAGATTTCCATTCCTCCACTTCCCTATCTCTCATCAAAATATTTCATAAATCAAATAAAAGATAAAAAAAATGTAAAATATGTTTATGTGTTCATAATTACAGAAAATTTTATTTTTAATTACACTAAATCTTAATGTCCATCATCTCAGTAAAATGATTTTTTTTTTGTTTTTAGTCAGAAATCATTTAACGCGGAAAACGAAAAAAACACAACATTCCAATGGACAGGTAAACAAGACAAACAACTATGTGGCCCCATAGTTATTGACCTAAAATGGCTTTTTATTGATACAAAGGCTTTACGGAAAGCCCATATCATTCGGCGAGTTTACCTATCGGTAAAAAAAGCTCTTCAGTAATAGTCCAATCATTTTTAGTAAACATTTTTTGTATCAAATCTGATGCTGTAGGACCCCAGAAGGCGCATTTGTTTATATCAATCAAACATCTTCGATTCTCCATCTAGGACTTTTACAATAATAAAGAAAAGTTTATCTAAAAGTGTTATAGATTAAGCTGGAAATGATATCTGTTCGTAAAATGGCTACAACCGTAAAAAGATTAAGCTGTTTGGCAAACATTAGTATTTGTTACAATCAATCCCAATATAAAAGATACTATCAAATGAAATAAAAATACAACTTTGAATTATGTTTAGTAATGATCATGAATTGCTCTGGTAATGGGTTGATTAAAAGGTAATTATCTCTCTAATACTTACTCCTCTAACCTAGGCGTACGTTCGACTGTATTGATCCCGGCTAAAAATAGTCTGGGGAATTCCAAAATTATAGAAACTGAAAAGAGAAAACTTACTAAATGACGGTATGTTTGGTGCGCATTTTGTTCATCAAATGACTTTTTCTTGAATACAAATGAAATAGAAGAAAATTAAAATAATACATGCTCTAAGAACATTCAGTTATACTAAATGCCCCCTTTTGTAATTTTGTGACTGTGGTGCCAGTAATATGTAAGACTTATGTTAAGAGAGATAGATAAATAGAGATAGGTTGAAGATAGTAATAGATATATAGATTTATAGATACATACAGATAAATAGATAGAGACAGATAGATAGAGATAGATACATAGAGATAGATACCTAGAGATAGATACATAGAGAGAGATAGATTGATAGATATATAAGAGCCAATAGGTGGCCATGTAACAGGCTTATAAGTGCCAATAGGTGGCCATGCAACAGGCTTATAAGAGTTAATAGGTGGCTAATCTACCGAATACATAATTGTCTAACCTAGGCGGTAGACCGACCGTAGTGTGATTCCGGCTAAAAATAGTCTGGGAAATTAACAAGCAAGTGTGAATTCCAAAATTTTCGTCTCACTAAAGGGGAGTTAACTGGCAAGCTCGGCTAAAAATAGTCTGGGGAATCCCAAAACTGGAAATCTAAACACAGCAAGGATTTCTTATTATATCGCACGTATCAAGCAGCCAGCGTCAGCAGACTTTTCAACTAGTAGAAAATAAAAATATATACGTTGGTCAGTAATCTTGTTAAAAACTAATATTTCGATTTTGTTCCTCTTCAGTTATTCTCTCTGACATGTACACTGAGTAAAGCTAGATTCCACACCAACACCGGATTAAAGGACCGACAATCCATCCATGTATTTCTTAAGCTCTTTAAAAGTATCCTAACTTTACTGGACTATACTAGACATTGCTAAATGTGTGAGACAAATTAATGCAACCCAGTGCCACAAGCTAATAAAGACAAAGTTCTGCATTTTAATATATATATATATATATATATATATATATATATATATATATATATATATATATATATATATATATATATATATATATATATATATATTCGTTATGAATTATACAAAAGACACATCTACATATACTGTTGATATAAATAAAAAAAACATCTCTGTATATAAAATTAGTCTAAACCGCGAAGAGGAATAGACTCTTACATTTCTCTATTCTCTATTACCAAACAAAATAGTTTTATAAGTACAATGTCTGAATATTTAACATTTTTTTTTATATTTGGCCAAGACACTAGGACAAGAGGAAATGGTGATTGACGTCTTTATTCATGACTTGTTGGAAAAGTACCTGGTTACTACAGGATGGTCAAAAATAAAGGTGTCCTACATTTATATATTGAATAATCTTGTAGACATCAACATAAGAACTAATTAAAAACTGTTACAAACTAAATTAAAAAGAACAAAATCTCTTATTGCACAATTAAGATTATTGGCATTTTATATAGAAGTAAGACACTCCTTAAGGCTTAAATAACTTTTAGATTGAAAAGTTGAAAGTGTGAAATTAAACTGTGACCTTACAAGAATAGTTAATTATATGGCTGTAATAAAACTGACCAGAATTATCAGTGTAAAGTCCTTGTGTGGATATCATTATAAGCAAAACATGCACACCATATAATTATTACACTCTTAAACTGATCTATGAACATCGCTCTTAAATAATTGTACAGAGTTGTTCTTTTAATCGTTCAAATAACATGTTAAATTATCATTCAATGATAACTGACAGTCTACTTTTTAAAGGATCTATATTGATGAACCCAATAATCGGCCACCTCTCTCTTTTTACCCCCTCCTATTCGACATTTTATTATTTAAATTTGTTTGAAGCTCACTATATACAGAACAAGCCAAACAACTCACTATATATACAGAACTAGCCAAACAACAACTCACTATATATACAGAACTATCCAAACAACAACTCACTATATATACAGAACTAGCCAAACAACAACTCACTATATATACAGAACTAGCCAAACAACAACTCACTATATATACAGAACTAGCCAAACAACAATTTACTTTGAAGAGACATTTATCTTTCCCCGATGATCCTTTTGAAAGCCTTACATAATGAAGCATTTAGAGCAATTGCATCCTAAACCATATTGTGTATGGCCTAAAACGCTTCAATTATAGTTTTGTTCTATCCAGCATTCATTTACATAAAATGGACATAAAATGGAAAGTATTGTTTAGGGCTGTACCGGATTCTAATTTTTAGATCCTGCAGGATCGGAACCGGAATCGGATTTAATATTTAAATCCTGCCGGAATCGGAACAAGAACCGGATTTTACCGAACTAAATAGTAATTTTTCCGAACGAAGTAATAATTTCTCGCCTAACATAAAAAAAGATATAAGAATGAAAAATAGAACAAAAAATTTAGTTTTTAAGTTCTAGATAGCAAAAAACAGTAATAACCATTTAGATCTTGAAGACTGTGACTAAAACCGCTTCCCCAATCTTGAGTTAAGAAAGATAACTCTGACAAAATGAAAATAACAGGTTCTTCGTTTTAAAAATTTATTTTAATAAAGCTGTACCTAATTTAACCTGATTTCTATTACAATCAAACAAAGAAATGGATAACATATCTTAGAAAGTTTAATAAACATGTTTATTAATAAATGAATTCCTATATATATATATATATATATATATATATATATATATAAATTGGAATTCATTTATTAATAAACATACATATACATGGCACCACCCGATAGCTTATTTTTCTTTAGTTTTCCATAGTGACGTCACCGAACCGTGTTATTTCATTCATACTTTCATTTAAACCATCATCTGACTATTTCCCATAAACACGCAAATTAAAATGCATTTCAAATCTAAATCCATATCACTTTAATGTTCAATTAAAAATGTATCTTCAAGTTATTTATCTAAATTTGCGAGGAATTTTATCCAAATCGTGACAAAATCCACTAAATTAAAAAATGTGCAGAAAAATAAATTATTGAACATTTTTAAAACTGTAAACACCCAAAAATAGATCGTTGTCTGCTCTTTAAAAAAAGTTAAACTTTGATAGCTAAATATAGTTTATAGAAAACAAGGAATCAAAAGTAAAGGAAGATAAGGTGTCGTATTACTAGACCAGGGTCGGCAACCTTTTGAGACGGAAGAGCCTAAAGTTATAATTTACAATATTCCCAATTTTTAAAGAGCTACTAAATTTGTTCTTTCAATATTACGGTATTTGATCCGGTCGCAATTTGACATCGAAAGAGCCACAACTTGACATCGAAAGAGCCGCTTGCGGCTCGCGAGCCGCAGGTTGCCGACCCCTGTACTAGACTAAATACGATTCAAATGTTCCTTTTTAATATATTTGTAATTACATATAGAACTAAAAGCGATTGACGTTATTGTAGTTTTAAAATCAAAGGAAGTTATTGTTTTAATTTAATTGTATAGCGCTGAATATTTCAAAATTATGTTGCGCTAATAAAATTTCTTACAAATTTCAAACAACAAAGAAATCCGGCTTAAATCCGGCACATTTTAGCCGGAACCGGAATCGGAACCGGATTTGTTAAAACTGCCGGAATCCGGCTTAACAGGAACGGGAATCGGATTCCGGTACAGCCCTAGTATTGTTTAACTGGGCATATTTGGATTGTTAAGTTGACATATTAGGAAAAAAGAGTGAAAGGGACATTCTTGGCTAGATTGAATTTTCTATTTTTAAGTCTCTATAACATTGGTTTGATAAGTCGCATAGTATAGTATTTTTTTAAAACTACAGCTAGAAATTAAAACAGCATTAGGGATGGGAGATGGCAAAAAACTGACGCGATAGTCTAGCTATCACAAAAAATGAACGGTTTGTCCCAGACCCGGGTAACGACCATCACCCCAGGCCCCCTGGGCATTACTCATGACGCAGCTTTTGATTGTATCTTCAGTGACTCTATAATGAACGGACAAAAGGTTTGGTATACACACAATCATGGCGTACAAAATAATCACTGACTTCCAAATGACTTCAAGTTATATTGCCCCCCCCTCCCGTCGATGATGAGATCAGTCAATGTGTGCTCTACAAATATTATTTTTCATGCAGTCAGTACAACTTTGCTGATCATGGTTTTAGTCGATCGTCTAGTTCTAACAAGGACCAAATACGACCCGGGTACTAATAACTGCTATAGATTTATTTGAAAACGTAATTATATTAGGTAAACAGGCGGCCCTTGACTTTCGCACATAATTGGTTCCTGAAAGTGTGTGCGAATGTTGAATCTCCGAAGGTAGAGGGAAATATTAATAACATAAACAGTACATAACCAACTAAATCACTTTCAAAATGGCGATCATGACATTTCAAAAAGATTGCTTCGGGAACAACAAGGGTGGAGAAAGACCGGATATAGACCGGAAATTCCGTATACCGGGTATAGACCGGAAACTCCGTAGATCGGGTATAGACCGGAAATTCCGTAGACCGGGTATAGACCGGAAATTTTGTAGACTTGGTGTAGACCGGAAATTCCGTAGACCGGGTATAGACCGGAAATTCCGTAGACCGGGTATAGACCGGAAATTCCGTATACCGGGTATAGACCGGAAATTCCGTAGACCGGGTATAGACCGGAAATTCCGTAGACCGGGTATAGACCGGAAATTTCGTAGACCGGGTATAGATCGGAAATTCCGTAGACCGGGTATACGGAAACATTCGGAAATTACTGAAAGTGCTTTACTAGCGCTTTTATGGACGATTCTAAAAACACATTTGAACAATATATTTTTTAAACATGTTCTAAATAGCGAAATGTGCGAAAGTAGAATGTGAGAAAGTCGAAGAGGGCCGCCTGTATAAAGATTGCTTTTAATTTGCTCAGGTTTCGGCCATTATGTCAATTTTAAAAGCACATTGTGGCCCACCATTTCAAGAAAGTTTGCAAACCCTTAAATCATTTTTTTATTAGAAGTTTTTTTTAATTACAATAGTGTCCATTATAATTACAAAAAAACATTTTTTTCTTTGCTAATAGGACAAAGTTTAAAATGTCCTTCTTTCATCAGTGTCATACACAAGTGTGAAATGAGTTACAACAAATGACATAGGTAGGTGACTAGTTTAATGGGGTACATCAAATGACATAGGTGGGTGGCTAGTTTAACGAGGTACAGTAAATGACATAGGTAGGTGACTAGTTTAATGAGGTACAACAAATGACATGGGTAGTGACTAGTTTAATGAGGTACAACAAATGACATAGGTAGGTGACTAGTATAATGAGGTACAACAAATGACATGGGTAGTGACTAGTTTAATGAGGTACAACAAATGACATAGGCAGTGACTAGTTTAATGAAGTAGGACAAAAGACATAGGTAGGTGACTAGTTTAATGAGTTACAACAAATGACATAGGTAGGTGACTAGTATAATGAGGTACAACAAATGACATAGGTAGTGACTAGTTTAATACATTTAATACATTTTTTAGGCTGGGTGGACTTATGACATTTCAGCAGGACGTGAAAGAAACGTCGAGCCTGTGAACGGGGTCAAGTCCTGGAATTTTAGTTGGACATTTTAAGATGAGTCAAATTAACTGTAAGCTGTATTAGTGGCGTCAGATATTGAATTATGACATGACCTTACTTTAATAACTGAATGTAAAACTTTAATTAAATTTGCTAGTGTGAGCAGAACAAAGTGCCGGTATGAATAATGTACAAGACTAGCAAGTAATATAATTGTAAATACTATTATCAGTTATTGATAAAATATTTTATTCATTAAATTAAATATCTATTACATTATAATCCTAGAAATTTTCAGCTCGTAGTTCCAACATGGCAGTAAACCTTAAAATTATAACGTGTTTTCCTAATTCACAAAGGTTATATTGCAAGAGAATAGAACCATTTTATCTTGATAAATTCTTGGATCAGACTAAGGTTTATTCGGATACCAAAAAAATGGGACGTTACTTCTAAAACTAATGATCCATAATAGCAAAGAAAGTACCCCCCCCCCATATTATTATTAGATAAGATAGACTAAAGGTTTTTTTCGACTATAAATTTAAATTATTCCATTGTTTTCTTTCTCATTTCTTTGAATTCTTACTATTAGCATCTTGTCATTATACGACCCGGATGTTAATTACCAGAGCTATTATTTCATCTTGAAACGAATTGTCTCTATTTCATTGTTAATTGCGTCTGGTCAGGTATTTGTAGTATCACAAACCCCTGTCATTTTATTGTGTTATTACAAACCCCTGTCATTTAAAAAAGTGCAGTAATCAGTAAGTGCATATTACAGTAATCAATAAACGATGGTCTTTAATTCTAAAAAAATATAAATTTTGTGGCTGAGAGCCTGGTGGAAGTTCAAAATGTCTCTGCACACATGTTGTCAAGAACTGTCTGTTATTTTCCATATTCTTTCCTATCATGGTATCTTTTTGGTTTTACGCAATATATTATTGTACTACAATAGTCATTTATTAAAAAAATGTTGATAATATTTCATTAAAAAGAAGTGAACAATTTTCACTGTCCAGGTATCATGGTACATGTATTTAAAAATGAAACAAGCTGTACTTATATTGATAGAGGTCATTTGTGTAATTCAAGAGGATTGAGAGTTTTCTTTTTTGTTTTATTTTTTTCTTGAAAATTAGAAATTGAATTATAAACCTTACTATGATATCAGAGTATAAAACTTCAATTAAATGTGCAATGTGTTGGGAGGAATATCGTTAAATGCAAAGCAGGTGGACCATTTAACTTTTACAATATGAAATCCATACGTAAACATTCGTCATTGCAAATCGTCGCCACTCAGATTAGGCTAACCGATAAATATTATTATCATAAGATAATAATTTGTTTAGAAATTTAAATGATCGCATAATAAATGCATAATTATACTCACGTAAAATTTAATACAACAGATTATTGAATTTCCTAGCATTGTGTCAAAGTACGAATTCTAAATCTCTTAATCATCATAGGACTTCCGTCACTACCACTTGGGAACAATCTAGAAATGTACTTCAGCTCCCACCCCGCCTTTACACCAAATATGTCTGAATTGAGTGTCATCTGTTAAACTTCCGGAGTGTCATTCACCTACCTATGTCTACTGATCGCCTAAGTATGTCTACTGATCGGCTTCCGTGCTATTGCACTATCGGATATGGTAGAGTTGAAAAGAGTGCACAATAAAAATACCCGTCAAAATAGTGGTGTTAAGTAACTGTTAACGATCTAAGAGAATTACTTACTTGACTTAAATCCTTGAACTCCTTGCGGAGTAAAAGCCCCCTGCAGCCACTCTTCGGCACACTCTTTTTCGACAGGCCTTTTTCAACCTCCCCTCTCCCCACCATGTTTGGTTCGCAATACCTTCTCCAAGTGGTCTTTGGACGACCAACCTAATTTTGGCCTTGGGGGTTCCACTGCAGAGCCATTTTCATAATGTCTTCTGGAGGTTTCCTCAGTGAGTGGCCAATCCATCTCCATTTTCTTCTGGACACTTGTAGTTCTATGGGATCTTGGTTTGCCGGCTGCCAGAGAATTTTGTTCCTGAATTTATCTATTCGCCTTATCTTTAAGATATTCCTGATGTAGCCATTATGAACGTCTGAAGTCTATTGTTTAATAAGTTGGCGATACTCCATTTTTTCGCAACATATAACAGAATCTTAGAGAAAAATATCTAATATTTTCTAAAAAAAAAATATTTTTTTTGTAAGTGGTCATTATAATAACGTAATTATTATTATTTTTTTTTAATCAAAAGACTCTGACGCCAAAAATTTAGTGAATTTCTGATTGTAAAAAGTAAATTTGGCGATGGATCTTTTATAGTGACCATTTTAGTCTTGATACACTAAGCTATGTCTGTATTTGTGTTCTTCGATCTTTTGAGATCAAGCATGTAGTCTTCATTATTGTCTTTTTTTATTTTAATATAGATCAGTGATCATTAGCAAGATAACATTGTTTTATGGTCAAGAGACTTTTTATTTCACGTCATCAGATTATTGTGATTCCATCTATATTTATAAAACACAACTTTAAGACGCAGGACTATTTATAGATTGTGGAATTCCCGAATACGTCACAAACGACACCTCGCGTTGTTTCGATCGGGTTAGGTCAAAGTTCAACTTTGCATTCCATGTATTTTCTCCGAAGATGTCAGCCTGTTATTTTGTTTGATTGCTTGTTTAAAAATAAATTACAGTATTTATATTGATTGATAAGGCGGCGTATTTGACCCCGCGTGATGACTAGTCTTAATATATTCACTTTACCTCTTGTTTTCTCTAAGAAAGTTTGTCTTTTGAGAAATAACACCATGAGTGTAATCTAACTTTTCAGACCACAATAGGAGGTGTGAATGTTGATCTCTTGACCACAATAGGAGGTGTGAATGTTGATCTCTTGACCACAATAGGAGGTGTGAATGTTGATCTCTTGACCACAATAGGAGGTGTGAATGTTGATCTCTTGACCACAATAGGAGGTATAAATGTTGATCTCTTGACCACAATAGGAGGTGTGAATGTTGATCTCTTGACCACAATAGGAGGTGTGAATGTTGATCTCTTGACCACAATAGGAGGTGTGAATGTTGATCTCTTGACCACAACAGGAGGTGTGAATGTTGATCTCTTGACCACAATAGGAAGTGTGAATGTTGATCTGTTGACCACAATAGGAGGTGTGAATGTTGAAGTCTTGACCACAATAGGAGGTGTGAATGTTGATCTCTTGACCACAATAGGAGGTGTGAATGTTGATCTCTTGACCACAATAGGAGGTGTAAATGTTGATCTCTTGACCACAATAGGAGGTGTAAATGTTGATCTCTTGACCACAATAGGAGGTATAAATGTTGATCTCTTGACCACAATAGGAGGTGTGAATGTTGATCTCTTGACCACAACAATATTAAGAGGGCCATCAATGTATCCATTTCGTCGATATTCAGTCATTATTATGAATAGATCCCTCCCCCCCCCCCTCGGGTTAATGATAAATGTATTTCATTAGTTGAAACAACGTATGCACAACATCATATTAATATAAAAAAATAATGTCATATCTGATCAAATATTACATAGCATGGTTAAATATTAAATGGGTTTATTCGTTCATGCCTCGTGCCATTCGATAAGATGTTCAATGTTTTCTAGGGAGCGACCGATAATCGGATCGGTATCGGACCGATATTGGCACTATCGGTTAATATCGGATCGGCCGATTGTTGTAGGGAGCGACCGATATTCGGACCGATATTGGCACTATGTGTTAACTATCGGACCGGCCGTTTTTTGGCTGCCGATACATTTTTTTTTTCACAAATCTAGTAACTCTAAACTGGTTTTTGTTTACAGAGTTAAAGTTTACTTACAGACTTCCAGTTAACTGTTCACCTGAGTGAAGTGATTTACTGAGATAATTAAGTGTTTTTAATTTTTCAAACTTTTTTAAAAATCTGCTACAAGCAAATTCAGTAAAAATTACAAAGGTTAACGAACAAAATTATTTTAATTTCATCACAACTTTCACAATTTAGTGAAGTTACAATTAACAATTAATACATTTTTCTTTTTTAGTTTGACATTAATTATTTACAACTTTATCTTACTTTTCTGTTTGTGTAGAAGTATAAAGTAAAAACAACAAATTGTTTGTTATATGTTTAATTAAAAAAAATAAACAGATTTCTGAGATTATGCAGGCATGGTTTGTGTCTCTGACTTCGGTCTTCCGGTCTGTCTTTTCAAATTTTTTGTTGTTCTAATCTTCTTTATCTGCAAGACACCTTCATGCTTGCACATGAGTTTCATTGACCAGTGGTTTGTGTCTACTCTAGCCACTGGCACAAATGACATAAGTGACTAATGTCTACGGTGGATAGGTCCAGTATAATGTTTACCTCATGA
Source organism: Bulinus truncatus (assembly GCA_021962125.1). Taxonomy (NCBI): domain Eukaryota; kingdom Metazoa; phylum Mollusca; class Gastropoda; family Planorbidae; genus Bulinus; species Bulinus truncatus. The sequence continues at coordinate 2,566,307 of JAGDYQ010000034.1, forward strand.
CTTATCTGTACATTATTATTATATGTGTTTTATACCTGTCTGGAAACACCACATTTGCATCTTCGCTTATCAAAGCTGGGTTATAATCAAAGAGGAGGGGAAGATTTGTTGAGTGTAAAAATTACGTGACATAATCTCACAACTTGTGTCTATTGATAAGACATCACAAAAACTAAAACACACATTTTATACACTTAAAACAAAAATTTATAACAATTAAAACACACATTTTAAATGAAAAAAAAACAACAAATTTCTTTAACAATTAAACACATGCTGAACAAAGTTACTAAACATATTTAAAACAAAGATATAACTATTCAAATATTATTTTTATAAGTTAACGGGGTCGAACTGTCCAGGGGTCGAAGTGTCGCGGGGTTGAAACGTCGCGGGGTCGAAGTGTCACGGGGTCGAACTGTCCGGGGTCGAAAAGTCCTACCACCCTAACAGTCGATTGTTATCCCCCTTTGAAAGCAGGGATCACAGTCAGGCCACGTATCCAACGTTTACCATTCAACAACTAAAGTTTCAGTTTTCTCACCTAAAGTTGATTGGGCCTTTCAGTATCGACTAATATACCACAACAAGGACAAGAAGAAATTATACACTAATTTGGAGACTTTTTGTTTGATTGATAATAATAATGTTTTGTGAGTTACCTACCATTTATGTATAATTATGATTTAAGATATTTTTTTGTCAGGTCTAGATTTAATTATTTTGGCTAAGTTTTATTTTATACATAGATTTATATCTATGATTTTATATACAGATTTATGCCACAATATATGTGTTCCTTTTACTATGTAAAGCTCATGAGGGATGTATATGTAGCGTGTAGAATTGACTGTAATGCAATATTGGTGCGCATTTTTTACTTTGGTATTTCTCTCATTGGAAGAACAAGGGCCGTTTTATCAACTAGGCACAGTAGGCACTGTGCCTACGGACTTTTCAATGGCCTACGAAAGCCAGAACATAAAGTGAACAGGTTCAGAATGCCAGTGAAATGTATAAATGTTTGTATTAAAGTAATTATATATAACTGTATGAGATGAGCAGCTGAGCAAGTCAAGCTGCAGTGCTGTAGATCTGTAAATTACAGAATGTTAACTTTTCGGCTCTTTGTCTTAACAAAGTCACATATGACGTCCTCAAATGCCATTTCACTCATCAATTCATTTTCAATTGAAAGTAATGCCAGGGAGGATAGTCGTGTTTGTCCCATCGTTGACTGAAGATACGTTTTTATCAATTTGAGTTTAGAAAAAGGAACTTTCTCTTCAGCACTTGTTCCAAAAAATTGAAAGATAGATCCGCAAAGCAATATCTACATGTGGAAAACTTGTCACCAACCTATTCTGGATTTGTGCTGTAAGCATCTCAGCCACAGTTTTCTTGTCAGCAAACATCCGTGAGAACATAGCGATTTGGGCTCTGCGTTAACTCGAAAGTAAAGAATTAGTACGACAGTATTCCAGTTTAAAATACAATCATGAACAAAAAATTCGATCTGCCAGAAAGCAAACATAACCCAGCCTACCGATCAAACCTAAGGGAATATAACACTGTGCAAGGTTTTGCAAGGTACGGCTAGTAAAGCAATAATATTAATTCAATTTATAGGAATAAACTATGTTATTTCTGCCTGTCCTTTGTGAAGGTATTGTCTATTTCATTAAGTTTTCAACTGCAAGTATGACGTCAATAGAACTGTGCAATAGTTACATCTAAACGATCATAATCATAGATCAGGTCATAGGGCAAAGTTCAAGCTAACCAGGTCCCGCCATTATAAATAATGTCATTGTGAGTCATACACAAATATATGACTATAACATATGCACATACATTACTTGTTATTGCTACAAGGGAATGCTATGAATGTAATTCCACACATTTGAAGAACATTTGGAGAATGTTGTTGAGCAGGAAATGAAGTGGGGGGGGGGTGTCTTTAAATGTGAAGCCTTGGGCGGTTATACTCTTCGCTACCCCATATGTCATTACTGTATACATACATGTACATCCAGAATAATTTGATCAAATAATTGTGTTATGTTGTAATTAGTAAGAGATCATTTGGAGTCCAAACTTAAACTGTTTTTTAGACCACACTAGAACAGGTCGAAATAAAATTTTATTTGACAGACATATAAACACACCAACAAAGAAAAAAAAACTAAAGGCTACCAATAAAAAAAATATTTATTAAAAAAAATAAGGTCAGTGTTTGAGCAGCACAAACTTTGGTATTCCTAGTGTCCCAAGTGTAATCTGTTAAATTAATGTGTAATATAGTTTTGGTATTCCTAGTGTCCCTAGTGTAATCTGTTTAATTAATGTGTAATATAGTTTTGGTATTCCTAGTGTCCATAGTGTAATCTGTTTAATTAATGTGTAATATAGTTTTGGTATTCCTAGTGTCCCTAGTGCTATCTGTTTAATTAATGTGTAATATAGTTTTGGTATTCCTAGTGTCCATGGTGTAATCTGTTTAATTAATGTGTAATATAGTTTTGGTATTCCTAGTGTCCATGGTGTAATCTGTTTAATTAATGTGTAATATAGTTTTGGTATTCCTAGTGTCCATGGTGTAATCTGTTTAATTAATGTGTAATATAGTTTTGGTATTCCTAGTGTCCCTAGTGTTATCTGTTTAATTAATGTGTAATATAGTTTTGGTATTCCTAGTGTCCCTAGTGTTATCTGTTTAATTAATGTGTAATATAGTTTTGGTATTCCTTGTGACCCTAGTGTAATCTGTTTAATTAATGTGTAATATAGTTTTGGTATTCCTAGTGTCCCTAGTGTTATCTGTTTAATTAATGTGTAATATAGTTTTGGTATTCCTAGTGTCCATGGTGTAATCTGTTTAATTAATGTGGAATATAGTTTTGGTATTCCTAGTGTCCATGGTGTAATCTGTTTAATTAATGTGTAATATAGTTTTGGTATTCCTAGTGTCCATGGTGTAATCTGTTTAATTAATGTGTAATATAGTTTTGGTATTCCTAGTGTCCCTAGTGTAATCTGTTTAATTAATGTGTAATATAGTTTTGGTATTCCTAGTGTCCCTAGTGTAATCTGTTTAATTAATGTGTAATATAGTTTTGGTATTCCTAGTGTCCCTAGTGTTATCTGTTTAATTAATGTGTAGTATAGTTTTGGTATTCCTAGTGTCCATGGTGTAATCTGTTTAATTAATGTGTAATATAGTTTAGGTATTCCTAGTGTCCCTAGTGTTATCTGTTTAATTAATGTGTAATATAGTTTTGGTATTCCTAGTGACCCTAGTGTAATCTGTTTAATTAATGTGTAATATAGTTTTGGTATTCCTAGTGTCCATGGTGTAATCTGTTTAATTAATGTGTAATATAGTTTTGGTATTCCTAGTGTCCCTAGTGTTATCTGTTTAATTAATGTGTAATATAGTGTTGGTATTCCTAGTGACCCTAATGTTATCAATTTAAGAAATTTCTTTACACATACACAGCTTTCGACATTTTGTTTTAAATATTTTATTTCTGGTGTTGTACAACTAAATTGAAATCTTATATCAAAATAAAGTAAATACCTGAGTATTCAGTGCATTCAAATATTAATAGCCTATAACAACAACATTCGATATTAAGTGTATAACTTTGTTTTTCAGTAATGTCATTTATCACATTTTTTAGTTGGTGGTCGATATTGATCTATGTGTGTGTGTGGGTGTTTTTTAGAACATTATAGAAATTAAAAACGTACTTTGATTAAATATTTAATTTTTAAATAAATATGTTTAAATGGCATAGCTGTTGATAAAATATCAACAACATCCTATACATTATGTTGTCAATGGTCAAGCTGTCCTTTAATTACCAATCATTTAATTCAAAATAATTTAAAAAAAAAAGATAGTTGTTGTACAAAATATCACATCATTTAATTTTCATGTTAACACAAAATAAAATGTTCACATTTGAAATTGTTTTGTTGTTATTTGTTGAGTTTGTCATTTCATTTGTACGTCATCAACCAATAACAACTTTACTGTCTTCAATGGCGACCAGAACTTTGGCTGGGATCAATACAGAGTCGATGATGTGGACAACTCCATTGACAGAGCTGATGTCTTTCTCTAGGATCTTGGCGTGATTCACTTTCATTCCACCATCTGAAGAGATATGTATACTAGGTATATATCACTTAAACACCGTAATTGGTTTTAATAAAATATGTTTATAATTAATACTGAATGTTTCTTATTCAATCAATATGTGTATCAATAATACTGAATGTATCTTATTCAGAATTATTCAATGGATCTCATTGTATGGCATTTCACAGTTCGTGACAAACGATGTGTTTGGGAAGGGGAGGGAGGTTAAAGCCGGTCTTAGGCTTATTTGACCAACAGATCTAAAATGGGCCCCGTGCCTAGCAGGAGCACTGCAATTAACATTTATATTAATCGTAATTGTTGTTATTGTAAGAAAAATAAAAGAGGGGCCTCACAAACATCCGTTAATTAGGGCCCCGCAATTCGTAAGGCCGGCTCTGTATGTTGGGCCCCGCAATTCGTAAGGCCGGCTCTGTGTGTAGGGCCCCGCAATTCGTAAGGCCGGCTCTGTGTGTAGGGCCCCGCAATTCGTAAGGCCGGCTCTCTGTGTGTAGGGCCCCGCAATTTGTAGGTCAATTTGAAATATCTTAAAAGTAATTGTTAGTGAATGTGGGGTAGAGAGGGTTAAAGATCCAGTGGTACTCACTGTCATCTTCAAATAACATCAGTAGGTCATGGTTGTGGTCAGTTGACTGGATGGAGAAAGCGTGTTTCATACCGAGGCTGTACAGTGAAAACTGTTTGACAAAGTGAAACCTGAGAACCTCTAAAATAAAACAAATATTTACATCATAGATAAAACATTTCAAACAATTTGTGAAATCCAATTTTATCTTATTAAATCTTATTTGTGAAATCTACATAGTTTTAATACTTTTAACCTGTACAATATTTTTTCACTTATGAGATTAAATTATACTCGCTTAGATTAAATCATGGGTCACCAGACTACGGGGTCACCAGACTAATGGCCCATTTTATCAGGCCCGCTGACGATACTTAAATTTTCTTCCAAACATTTGTAACATGTGACATTGTGAAACATTCAATATGTTATGGTTATTTTGGAATACTTGCAAATCTTCACTAATAATATTTTATTTAACATAGATTTATTTCATATGGAGTAGTTTTTTTTTCGGAAATTATCAAAGTAACGAACTATTTATTTATTAATAATACATTTATCAGACAAGTTATTATTAATACATTATCACATATGTAGGTCATTTAAATATTTTCTCATAAATGTTTTAGACAAATATGCAGGAATACATTACTATTTTCATAATTTAATGACAAGTAGATGAGTTCTATTTAAATATTTCACTGATACTATGATTATGGGAAAAAGTAATCGATATAATGCTATCTTTATATGCTTGCAAATGGCTATTTGGATAATTATTGTTTGGTTAATCGTCTCTAATGCTGGGAACATGATAGTGGCGTCGACCACTGTAGCACATGTTTTTTTTTAATTTTAGTTTAAATGGTTTGAAAAACATATACCGGTAGTTTTGTTCAGAATAATGAAACAAAAGTCAATATCTAAAAAAACAACCCACAGAACATCGTTAAACGTGTCACCACTTTGATTTGTGACTTAGTCTTAAGATAATCGAATGTTAAGTTATAAATCAACAATATCAGCACAAGAAGAAAGTAAGTTATAATTATAACTCGTAACAATATGAGCACAAAAAGTATGTTATAATAATACCTCATGAACAATATCAGCACAAGAAGAAAGTAAGACTTACCAGCCAGATCAGCAGGGTGAGTATTTAAATATTCTAAAACATCAGGGGTAAGTTTTTTGAAGGCGTCGTCATTGGGTATGAACGTTGTGGTCGAGTGGTCAGCTGTAATACAAAGGTCATCTTTTATTTAAAACTGTCAGCTAAAGTGGTTGATACTCAAAGTGGGGATGAAAGAAGGGCACCATTAAAACCGTCCCATTAGTGGTTAATAGGATCTAAGAGATTTCATCTCATCCTTACAGGGACTTCACACACTAGTACAAATATGTTATCAAATTCGTCAAAGTATTCTTATAGTAAATTAATCTGACGTTATACCAGCATCATGTTATGCAATTAAACATACATCAATAATAGTATAAATTTTATTAAATAAAAAAGAAAGTAAAAGAAAGTAAAATTTTATTTTACAGACATACAATTGGGGGTTATGTAAAGTATAAATCTGTTTCAGTATCAGCCATTCAATGTGATTTTATAACTATTACATTGCAGATACATGTTTACTGCCCATAACAGATATCATGTTCCCATTTATAAGATGGATAGACTTATGGACATCGACTTAACCACAGAAATATACCGGCAATCATTTGGGGATAAAACACTGGACGTTGCGGGTAGCAGTCAAATGCTTTTCCACATTGCTAGCGCAGTGATCATTGACATGTTATGCTAGAGCATCACAACAACTAAATGCCCTGTTTTCTGAATACAACGTTAAAGTAATTTTATTTATTTTAGGTTAAGGTATAATACAAGTACCAAAAGACGGCTACCTAGTCAGAAATATTACAATAAATTGAATAATCATATATTGATGTAGACGTATGTTCAATGGCGCGTGTAAAGTATAATGGTCATACGTACATGTAAAGTATAATGGTCATTTGCACATGTAAGGTATATTGGTCATACGTACATGTAAAGTATAATAGTCATACGTACATGTAATGTATAATGGTCATACGTACATGTAAAGTATGTGGTGAGATTGGCCTGGGCCAGCAGACTTTCAAATGTTGTGATGTCCGTCCTTACAGAGCCCAAGTCTACGACATTTCCCAACGGTGGCTTCATTAGTCCATCAATACCGTGGACGTATCCGTGGTTTACTGAGATGTTCTTGACTGTGATGTTGACACCTTCAGCTGTCACAGTCTGTAGTGCAGGTACACAAGTTATTAGAATAGTTGAAATTAATGACAGTTATTGAGCTGCCGCGTTAGCTAACGCGCCCATTATACCGCAAAACTGATCAACCGTTGTTCATTTTAATCACATTTTTATATTTCATCCACTTTGGCACATTCTAAACAGAAAATATGTAGGATAGTGTTTAACAACCATGTATAATGTTTATAATTGATATCTATAATCCTACTAATGTCTTCCATTTCTTGGCGTGCGTGCAGAATGGGATTGTCGCCAAAAAAAAATTATGCACTTGGGATATCCTCTATGACGTCATTTCACGTCACTGGGTCACCCCGGTTGAATACGGAAGTCGACTGCATTAGACGAACAAAATGGCGGTGTTTTTATATAGTAGGATTTTAACCATGTTAAACCCGTGCTAATAGTTCCTATTAAAGAAGACCGTTAGACGAAATTTAAAAATATTATTGCACAAGCATATTAAATAATTATTTACGCACCCGATGGTACAATGTTTTCATAATTTAAATGTATACTGTTTGTAAAAAAAAAAAAGCACGACAAGTAATCAGCAAGTTGTAAATATTACATTGCTAACTATATGCTTCTGGTCTTGATGCCGGTTTGCGTGTATTTTTTAAACTTCAAGCAGACGCCTCTGTTTATGACTTGATTATTCTCATATTAAACATTTTATTGAGATAAAACCTTTAGTTGCGAATGCAACCGGCACCTACTAGTAATTATTATACAAGGACATCCCCAAGACCAAATTACTTGGAACAAGCCTGGGTGTTACGGCCTCGACAAAAAGTGTGGTCCCAAAACAATTCAACATTTCTGTGTTTTCTACCGTAGTATAAAAACAATATTTATAATAACTTATTGGTTATGCATGAACGCCGATGAGGTAATTAGTAGGGAGCGACCGATATGCCTTTTAACCGATAGCCCGATACCGATATTTTCCCCCAGCATTTTTGCCGATACCGATACCGATATTTTGCTATTAATGAAAGGGTGTCTTGCAGATGAAGAAGATTAGAAGAACAAAAGATTTGAAAAGACAGACCGGAAGACCGAAGTCAGAAACACAAACCATGCCTGCATAATCTCAGAAATCTGCATGTTTATTGTATAAAACTAAACTTATAACAAACAATTTGTTGTTTTTACTTTTTACTATGTACACAAACAGAGAAGTAAGATAAAGTTGTAAATAATTAATGTCAAACTAAAAAAGTAAAAATGTATTAATTATTAATTGTAACTTCACTAACTTGTGAAAGTTGTGAAATTAAAATAAATTTCTTCGTTAATCTTTGTAATTTTGACTGAATTTACTTGTAGCAGATTTTTTAAAAAGTTTGAAAAATTAAAAACACTTAATTATCTCAGTAAATCACTTCACTCGGGTGAACAGTTAACTGGAAGTCTGTAAGTAAACTTTAACTCTGTAAACAAAAACCAGTTTAGAGTTACTAGATTTGTGAAAAAAAACAACAACGTATCGGCAGCCAAAAAACGGCCGGTCCGATAGTTAACCCATAGTGCCAATATCGGTCCGATACCGATCCGATTATCGGTCGCTCCCTAGTAATTAGGACTATCCCTCTGGAACGAACTTCGAAATAACTTGAGATCATAGCTGTTAAAAAAACCAACTTGTATTTATAATAGCAGGAAACAAAATAAATTTTTCTCTTCTTGCACACTTCTTCGTTTATTTACGTAAAATGTCAGCATTATTTTGTTCCCACCTCGTCCAATTGGTATAAATAAAACTTCATAATATTCACAATTTTGTATTAGTATAAGAAGTATAACACTTTTTGTCACAATATTTACGGCCATAACAGAAGGAATATAAAATGAACAGTACTATATGTGTTACTCTAATAATAGGTATATAAAAATATTTAGATATTTTATCGGTCACTGAAATTCGTAGCAAAGTACTAGCCATTTAATCATAACTTGAAATATAGTTTACAGTGGGGATATATGAATCAATTATTACAAAATTAACTGACTTGTGGGATTTACTCTTCTATCACACATCTTTAGATTGTTTTGGGGATTTGTCACTTATTTCTATTTTTAGCAAGGCTGCCTTTATTTTCTAGCACGTTTTATACGACATACCAAATGCATTTCCACATTGCATGTAATATTTAATATAGTTATACTAGCTGTACCCTGCTAAACATTTGCATAGAGTTATATCCCCATAGGCTTGTTCGGTAAACTAGGTTATGTTTGATTTCGGGCAGATCCTATTTTTTTCATGATTTTATTTTAAACTGGAATACTGTTGTATTAATTGTTTACTTTCGATTTAAAGCAGAACCCAAGTCGCTTTTATTTATATTATACATTGTTATAGCATTGGATGAGAAATTATTTCTATAGAATATTGGCTATAGGATGGAAAACTATTATCATATATATTATGATCAACCATTTAATAATACAAAGTAAAATTAATTAATTCTGTGAGCCACAACTTCGCCACTTACATGAACTACATTGTATGTGTTGATTCTGATTGGTTGAGATGTTGATGAATGCAGAACGGTATCCTGCTGAGTACCGTGCACGCGGAATGACGTATTCAGGACCACGTGATATCCAATGACGTCATCCAACTGCGCGGGAGAGGCTTTGAGATTATCTAGTGTTCCAGCCGGAAGTTTGGCAAAGGCGGCGTCCGTTGGTGCGAAAATAGTGAAATGATCGGCTGGTGGAGTAAAAACCAGATAACAACAACAGACAATGTATTTACTAATGACACATCTTTTGTTTTTATATTAACACTGTATATAGTGGTCTGAGTCCTAGCTAGTAAATAGACGAATATGTTAGCTGTTTCTTTTTTAGACGGGTAAACCAAATATCTCGTTCTTGTGTAGGGACCAGTGGGAACTCAGTCTACTGAGCCCCATAGTTATTGTGGAGAAATAGTATAGCCTATGCTTGATGACGCCATTCGGTAGTCTCCGCCCACCGCAGTAGCTATGGCGTTATTCCGCCATCTTGTGTTATAGTTTATTGTAGATTTTAGTGTATACGTCATTTGGTACAAATGACGTATATTAAACCGACAGTTGGGAGCACATGGTTTGTTTTATAATCAGTCGAGCTCTGGGCATCGATGTAGATGGATGCATATTTACAGTTTGCTTTTGTACTCCTCCTGAATTTACCTTTATGTCAGTTTATGTTCAAGAATTAAATGATTGTTTGATGTTGCTTCACTGGAGTTAACTTCGTGATTTGTGTTGTCTGAATTATTACACCTTCTACAAGTATTATCCTTATAAGGACCCGTAACAGTTATTATATTGTCTGGAACATAGAGTGCTGGAAGAACTGTATGGCTGAAAGTTGTACTGTGAAATGTTATAATTCAGGAACTATATGATATAATGTTATGTTTAACATAATAATGAGCTTGAAGAGCATGTGTGACAGTTTTTGTACTGGAACTATAAAAAACGTTAACAATTGACAAAGAAAATTATAAAGCAATATATGTTATTCTTGAATAGAAAAAAAACTTAAGTAATTATACGGAAATATGTTATACTTGAAACATTAACAACCCTATGAACTGTATGGCAATACGCTATACTTGAAACCTTGAAAACCCCTGGAACTATATATGGCAATACGCTATACTAGAAACATTGAAAACTCTAAGAACTATATGGCAATATACTAGACTTGAAATATTGACAACAAACAATGTGGCACTATATGGCAATATGTTGGACTATGATGGTTAATCTGTTTGGCAGTATGTCTAAAAATAAACTGTGATGTGTAAGTTAAAAAAGTTTTGTTTCCTGTTCGTAGTCTTGTTTGAAATGTCACACGGTGCACGAAGTATGTAGCGACTACATTATTGTCATCAGTGTGGTCTAAAGCGGTGTAGTTATTTTATCATGCATTGATTTACTAACTAAGGACATGTCAAAAGAACCATTATCTATACCAGCTAAGGACATGTCATGAGACCCATTATCTATACCATGAATTAGTATGAATTCTTCTAGCTCCCAAATTAGTTTATTAATGGTATTCAAGTCTTGATGGAATTCACTTACTTTCATTGATCTGGTCCAACAAATCCGTAGCCTTGAGTAACTGTAGAAAGGTCGTGAATCGACCGTCTGCCGCTAGAGCATCTTCCACATCCGGAACTGGGTTTAAAACAACATAGAAATGGGTTGACATAACATGAAAATATATCGTCAGCTGTGAGGTGTTTAAATAATGTATATAATGTTTGATTTTATTTATTGTTGTTATGAATTAAGTAATACGCCAGAACCGGTCTGAGTTCAATGTTGCTGATTGTGTCTATGTAACGGTGTTACTTTAGGTTAAACTGACATGTGACTTACGCTGCGGAGCTGTAGTCTGACCACATGAATACCCAACAAGTGTCAAGGTAAACAAGAGCACATAACTCTGCATGATTTATTTTTCTGATTGAAAACAAAAATTAAAGTAATTCAATTGTAAAATTGAGCTACACATCTGCATATTCTAGATCAGGTCGTCAGTTGCACGAATTTATTAGGCTAATTTAAACAATATCAATGATACAAGATGACTTATTCATAAAACAGTGAGAATTATGGAATATGTTTAGCCAGTGACTCAAACTTTTACGTTTTTTGACTTACGTTGAATACAGTGTTGGTTTCACGACACACACAAATAAAAAATTAAATGTTCGCAACCAACATGCAAAGAAAATATCACGATATAAGTAAAAACAATTTTAAAATTAAAACCGTTTAGTTTTATAGCAACTAGAGAAATAGTGTTTTGTTATTATACAGACATAGATATTCAATCTTTTAATTATAAATATACATTATTTCTAGCGACCCACCTGTAACTCGCCCGCGACCCGCAAATGGAGAGTCACAGAACTACATAAATTAATTTCATTCACTTTGATAAGTAGGCTACAGCTAAACTTTTAATGACATGAACCGGGCTAGAAAAGTTTAGCCATTTGTTTCTTGTATAGTATCTTCAAACTTCATTTAAACCTCATCAATTACGTTTTATTTGTGTTGGTCGATGAGTGACACATGTAATTAGCTCCCGATAAAACTGCTGCAGAATGTAAGGAGACAAAGAATTAAATGAATCAACTTTCATTTATAGCCAGGTAAGCACAAGACATATAGAATTGAACCAAGGACCTAAAGATCCAGACACATGATCTTTCAAAGTTGACATAGGCTCAGTACAAGTGACCATGAACGTGAATCACATTCTGGACGTCTACTAGCCATCGATAATTGGCACACAAATTACAGGCGGCCCTCGACTTTCGCACAATTCGTCATAGGTTGTAGTATTTTAGCATATTAAGTGTCTTTTTTCATCGTATTCCATTTACATGTTTAAATACCCGCGTCTATTGTTTGGTAAATGGACTTTTCCTTTTGGTCAATATTACAACTACACAGCTAACATAACATTCGTGTCAAAAAAACAAATGTTAATACGCAATGAATTTCAGGGGGGAGGGGGAGGACATGCAATTACCCAGGTGGATCCATGATTTGAAACAGCCCTCTTTTATTATCAACGATCCTGTTTATAAAGGGCAGTGGTGACAAAATGAAAACTATTAGAATCACTGGCTTAAAAAAGTGACCCATTGTAGAGGTAGAAAAACTAAGCAATATTTCGTCTTTTATAACTGCAAAAAAAGTATTTTAGCAACAATGTTTCAAAATATAAAATCACTTAAATAGAATCAAATATCAAGGATGGAAATCACACTCCGAATCGTTAATTTTAGTGTTATACTTTAACCTCTTTCATAACGTAAACGTGTGTTAGAATTTTAAACTTAAACATTTAGTATGACACAAAAACATTTTTTAATAAGACTTTTGGAGAAATAGTATTTTTTAACTAATAATAGAATTACCTTGTTAATGTAATAATTGAAAAATTGTTCAAATGGTTACTTGTCTAGGTTGATGTTACAAAAAACGATGAATCAACTTTCATTTATATTTTAAATAAAAATTGATTTGGTCCTTCCTGATTGTGTTTACTTTATCTTGACAACGTTTAACCAAACCAGGTCAATATTGAGGCAGTGCGGACTAATCTTAACTTTTTTTTTTTATTTTATCTAATGTGCTTCAAGGTCTTGTGTATGTACATATGTTTGATTCTAGGACCATGAGGAAATCTGCTATAGGTCATATACTAGAATATGCTTGATGTTTAAATAAATATTTTAATGAGACACGATATAAACTGAGATGCTGTGTAATACTTGTGCATTCATTGCCCTTGTGATCTCTTTGATTGTTGAATGATTCATCATGTAGTATATTATGATATTAATACCTTAATGACGCAAGTTGAAGGTTGTCACCTGGAAACTACTTTTAGTCACAATCACGTTGTAATTATAGTACCCAATGGCCTCATGAATGTTTAAATGGCACATACTGCACTGAATTAAATGTTAAAGGACAAACGTCTGTCTCCTCATTCTGTGCCATCTGAGCCCTAGTATGATTTTAGTGTCTAAAAAATTTCAAATATATCAAATCACTCCGATAAATTTAAAAAAGAAAAGATTAAATAGATCGAACCTGCCAGCTGATACAAAAAGCTGTCTATTCTGACAGAAACAGTACACCAAACACATACAAATATAAAGTTCAAGAAATCGAAACAGGGATAATGTGTTGAATGAAACCACCACCGTGTGGGTTATTGTGAGGATTGAGTACCACCGCCGTGTGGGTTGTTGTGAGGATTGAGTACCACCGCCGTGTGGGTTGTTGTGAGGATTGAGTACCCCCGCCGTGTGGGTTGTTGTGAGGATTGAGTACCACCGCCGTGTGGGTTGTTGTGAGGATTGAGTACCACCGCCGTGTGGGTTGTTGTGGGGAATGAGTACCACCGCCGTGTGGGTTGTTGTGAGGATTGAGTACCACCGCCGTGTGGGTTGTTGTGGGGATTGAGTACCACCGCCGTGTGGGTTGTTGTGAGGATTGAGTACCACCGCCGTGTGGGTTGTTGTGGGGATTAAGTACCACCGCCGTGTGGGTTGTTGTGAGGATTGAGTACCACCGCCGTGTGGGTTGTTGTGGGGAATGAGTAACACCGCCGTGTGGGTTGTTGTGGGGAATGAATACCACAACAGTGTGTGTTGTGAGGATACATTTTTAAAAATATTGCATACATTTTAGTTTTGACCTATTGATTTCCAAACTCGCTGGTTCAAAAATATGTATAAAATAAAATACATTTCTACAACATGTGTAAAAATCTTCATGGGAAAATCTAACATCAAAGTCTAAAATAAACAGTATATCAACAGTACCAACGATAGCATATTTTCTCTCCTTATATCGAGTTTATCTTGACTAATAAATTTCACACAATGAACGACATTCTGTACTAAGTCATAGTTTCAGAATACACCAACATATAATGTTATATTTAGCTCATCTCTCTGGGTATATTGTGCTCTTCTATCTCTGTATAGTCATATTACATAACTTTAATGTGGTTTGAAGGTAAATAAATTTGTGCCAACGTAATCTTCGATCACATTCTCTAATTTGTTAACATTTCTATGTTTGCATTTCTATGTTTACATTTATATGTAGATACAGACTGTGGAATCTCTCATTGTGAATGTGTACTTCTGTAAAATGAGGATGCCATCTAATTTATCGTTTACATTTTAAAAAGACAATGTCTTCAACCTTTCTGTATTAAATGTGTTATTCTACTCAATACATTTAACAATTAGACATTTTATTACTTATTTGTATATTTCCCTGAAGCGAATATATATATTCATCTATTAAAACCAATTAACCACAAATGAGACAGTTATTGTAATGACATTTCAGTTATCCCCAACATAACTTATAGCGTAATGGCCAAGAAGGCATCACGATTGGACATTTATGTAGGTAACTGGGACTGACCGGAAGTTCAACGCTGAACGCATAGAACGCAGGTCGTACTGCAGCTTGAACATGTGGCTCGCCACCAACGCACCTCCCAGCCACCCAGATTACATTTACAAGTAGATGTTTCTAAAAAAAATAATAAGTCCAGCACTGAAGTCTTATACCATTCATTTATTTTATTTAAAAAAGAAAATTAAAGAAATTCTGTTGTGAGAAGTTGAGACTTTGTTCCATGTATTTAGCCCACGAGAACTCCCTGGTCATCGATGGAGACCAGAACATGGGTGGGGATCAACACACTGTCAATGATGTGGATGACTCCTTCACTACAGGCAATGTCTCTCTCAACAATCTGGGCGTGGTTGATAAACAATCCGCCCTCTGTAGAGCAGTACATCAAATTTTATTAGTTCGTAAAATATAAGTTTAACATTGTGCTATTAATGTAATGTGTTGAAGTAAATATGAGCATTGTTTGAAATGAAATCAATTTAAAATGTATCTTGAAGACACAAAGATGAACTTCAAAATGCATAAGATTAAGGGTATAGCGTTGTAAAGTGTAAGAAGAATATATATTTAGGTAAAATGTTATATACTATATGCACCCGTCTAAGTCTTTGCAAATACTGTTCCTTTTATATACATATATAAATATATATATTTGTGTGTGTGTGTGTTTGTGTGTGTTCCTAATGGAGATGCTGCCATTATCATTATTGTTTTGACAGTACCCATAATTGTAACTTTCGTTTTACCACACATTCCATAAAATTATTATGTCTACGATTCGTTTCTAAGTTATCCCTCATATGTAGAAGGTATTTGCCCTTGATCATAAATCTGTGTCGGTCATTTTTAACAGTGCATTTTTATATTCACACAGTGGAGGTGAATGACGTATCCATATAGCCTCGTCCGTGATCAAACCCTTAACTTGTACCATACTGGTTTCACAGTCTCACCACTAAAATGTAACATTCATCTGATATTTTCTGATTATATCTGTTAAACGTTTAAGTATTTGCTATATGGTTAGAATTCTTAATAAAAAAAAACTACGGTAATTAATGCTGAGTGGGAATAGTAAAAAGTAACAATAACAATTAGGAATGACAATAATAAATAGGACGAAAATAACTGGAATATCAAAACTTACTGTCATCTTCTAAGACCATCAAAGGGTCATGGTGTTGGTCAGCTGACTTGACGGTCATACTGTGTTTCATGCCGATACTGAATAAAGTGTAGTCACTCATCACGTGGTATTTCAATGTGTCTGAAAAAGAACTATCATTGATATTATTACTGGATATTGAATTTGTAGATGTGAAATAGAGGCATATATCTGGGAGACAGAAGGGTACAATGCAACTGGCAGACAGATGGGTACAATGAATGTCCATTGTAATCTTCAAATAGACAAAATGGATGACATTTGGATTTTTGAATAGTGCCAGATAAAAGTCTAGTTCAAAGCAAAACAAAAAATTATATTTATTTGTTATCTTTGCGATGTAAAACATTTAACGTAAATGAAAGTCAAATCACCAAACTGTGTTGAAAGTGACCCCCCTATCCTCTTCCATCTAACAATGCCCCCCCCCCGTTTGAAACATTGTGTAAGTGTGGGTTTGTTTGTACTATAAATGTTGGCCGTATATTTTACCTGCCAAGTCTGTGGGGTGAGTGTTTGTGTGTACTATAAATGTATATTTCACCTGCCAGGTCTGTGGGGTGAGTGTTTGTGTGTACTATAAATGTATATTTCACCTGCCAGGTCTGTGGGGTGAGTGTTTGTGTGTACTATAAATGTATATTTCACCTGCCAGGTCTGTGGGGTGAGTGTTAGTGTGTACTATAAATGTATATTTCACCTGCCAAGTCTGTGGGGTGAGTGTCTGTGTGTACTATAAATGTATATTTCACCTGCCAAGTCTGTGGGGTGAGTGTTTGTGTGTACTATAAATGTATATTTCACCTGCCAAGTCTGTGGGGTGAGTGTGTGTGTACTATAAATGTATATTTCACCTGCCAAGTCTGTGGGGTGAGTGTTTGTGTGTACTATAAATGTATATTTTACCTGCCAAGTCTGTGGGGTGAGTGTTTGTGTGTACTATAAATGTATATTTCACCTGCCAAGTCTGTGGGGTGAGTGTTTGTGTGTACTATAAATGTATATTTTACCTGCCAAGTCTGTGGGGTGAGTGTTTGTGTGTACTATAAATGTATATTTCACCTGCCAAGTCTGTGGGGTGAGTGTTTGTGTGTACTATAAATGTATATTTCACCTGCCAAGTCTGTGGGGTGAGTGTTTGTGTGTACTATAAATGTATATTTCACCTGCCAGGTCTGTGGGGTGAGTGTTTGTGTGTACATAAATGTATATTTTACCTGCCAAGTCTGTGGGGTGAGTGTTTGTGTGTACTATAAATGTATATTTCACCTGCCAGGTCTGTGGGGTGAGTGTTGAGGTAACTCAGAGCTGCAGGACTTAACTTATTGATGGCGTCATCATTTGGTACGAACATTGTCACGTCATCATCGTCTAAGAATATAAACATTAAGACGGTAATGAAACAAATATATTCAGGGAGAAACAATAGGGAGGGGATGTGTCAATAAATAAAAAGTAGAATTTGTAAAACTGATACGAACTAAAATTAAAAAAAAAATACTTCAATAAAGAAACCAGAATTTAACAATTATCAAATAGCAGTTATATGCCTTATAACGAAACAGTAGAATTATTAATGGAAAAAAAATTATAATAAACTTATATACAGAACCTATTATAAGAAACTGGGTAATTAGTAAAATAAAAAGTTTTATAGTCATCAAATGATAGGACACTTTGATTTTGCATACATTAATTAACCAACTTAAGAAAACAGTCGTTTACAAGTTACCGCTACAACTTAACACTTACTTAAAAAGAAATGTACAAGGTCAGCATTAACCACCCAGGTTGCGAATTTCTTCAGGTCAGTTCTATTCATGGCTATCTGGACAATGTTGCCAATCGGTGGAGACAGTACAGTGTCCACGCCTTGGACATAGCCGTGAACTACAGGGATATTCTTCATTGTGATGTTCACACCACTGGCGGCATTACTCTGTGGAGTAGACATTCACTCTATCTATTGCATCTATCTGTGTCTCTTGTGTCTGTCTCTCTTGTATCTATCTCTCTATCTCTTGTGTCTATCTATCTCTTGTGTCTATCTCTATGTCTCTCGAATCTGTATTTCTGTCTCTAGTGTCTATATATCTTTATATCTCTTGTGCCTATCTATCTCTCTGTCTCTTGTGTCTATCTCTCTGTCAATTGTGTCTATCTCTCTATATCTTGTGTCTATCTATCTCTTGTGTCTATCTCTATGTCTCTCGAATCTATATTTCTGTCTCTAGTGTCTATATATCTTTATATCTCTTGTGCCTATCTATCTCTCTGTCTCTTGTGTCTATCTCTCTATATCTTGTGTCTATCTCTGTATCTTGATGTCTTTATATTTTATTATATATTTGTGTATGTGTATCTAATTGTACAATTAAATCTATATAGAAATGTATTAATGTTAGCATTGTATTACCTATTTATCTGTTCATCTATTATCCACTCATCATAAAGTATTCATTTATAAATATTTATATCAATCTATTTGTTTGTTTTACTCTGCGTCTCAATATATAAATATGTGCAAATCAAATGGAATTGATATGCGGTCAATGAACATCAGTTAGTGGGTAGAGGGAAAGAACTCAAATGACCCTAACTGAGACCGAACACATTTTGAGTATAGTACCATTTTACATTTGGGGAAATTCCCGTAAATATTTTAGTTACAAAACTGTTTTCATCTTAAATAATAATTATTAATGACACCATCTATCTATCTGTATTTTAAATCTATCACATTTGTATCTGTACGTCTCAATTTCCATCTATCTATTTTTTTTTCATCTGAAGTATATAGGCATACAAACAATTATAGCTCAAGTTTCCTTACATGTAATAGGCTGTAGGTGTTTATCCTGATGGGCAATCCGTTGGAGGACTTAATGACTGAGTCCTGCTGTGTGCCCGCCTTGAAGCTGGTCGACAGGACCACGTGATATCCCAGGACCAGTGCGAGCTGAGTTGGGTTGTTTTTCAATGCGTCAAACGCGTCAGCAGAAAGTTTGGCAAATGCGTCATCAGTTGGTGCGAAAAGAGTGAAATGGCTGGCTGGATGGTGAAATAAAAAGATAAGGACAAAAACATTGTATGTGTGACTAACATAGTCATCAACATTGTACATGTGACTAACATAGTCATCAACATTGTACATGTGACTAACATAGTCATCAACATTGTATGTGTGACTAACATAGTCAACAACATTGTATGTGTGACTAACATAGTCATCAACATTGTATATGTGACTAACATAGTCATCAACATTGTACATGTGACTAACATAGTCATCAACATTGTATGTGTGACTAACATAGTCAACAACATTGTATGTGTGACTAACATAGTCATCAACATGGTATATGTGACTAAACTGTCAGTTACATTGTATATGTGACAACTTTGTTAGATTGTGTATATGAAGCTGTAACATAGTCTATGTGACACCTTTTACATTGAATATGTCATTAAATTTTATAGAATAGCTCACAAGGTGTGAACAAATTGTTTGGAATGTTAAAAAATGTGAAATATATGATATCTAATTTCAAAGAGTTTTGGTAATACTCACACGAATTAATTCGTTCCAACAGTCCAGATGGTTTAAGTAGGTCAATGAATGTAGTAAAATGGCCGCTGGCATCAAGGGCGCTAACTACGTCAGGATCTGAAAAATAGTAGAAATAGAAGAATTTGGACTAAAATTAGAGAACGTATTTGGACTAAAATTAGAGAAAGTATTTGGACTAAAATTAGAGAAAGTATTTGGACTAAAATTAGAGAAGGAAGTATTTTGGATTCAAATTACTATAAATAATACTAAATAAGTAGACAGTAAGGTATGAATAAATAATCTCAATTAATGTTAATATAGCTCTGCTTTTTCATATTGATTTGGTATGTTTTAGACAAAAAAAAGTAACATTATTTATTGGCACAATATTTTAGTAAAGCATGTCTGTATAACTGAAGTCACTTGATAAGTTGGTCAATTTTGATATTGATTTACTGACTCTTTTGTAACACATTTATCACTTATCGGCATTAGTTTAGATATTTTTTTTGAATGATTGATTTATTTACTAATGTCAATTGCTAACGGAACTAAAGAATGTATGTTTAAATAAGTCTTTTAAATGTTAAACATTTTTTTTTTAATAGTTCATTAAAAAATTGCAAGGAATAAGGATAAAATAATAACTTACATGGAGCAACAGTTTGACCAGTGGTCAGACTTACTATTGACAATATAAGACATAGATATTTCATGGTGGAATGTTTGATAAGAGTCTGCAAATTAAAATGTATCACAATCAAGAGCAAGAAATAAAACAAAATCAATGTATTATTTCTATCTACAATGTAAGACAATATTTTATCAATCAAGTGATACTAATGGCTGAACCAAATATAAACATTATTGTAAACTAAACATTACTTTTAAAAGTTCAATGGAAGTTGTACAACCTAGGATATATTATATATTTACCTTAAAATCGGAGCTTTTATTAATGATAATGAATTTAGTAATGGTTTTGTGTATTCACTGATGGTCAAGTATGATTAGGAAGCAGTTAAAAATATTTTTTATTAACCAGATTCCAAAAATAAACCTGACCTACTTAGTGAACTGATTGTTTAGCAACAAATACAGCCGGTAGTTCCAGTAATTGCTCCTAAAATATTTATTAACTATTGTGAGATAAGAGAATTGTGAGATAAGAGAATGTACACACATTTTTTGAAGTTGATGAAATGTTTTGTTTTGATTTATTGTTTAACTTCTATCAGAGTAAGAAATGAGGCTAGTGCTGCGGATTATATTTAATTGTTTTATTATTTATGTGATCAATATTTTACATTTACGTGCTCAAGATACTGTCATAAAGTTCTTTCACATATTCGTAATCACTTTTTAAATCACAATCAAACAAACTACATATGCATTAGAAAAAAATAAACATATTGAGTTCACTATCGAGCTATAGGTTGAAAGGATATAATCTGACTCGTCATGTGGTTCATTTTTCTGGTCTCAGGTCTTCGTGTACTTAAAATGACATATTGTAACTCTAAAAATAGGTAACGGATAGTGGTTTGGTAAAACTCGATTGTCGAGTGTCCTTGTTCGATATCACGTGGGGACGAATAGATATTTTACGTCACGATAAAAATCCCCGATATATCTCTCATAGTGCCTCCATGCCCATTGTACAATCGCTACAAATAAAGGTTTTAAAAATTGTCAATGTCATACCTATTACTTGACAGTTACCAGTGCAATGTTTAATAATCGGCGGACTAATAGCCTATAACGTCCTGTGTATATGTCACGGGTTGTGAGTAATTGGGCGAAAACATTCCCACTTTACTCCTCCAACCCTTGATTCCCACGGCTACCCCCCTAATATTATATATTCCATTTCCCCCTCCCATTCCTACACTTAGGATGAAAGCTCTACTCACCGACGAGTGCAACGCGGGTCAGGAATCTGCCAGGAAGATGCCATTTCAAACCTTGGGGTTTTTCTCTGACCACTCGGCCACTGTTCGGTTATCAACAACGAATAGATGTCCGGCTTCTATTGCCTTTGTCGGCTAGACGTACCCCTTTAAAGGGGGGGGGGGAAAATTAGTGACCGCCAATTGGCGGGGTAAAGAGCGTGGATGGAAGATTGGTCAGGGGGTCACGTGTGCCAGTCTGGAAGCATGAGAGAAAGCGTGAAATAGGGCATTCGACATGGGTTTCTCGAGGAGAACGGTCGACGTATGAGAGCGAGAGAGAGAGAGAGAGAGAGAGAGAGCGCATTATTGACTTCATTTGGATTATTTTGCTGTGTCTTTGCAAGCCAAGAGATCTTGTTTAGGACTGGTGCCTTTATGTAATTAAAGATATATTTGTTGTGACACAAGACCTGTTAGTTTACATCTTCACGTGTTGTACATTTGATCGCCTGTGAAACGCTGTGGTGGAGACAAAAAATATAAATACGAGTCCAATTAAGTCAGCGAGCCATACACCTTAGACGACAAGTATAGGATTCCTCACTGGGGTTCTCAACAGTATAAACACTAGGTATATGACTTTAGAACAACACTCTTATGGCATACCATCAACAGATGACTTTTTATTGTAGAAACATAAAACCATATCAAATTTATTAAAAAAGTTGAAAAATGTCACCCACCAAACATTTTGAAGTTTTAGAAAAATTAACATTTGTTAATAATTTCAAGTATTGTTTTATAAACTTTTTTTTGTAAAAATAAAACGTAAATTCAGTTTCTCTGGTGAGTGGCAAAAGGGAATAATATCTTGCAGAACTTTTATTGCTCTTTCTGCACACACATAGCTACGTGGAGTGAGTATTTGAGATGGACTTTGAGACCAATGAGTTCGAAGACAGCGCAACCCCTTTGAATAATCATTAACAGCATGCAAAAGAAGTTCATATTGTTCAGCTTTGTAATGATGATCACTAAACCAGGCATCACTCCATTGTCCACAGATAAATTCACACAATTTCTGAAGGTTCTTTCGTTGATCAGGCAATAGTATGAAAGCCAACAATGCAAAAATTGCAGTTCCATCGGGCATAGCTGAGGCCAGGCAGGGCGCTAAAATTAACTTTTAGCATTTGTTGAGAATTGTTAAAATGCTTAAAAACGCAAATTAGATGGTGCAAAAATTTCATATCATCTCTCCAACATATTTCCTTTTTTTCTAAAATTGGAGCACATTTCTTTGTTTTACTTTCAAAATCTTTTTTTAACATTTCATAATCTTTAAGTATCTTATTTACTAATGGATAATTTATATTAGTAGACTCAGTTGAATCACCGAGCAATGCATCACATACGTGTCTAAGAACATGATCAAGTATATGGTGCTGACAACATATAAAGACTGGTGCAGACTCACCATGTTAAACAAACAGTTTCTGAAGTTGCACCACAACACCATACTTCGACCCTGTATTAACTTTTGTAGTGTCTGACACAATCATCTTTATAGCTGACCATAAGTTATATTCATCTAAAACTTTTTGAACGGCAGATCCAATCGTAGCAGCTTTGCCATCAGGTAAAACTAAGACGGCTAGCCTCACTTCTTTTGCTTCATTTTTTAATACAACTACTTGGTGTTCTTTTTTCTTAATAATTTTACCATCAAAATGTAAACTCCATAAGCTATTACGCAAAGTATTTATTTATGTTTCTTTTTTAGTTTACTTGCTTCTCTGAATACAGCTCGATAGACACCTGACTGAGAAGGAGTTGCTATTTATACGCCAAAATTTTGCTTACTAATGCTGCTCTTCGAACTGGTAGTTTTCCAGATTGAACTAATGAAACTGCACTTGAAGTAGATTGCTGTGATTGTTTGTTATGTGTGCTTTGATCCAAGCTTTCTGTGGATGACTGCATTGCATCAGCACCATCAGAAATACTTTGAGAATTCTCGTTATCACTTGAATCACTGGAACTTTCAAAACTGCTTTGTTGTTGTTGTGCCTCATTAATTTTGCAAACAATTTTCCGTTTTGAAGGATGAATTGTACTTTGACTAGCAATTTTAGTTGTAGCATATCCCGTCTTACCTCCACTTTGAATTTGTATTTCGTAAAGTTTTTTGTCCTCAGCACATAACCATTGACCAGTTTTGTTTGTGACATCAAATAACTTATCAAACTGCTCCCGTATGTCACCCACAGGTTTTTTTCAAATGAACATCATACCTTTTAATTAAAGTTTCAATTTTTCTGCTCACAGTATTGGGAAATTCAAAAAGCTCCATAATAGCTCTACTTCTTTCCTTAGTGCTGCAACTCTTTTCAATCTGGATTTTTCCATAGAGGCCAAGCCCATGTAGCTACCAATTATCATCCACTCTTTTGGCATTCTAGAATGTGAATGCAATGGCCCGATCTCGATTCCAATTTTGTTTCTTTTCTTAAGAGTGTTTTGAAATTTTTTCAAATTACTCGCCCATTTGTTCTTATTGTTAGCAACGGAAAGTGATGATTTTTTTGTAAGACATTTTTAAGAATAAAATTAAGCAAAATTAAAAAGACTATTCAAACTCAAATATAATTGAAAAATCTAACATGAAGAACAGGAAAAAGAATTTTAATGGTAAACAAAAGGAGTAAAAGTGAACTTCAGTAAAAAGAGCCAAATGGATTATTTGTAAACTAAAAAACTTTTTGGTCGGTGAACTTTTTCAACAAAATTGATGATTTTTAGAGCATTTTCGAAAATAAATGCTCTATTGTCCCCGTTTTGTCTATCTGTCTGTCTGTCTGTCTGTCCGTCAACACCCTAGATCTCAACAACCATAAGTCCTAGACCCATAATGTATATATCATTTTGTAGGTCTTGACCTGCCAAGAAAACACTTTGGTCCATTTCGCGATGTGACCTCTAAAGGCCGAAAAAGGAGGCGTATTAAGTACCGTTTTTTACTATATAAGTTATATTAATAAAGGAGCGCCCTTTATCTCAGCAACCATAAGTCCTAGACCCATGATGTATATATCATTTTGTAGGTCTTGGCCTGCCAAGTGTACATCAAAAGTCCAATTCGCGATCTGACCTCTGGGGGCCGAAAAGGGGGGCGTTTTAAGTACCGTTTTTGCTTATATTTTAAATACAAATAATAAAAGCTAATCAAAGGGGCTTAATCATTATTTATTTTTGTAACAGTTATTTAACATGATTACTTCCCTCTCTATTTATCAAAACCCAGCAAAATCTATGGCTGTCACCCGGAAAAAAAATACGGATTTCGTTCGGCGTAACCGTAGCCACGAAAATGCTCTAAAATGTCCTTTGTCCGAAACGGAAAAGACTTAAATTGCTTGTTTGTTGTATTTATTATTTTTATAAAAGTTCATCAAAATCTGGCACGCCACTTATAAAATTACAAAATATGTTTTTCAAGTCATATACCTAATAAACACGCATCAAATCTTGTACGACATACCCTTTGATTTGTAATACGATACAAATTGAGATACGAGCGGGTCGGTCGTAGTACTTCAACGCTATGTGCTGTGCTAAAACAGAAGGAGTTGATAAAAGGTATAATACCAGGTAAGGACGTAACAATAACTTCTAAGCTCCTCCATTAATCACCTCCACCCCCACACATCCCTCAACATCTTTCGTTACATCAAGGCTCATTTCCAAGTAAATATACTTAATTAAACCAGGTTATTTTTTTACATCTTCTATAATAAAAGTCATTTATTAAAACATTTTATCTTATTAAAGAAAACGTAATAATATATATATATATATATATATATATATATATATATATATATATATATATATATACAGAGAGAGAGAGAGAGAGAGATGTTTTGCCTCGACAATGCCATATAAAATTATAGACGTGCTAGACCTAGTATGTTGAGAACTGTTTGAATGTTGAAATGTTATGAGCAGTTTATTAAGTAAGACAGTTCTGAAAGCTTAAAAAAATTAAGTTTGAAAATCTACAAATCTGCAAATAAATTGTGAATTTACTAGAATAATTAATTTAATGGTCGTAATAAAACTGTCCAGAGTTATCAGTGTAAAGTCCTTGTGTGGATATCACTATAAGCAAAACATGCACACCATAGAATTCTTACACTTAAACTAATCTGACAACATCTCCCTTATACCATCTGACTCGTCTGCTGTAATTCAAATCTTTACATTATTATTCAATGATAATTACTAAGACACTGTGCGATCCATAGAATTGGTCATGTACAAAGATTCTAGATATGGGTTAATGACTATTCAACTCCAACTGAACACTCCTTTAATCATTCAATAATATGTTAAATTATCATTAAATGATAATTCTTGAGTCTCTGTGCGATTAATGGGATTGGTCATTTTATAATCACATGTACTTAGATGCTAGATGTGGGTAAATGATTATTGAACTCCAACTGAATAGTCCACAGTAAATATAAGAACTAATAATGTAAAATACAATAAAAAGTTATATAAAGTAATGGACATAACCAGACTAAATAAGCTAGAGGATACAATCTACTCGGCATGAAATCCAAAGCTCAACTATTAAGTTACAATTTATTTTTTTTTAAATATATAAACAATTAAGCTTTAAAAAGACAAAATATTTAATAAGCATCACAGAAAAATCAAACGAGTTGATTTCGCAACATTGGAAAATCATGTTATGATATATAACTGACAAGAGAGCTAGGAAAGTACTCCAAAAAAAAAAAAAACAATAAGTTAGGCCTACACTTTGGAAGTGTGAATCTTATTGCAGCATTTTTATTTATTCAATAATTAATTTTAGATCTTGTTCTTATTACAAGTTGTTGTTTTTTTATTTTTTATTTATAAGGCAATGGGGTTAAGTGGCAGTACTCTATTTGATATCAAAGATAACATTTTAATCAGCTTGCATCAGAGGCGTATTTACCAAAACTGTGGCCCTAGGCGCATGACCAATTTGGGGCCCCCTCGCCCATAGGTATTTAAAAATGATCAGAATACAACAATAGTCAGAACACTCATGTATTATTTAACATGCATACTACATAGTTATGCATACTAGCTAGAAATTACAATTGTCAGTTTATTACAGTTATATAACTTTTTTCCTGCTCTTCAATTTCGCGAACGTGTCAATGTGCGCATTGAAATCGTATTCTTATGTCTCCTTTGATTCAATGCATAAAATAGACAAATCTCCCAGCCTACATTGGCTGATGGAATTCCGCAAGTAATTCTTGATCCTTTTCAACACAGAAAATGACCGTTCTCCAGTTGCGTTTGATATAGGAATGGTGAGAAAGATTCTTAGAAGGGTTTCCACATTGGGAAATGTACATTGTAGTCCACCCACTGCTATAAGGTGGTACATCTCTACCGCAGATTTAGCACCTTCTTCTTTAGCGAAATGCAAAACTGTTTGATTTCATCGGCAGTGGTATCAGAATTAAAATCGTCTTTGTATTCTTCGATCAAGGCCGAGATCTTTGTTTTCAAGTCATCTACCTTGTCCTTGAAAAATAGATTGAACAAATCTTGTATACATTTGTATGCTTCGATTCTGTGATCAAGTTCCGTGATCAATTTATCACAAATGGCGTTTACTGTGTTAACAATAAAATTATCACGACCAGTTAAAATAACTTCCGGTTCATTGCTTTCAACTGAAAACGTTTTTCGCTTCTTCTTGCGGCTCACTTCATTTTGATATTTACAGTCTTTGAGATCCTCATTCATAAGCAATACTGCTCGCTCTTCAATACGAGTGAAATCGTTTCGGACTTCGTTGTTAATATATAGCTTCAGTGATTCTAGAAGATTTACACCATCATCATGATATAAATTTGAATTTTGCAGGGATTTGCTGGTTGCATTCATCCGCTGTAAAATTGTATCACAAAGAACAGTCATCAATGCAGTTTCAAAAAGATCCATTTTATTAGCAAGAGCGTTAGCCTCATTTCTTACAGCTGCCTTCTGATCACGATCTTCGACTGCTTGAAGAAGAGCTTCCCGAATACCAATGTAGTTCTGATGCAATGCAAACACTGCATCCGCACTAGCTGACCATCTTGTGTTCGAAATTTTCTTTATGGTGCATCCATTTTTGACTAGATGACTTTTAAGGATGTACCGCCTGTGTGTGGATGCTGAGAACCAAACATAAACATGTTGAATAAAGTCAAAGTATGATACTTCTGAAAGCGACGATTCTGCAGCCGCATTACCAACTAGATTCAAGCTATGGCTGGAGCAGGGAATGTAAACTGCATTGGGACTATGTGCCTTGATTCGAGCCTGCAAGCCGAATATCTGCCGGACATGTTAGAAGCATTGTCGTAGCTCTGTCCCCTGCATTTTGTGATATCTAATCCCCAGTTCTTCAAAATCTTGCTCCAGATTTTGAGCGTTATGAGCATAGATGTCAACAAAAGTTAAAAAATCGTTCTTTAATTTCACCATCAATGAGAACATATCTGAGTATCACAGTTAGCTGGTCCACGTGGCTAACATCAGGTGTTGAATCAATAATCAAAGAGAAATATATCGATTTCTTTACTTCTGATATAAACTGATCTCTAACAGCATTGCCCATTATTTTAATAAATTCGTCACAAGTAGCATGTGACAAATAACTGACAGAACCACTTTCCTTGTTACCGTACCGTGCAATATGAGTTGCTAAGAAAGGGTCAAATTTTGACAAGTGTTTCAAGCAACTGGTGAAATTACCGTCATTATTGGCATGACCACGAAAGGCCAAGCCTTCAGAGGAAAGAAACTGTACAGTTGCTACAATCCTTCGTAGAACTTCTCTCCAGTATTGCCTTTCATCATCTAACTGTTTGGCCATCTGTCAGTACGCCCTTTTGCGTTCAAGCGTTTAGCAAAAGTGCACATTGCTTGAACGTGGCCATACGAATTCTTATGTTCAGAAATTTTGGCAGCAATATTTTTCCAATCAGAACACCAGTTTGTTGAAAATTGACTAGCTTTAGTTGGAAACAGTTTGCATACATAACAATACACGCTTCCACTAGTTTCACTGAACACTAACCATTCACATCTTTCTTTTTGGCCATTCGCCTTGGTTAAGTAAAAGTTATGTTCAGACAAATGACAAAAATATTTTCTGCCACGATCTGTCATCAACATGCCAGCGCGTGAAAGGTCGCCAACATTTTTTGGTTTGAAATCCAAAACATAATTACGCATGGTTTTTGTCAATTTTGCTGGCCACATAGCAATATCTGTCAAAATTTCACCACAGTTGCTTTCATCAACAGTTTCACTACTCACGACCTCCGGTATAGGACCTTCAGCCGGCTGTTCAGGTTCTGGCAAGTCTGTTGGCTCGGGCTCAGAATCCACCCTGGCTGTTGCCGAGACGACTGGACTTGGATCATTAGCTGTTATTTCTGTTTGAGTAGTTTCTGACGGTGGGATTACCGGTCGTTTCGCTAAAAATGTCAGCAGGGCGCCTTCGTTTTTCGCATCTTCTGCTTTTCTTTTCTTTTGGATATCACGTTTTTTTGCACCTGAGGGATAATGTCTCATAGACATAGTTTTACAGCTACAACAGTAAAGGAAAAATGATCAATGATCATTCATCCACACAAAGCGTAGTGGGTAGCAAG
Organism: Bulinus truncatus; assembly: GCA_021962125.1. Taxonomy (NCBI): domain Eukaryota; kingdom Metazoa; phylum Mollusca; class Gastropoda; family Planorbidae; genus Bulinus; species Bulinus truncatus. Next base: position 2,595,664 of record JAGDYQ010000034.1, read on the forward strand.
AACAAAATTATCAAAATAGTGTAATAAACTGGCAATTAACAATTAGTTATTGCAATTTGCAAAAAAATAAAATTTGAATTAGAATTATTAATTAAAATCTGTGACATAAGTTGCGCCAACTACTGGTACCAAAAAAAAAGTACGTTACTAGTCACTTTGAACACTAGCGCCAACTTTATTAATACGTCACATCAAGCAAGACACGTTCGACAACTCGCATTGTTTACCAATTTGTGGAATTCTCAAAACCCTCACAGCAACCGGATTTTTTATTTTTTATTTCTGTCATAAAACCAGGTTTTTGGGGCCCCTAAATTATCTGGGGCCCTAGGCGCGCGCCTAGTGCGCCTAGGCCTAAATTCGCCACTGGCTTGCATTGACTTGCAACTAATTCAGCTATAAACAATTATTCTCATTTTTTTAAATTGAGTGAATGGAGTAAGACGGCTACAGCTCACAAGTCTGTGTATCTATTTATATTTCTCTTGGAACATTTCAACAATTTAAATATTAAAAGAAATATTTAAATATAAACTTTTAGTTAATGCACTAAAAAGGAACAAATAATATGTTGTTTTTTTTAAAAATTATAATAACATAAAAAGCCAATATATGTTTTTAATATCACTGATTTATCATGTAAACTGTCGATGTATGTAGTTTAATATCACCGATTTATCCTGCAATCTGTCAATCTATGTAGTTTAATATCACTGATTTATCATGTAATCTGTCGATGTATGTAGTTTAATATCACCGATTTATCCTGCAATCTGTCAATCTATGTAGTTTAATATCACCGATTTATCATGCAATCTGTCGATCTATGTAGTTTAATATCACCGATTTATCATGCAATCTGTCAATCTATGTAGTTTAATATCACCGATCTATCATGCAATCTGTCGATCTATGTAGTTTAATATCACCGATTTCTCATGCAATCTGTCGATCTATGTAGTTTAATATCACCGATTTATCATGCAATCTGTCGATGTATGTAGTTTAATATCACCGATTTATCATGCAATCTGTCGATCTATGTAGTTTAATATTACCGATTTATCAAGCAATCTGTCAATCTATGTAGTTTAATATCACCGATTTATCATGCAATCTGCCGATCTATGTAGTTTAATATTACCGATTTATCAAGCAATCTGTCAAACTATGTAGTTTAATATCACCGATTTATTATGCAATCTGTCAATCTATGTAGTTTAATATCACCGATTTATTATGCAATCTGTCCAGGCCCGTAGCCAGGAATATTGGATTGGGGGGGGGCCAAAGAAATTTTCGGGGGGGGGGGGCGAAGAAATTTTTTCGGGGGGAGGGGGGTTCCGATGAAATGATCGGGGCGGATCTAGACAACTTTGACGGGGGAGGGGCAAAACATTGACTCCGGGAGGGGGGGGCAAAACTGTTTTCATTGTTGAAAATTGGTCTTAGAACAAAAAATATTCCGATAATTTTATGATGTCTTACCTAAACCTGCAATAACGGGGGGGGCATGGGCCCCCGGCCCCTCGCCCTAAATCCGTCCCTGGTGAGGTAGAAGAAATGTTCGGGGGGGGGCGAAAATGTAGGCGCGAAGCGTCGAAAGCTTGCGAACGCAGAGGAGGGGGTTGGGGAGGGGATCTCAGTTTTGCAGTTCCATATCTGGAATGGTGCATTTTAGTACCAATTGTTTAGCTATTAATTAGGAATATATAATTTTAACAACGTTTCAATAATGCATGGCATGTTGCAGTTTTGTTAAAAATAATTTAAATAGTAAAGAGTTTTAATGATATACATTTATTGAGGCTGAGCAATTTCTGATTCCTGTTATAAATATATTGACCATTTGTTCTGCTACACAATTGTTACATAATAGATACCTGATTTATATTATTATACTGTTTGTTTAACGTACAACCCGGGAAGAACGACAGAGATGCATGAATAAAGCTTAGCTATTTGTGTGATATTTCTTATAAAATTTTGAAAACAAATAACAGATCTATCATCAAAAACAGTCGCAATTATTAAATTAAAAATAAAATGTATTCTGCTAAAATGTAAATTTGCAAATCAAATAACATCACTCAGATATCACGGAGTTTGTACTTTATTATTTTTTATACATATGTATAAAAATGAAGTCAGAAGTCAATGTTATTTTATTAACTTATTTAAGTTGCTAGTTGTCCTAAGAAGATATCAATGTATAAAACTATTACAAGGTTGCGAACAGGCCCACCGACAGAAATTTCGGGTCCCTGGGCAGCGGTGACACGGGCCCCCGTGCTGATATTAATATTTTAAAAAGTTGATTGGCCAGCTCAGTCCGGGTCCCTAAAACTCGCCGGGCCCCTGGGCATTGGCCGCCCTGCCCCCCCCCACTCGTCGGCATTTGTTGCGTTTCAAATTTGCAAATTTCGTGGTTTAGCCAACCCCGTAGCCAAGGGGGGCACTTGGGGGCCGTGCCCCCCACGCTAGGTGTGGAGTGCCCCCCCACTTAAAAAAGAAGAAAAAGAGGAAAAAATAAAGAAAAAGTAAAGGTGCCCCCTTGCTGGGTGTTGGTGCCTCCCTGCTTACTTTGACCTGTCTACGGGCCTGGGTTAAGCACTGAATTTACCTAAAAATGCTTCAGCATTCAGATTGTCTGTTAAATCTTTTTCAAATGCAAGCAGGAAAAGATTGCTTAGACGCTTTTGTAACATTGATCTGCGATATGGGGTGAACATTTGTGTAAGGGTTGAGAATCTGCTCTCACACACGGCTGTTGAAGCCCCAAATGCCAATGCTGCCCAAAATACCCAGAAGTGAACTTCAATAAGATTCAATCTTTTATGCCCAAAATTAGATAAGCTATATATGTAAGTAAAATAGCCTGAATGATTGTCAAAATATAAACTTTTAAGTTTTTATTATTATTGATTTATTAAACAAAATGATTGATGTTTTATAGCCGTCATTATTAAAATTTTGTCAAAAAACTCAAATCATGCACGGGGGGGGGGCTCAGGCCATGCACGGGGGGGCTCAGCCCTCCCCTAGCCTCCCTCTGGCTACGGGCCTGAATCTGTCGTTGTATGTAGTTTAATAACAGAAACCCCCGAGCATGTAATGTTTAATTTAGAAATACATTTAAGATACATATGCTAAGTTCATAATACTATGATGTCATTTTTGTGTTATCAGAGCTATCAATTGAAATCACTCATTTACAAGGCATTATAATCTCTAGAAATATTTCTGTGATCTACGGAATTATTTTTGAGTGCATTTAGATAAAATATACGATTTAAAAAAAACAAAAAAACTATAACATAATTTATGTTAAACTGGTTAAATCTGTTGAGTTAAATTATTGTTTTGAAAGTTTCAAACGCTACTCAACCGTGTACAGAAGTAAATAAATACAGTAAAGTAGGAAGGTGAGAACTTTAAAAAATTCCTCCCCCTTTTATAGAGATTCAGAAGCATTTTAGTGAAAAAATAAACCATAACTCTGCGACTGAACTAAATGTAATGAAATACCTCAGAATACGAACATGTTTTGAAATTCAAACATCCCAAGTTTGCTTTCTGTGTTTTGTTAGTTCATTCCCTTCTGAACATTCCATCTTTGTTCGATTTATATTATTTCTATGTGTAGTGAAAGTATCAGGTATTATTTCTATGTGCAGTGAAAGTATCAGGTATTATTTATATGTGTCGTGAAAGTATCAGGTATTATTTATATTTGTCGTGAAAGTATTAGGTATTATTTATATGTGTCGTGAATGTATCAGGTATTATTTATATGTCTAGTGAAAGTATCAGGCATTATCTCTATGTGTCGTGAAAGTATCAGGTATTATTTCTATGTGTCGTGAAAGTATCAGGTATTATTTATATGTCTAGTGAAAGTATCAGGTATTATTTCTGTCTCGTGAAAGTATCAGGTACTATTTCTATGTGTCGTGAAAGTATCACGTATTATTTCTATGTGTAGTGAAAGTATCAGGTATTATTTCTATGTGCCTTGAAAGTTTCAGGTATTATTTATATGTGCCTTGAAAGTTTCAGGTATTATTTATATGTGTCGTGAAAGTATCAGGTATTATTTATATGTCTCGTCAAAGTATCAGGTACTATTTCTATGTGTAGTGAAAGTATCAGGTATTATTATTTTTTTTTAAAATAAACAAACAAGTTATTAAATTGACAATTTAAATACAAGATTTTTTTTTTAAATCTAAACTTAGTAGTGATCTTACTGAGTGGCATTTTTGGCGACCAGGCTTGCAAAATCGGTTTTAGTGTTACCTAACAGAACCAAAAATTAACGTTTGTTAATTAAAATTATCGCCATAGATTCACTAACGATCTAAGCCTAGGCCTAGTGCATTGTATAAACTGCCACATCGTACACACGATTTTAGTACTAAACAGCTTATCAATGTACATCATGTTTTTGATGTGTCAGTTAAAGCCCCTTGCTAATTGGTGGGCGCTTTTTTCCCAAATATGTAAAAACACAAAATTTGATATTCCAATGATTTCCTGGAACTTGTCTATTGTGAGTGAAGTGAATGCACGGTAGATGACAACCTACAGAAAATAAAAATTTGGTTCAACTGTGATAATGGATCCATACATCTTTAAACTTGAATTACAGGGACAATGCTGATTAAAAACTTTGATGATTTAGAATTGGAACTATTTCCTCAACCAACTCATATTTGTTTACGATGCTCAGATTCAGCCCCCAGCTACTGTCTAAAAATAATAATAATACATGTATAGAGAAAGGATCAGGGACAGACATATCAATTTTATAAAACGATTCAGTCGATTGCCTCAAATGGATCAAGCTGTAGTTCTGAGATATTGTTGTACTTATGTACTCATCTTACGTGTGTTTCTAAAGACGACCAAACGTTTTGTTAACAAAACGTGTCCTGCTGTGAAAGCAATGTCTTGCAAGACGAACAAAATTGAAAAAAATACATTTTAACCGGTAATAAGAACGAAGTCTTGCGGTACGAGTATAAGCTTCTATGTTTACCTAGATTACGACATCACTACTGAGTATTAGCTGCTATGTCAACCTAGATGTACGTCATCACTACTGAGTATTAGTTGCTATGTCTACCTAGATGTACGTCATCACTACTGAGTTTCAGCTGCTATGTCTACCTAGATTGTGCGTCATCACTACTGTCTATCTAGATTTACGTCATCACTACTAAGTATTAGCTGCTATGTCTACCTAGATGTACGTCATCACTACTGAGTTTCAGCTGCTATGTCTACCTAGATGTACGTCATCACTACTGAGTATTAGCTGCTATGTCTACCTAGTTGTACGTCATCACTACTGAGTATTAGCTGCTATGTCTACCTAGATGTCCGTCATCACTACTGAGTATTAGCTGCTATGCCTACCTAGATGTACGTCATCACTACTGAGTTTCAGCTGCTATGTCTACTTAGATGTACGTTATCAATACTAAGTTTCAGCTGCTATGTCTATCTAAATGTACGTCATCACTACTGAGTTTCAGCTGCTATGTCTATCTAGATGTTCGTCATCACTACTGTCTATCTAGTTAAACGTCATCACTATTGAGTTTCAGTTGCTATGTCTACCTAGATTACGTCATCACTACTGAGTATTAGCTGCTATGTCTACCTAGATGTACGTCATCACTACTGAGTATTTGCTGCTTTGTCTATTTAGATTTACGTCATCACTACTAAGTATTAGCTGCTATGTCTACCTAGATGTACGTCATCACTACTGAGTTTCAGCTGCTATGTCTACCTAGATGTACGTCATCACTACTGAGTATTAGCTGCTATGTCTACCTAGATGTACGTCATCACTACTGAGTATTAGCTGCTATGTCTACCTAGATGTCCGTCATCACTACTGAGTATTAGCTGCTATGCCTACCTAGATGTACGTCATCACTACTGAGTTTCAGCTGCTATGTCTACTTAGATGTACGTTATCAATACTGAGTTTCAGCTGCTATGTCTATCTAAATGTACGTCATCACTATTGAGTTTCAGCTGCTATGTCTATCTAGATGTTCGTCATCACTACTGTCTATCTAGTTAAACGTCATCACTATTGAGTTTCAGTTGCTATGTCTACCTAGATTACGTCATCACTACTGAGTATTAGCTGCTATGTCTACCTAGTTGTACGTCATCACTACTGAGTATTTGCTGCTTTGTTTAACTAGATTACGTCATCACTACTGAGTTTCAGCTGCTATGTCTATCTAGATGTACGTCATCACAACTGAGTTTCAGCTGCTATGTCTATCTAGATGTACGTCATCACTACTGAGTTTCAGCTGCTATGTCTATCTAGATGTTCGTCATCACTACTGAGTTTCAGATGTTATGTCTATCTAGTTGAACGTCATCACTATTGAGTTTCAGTTGCTATGTCTACCTAGATTACGTCATCACTACTGAGTATTAGCTGCTATGTCTACGTAGATGTACGTCATCACTACTGAGTTTCAGCTGCTATGTCTACCTAGATTGTACGCCATCACTACTAAGTATTAGCTGCTATGTCTATCTAGTTGTACGTCATCACTACTGAGTTTCAACTGCTATGTCTACCTAGATTACGTCATCACTACTGAGTTTCAGCTGCTAATGTCTACCTAGATGTACGTCATCACTACTGAGTATTTGCTGCTTTGTCTACCTACATTACGTCATCACTACTGAGTTTCAGCTGCTATGTCTACCTAGATGTACGTCATCACAACTGAGTTTCAGCTGCTATGTTTATCTAGATGTACGTCACAACTACTGAGTTTCAGCTGCTATGTCTATCTAGATTTACGTCATCAATACTAAGTTTTAGCTGCTATGTCTACCTAGATGTACGTCAACACTACTGAGTTTCAGCTGCTATGTCTACCTAGATGTACGTCATCACTACTGAGAATTAGCTGCTAAGTCTACCTAGATGTACGACATCACTACTGAGTATTAGCTGCTATGTCTATCTAGTTGTACGTCATCACTACTGAGTTTCAGCTCCTATGTCTACCTAGATTACGTCATCACTACTGAGTTTCAGCTGCTATGTCTACCTAGATGTACGTCATCACTACTGAGTATTTGCTGCTTTGTCTACCTAGATTACGTCATCACTACTGAGTTTCAGCTGCTATGTCTGTCTAAATGTACGTCATCACTACTGAGTTTCAGCTGCTATGTCTATCTAGATGTACGTCATCACTACTGAGTTTCAGCTGCTATGTCTATCTAGATATACGTCATCACTACTAAGTATTAGCTGCTATGTCTACCTAGATGTACGTCATCACTACTGAGTTTCAGCTGCTATGTCTACCTAGATGTACGTCATGACTACTGAGTATTAGCTGCTATGTCTACCTAGATGTACGTCATCACTACTGAGTATAATTTGCTATGTCTATCTAGTTGTACGTCATAACTACTGAGTTTCAGCTGCTATTTCTATCTAGATGTACGTCATCACATCTGAGTTTCAGCTGCTATGTCTATCTAGATTTACGTCATCACTACTAAGTATTAGCTGCTATGTCTACCTAGATGTACGTCATCACTACTGAGTTTCAGCTGCTATGTCTACCTAGATGTACGTCATCACTACTCAGTATTAGCTGCTATGTCTACCTAGATGTACGTCATCACTACTGAGTATTAGCTGCTATGTCTACCTAGATGTACGTCATCACTACTGAGTATTAGCTGCTATGCCTACCTAGATGTACGTCATCACTACTGAGTTTCAGCTGCTATGTCTATCTAGATGTTCGTCATCACTACTGAGTTTCAGCTGTTATGTCTATCTAGTTGAACGTCATCACTATTGAGTTTCAGTTGCTATGTCTACCTCGATTACGTCATCACTACTGAGTATTAGCTGCTATGTCTACCTAGATGTACGTCATCACTACTGAGTATTTGATGCTATGTCTACCTAGATTACGTCATCACTACTGAGTTTCAGCTGCTATGTCTACCTAGATGTACGTCATAACTACTGAATATTAGCTGCTATGTCTACCTAGAAGTACGTCATCACTACTGAGTATTAGCTGCTATGTCTACCTAGATGTACGTCATAATTACTGAATATTAGGTGCTATGTATACCTAGATGTACGCCATCACTACTGAGTTTCAGCTGCTATGTCTACTTAGATGTACGTTATCAATACTGAGTTTCAGCTGCTATGTCTATCTAAATGTACGTCATCACTACTGAGTTTCAGCTGCTATGTCTATCTAGATGTTCGTCATCACTACTGTCTTTCTAGTTAAACGTCATCACTATTGAGTTTCAGCTGCTATGTCTACCTAGATGTACGTCATCACTACTGAGTATTAGCTGCTATGTCTACCTAGATGTACGTCATCACTACTGAGTATTTGCTGCTTTGTCTACCTAGATTACGTCATCACTACTGAGTTTCAGCTGCTATGTCTATCTAGATGTACGTCATCACAACTGAGTTTCAGCTGCTATCTCTATCTAGATGTACGTCATCACTACTGAGTTTCAGCTGCTATGTCTATCTAGATGTTCGTCATCACTTCTGAGTTTCAGCTGTTATGTCTATCTAGTTGAACGTCATCACTAATGAGTTTCAGTTGCTATGTCTACCTAGATTACGTCATCACTACTGAGTATTAGCTGCTATGTCTACGTAGATGTACGTCATCACTACTGAGTTTCAGCTCCTATGTCTACCTAGATTGTACGTCATCACTACTGAGTTTCAGCTGCTAATGTCTACCTAGATGTACGTCAACACTACTGAGTTTCAGCTGCTATGTCTACCTAGATGTACGTCATCACTACTGAGTATTAGCTGCTAAGTCTACCTAGATGTACGTCATGACTACTGAGTATTAGCTGCTATGTCTACCTAGATGTACGTCATCACTACTGAGTATAATTTGCTATGTCTATCTAGTTGTACGTCATAACTACTGAGTTTCAGCTGCTATTTCTATCTAGATGTACGTCATCACATCTGAGTTTCAGCTGCTATGTCTATCTAGATTTACGTCAACACTACTAAGTATTAGCTGCTATGTCTACCTAGATGTACGTCATCACTACTGAGTTTCAGCTGCTATGTCTACCTAGATTGTACGTCATCACTACTGAGTATTAGCTGCTATGTCTACCTAGATGTACGTCATCACTACTGAGTATAAGCTGCTATGTCTACCTAGATGTACGTCATCACTACTGAGTATTAGCTGCTATGTCTACCTAGATGTACGTCATAACTACTGAGTTTCAGCTGTTATGTCTATCTAGTTGAACGTCATCACTATTGAGTTTTAGTTGCTATGTCTACCTCGATTACGTCATCACTACTGAGTATTAGCTGCTATGTCTACCTAGATGTACGTCATCACTACTGAGTATTTGATGCTATGTCTACCTAGATTACGTCATCACTACTGAGTTTCAGCTGCTATGTCTACCTAGATGTACGTCATAACTACTGAATATTAGCTGCTATGTCTACCTAGATGTACGTCATCACTACTGAGTATTAGCTGCTATGTCTACCTAGATGTCCGTCATCACTACTGAGTATTAGCTGCTATGCCTACCTAGATGTACGTCATCACTACTGAGTTTCAGCTGCTATGTCTACTTAGATGTACGTTATCAATACTGAGTTTCAGCTGCTATGTCTATCTAAATGTACGTCATCACTACTGAGTTTCAGCTGCTATGTCTATCTAGATGTTCGGGTCATCACTACTGTCTATCTAGTTAAACGTCATCACTATTGAGTTTCAGTTGCTATGTCTACCTAGATTACGTCATCACTACTGAGTATTAGCTGCTATGTCTACCTAGATGTACGTCATCACTACTGAGTATTTGCTGCTTTGTTTAACTAGATTACGTCATCACTACTGAGTATTTGCTGCTTTGTTTAACTAGATTACGTCATCACTACTGAGTTTCAGCTGCTATGTCTATCTAGATGTACGTCATCACAACTGAGTTTCAGCTGCTATGTCTATCTAGATGTACGTCATCACTACTGAGTTTCAGCTGCTATGTCTATCTAGATGTTCGTCATCACTACTGAGTTTCAGATGTTATGTCTATCTAGTTGAACGTCATCACTATTGAGTTTCAGTTGCTATGTCTACCTAGATTACGTCATCACTACTGAGTATTAGCTGCTATGTCTACGTAGATGTACGTCATCACTACTGAGTTTCAGCTGCTATGTCTACCTAGATTGTACGCCATCACTACTAAGTATTAGCTGCTATGTCTATCTAGTTGTACGTCATCACTACTGAGTTTCAGCTGCTATGTCTACCTAGATTACGTCATCACTACTGAGTTTCAGCTGCTAATGTCTACCTAGATGTACGTCATCACTACTGAGTATTTGCTGCTTTGTTTACCTACATTACGTCATCACTACTGAGTTTCAGCTGCTATGTCTACCTAGATGTACGTCATCACAACTGAGTTTCAGCTGCTATGTTTATCTAGATGTACGTCACAACTACTGAGTTTCAGCTGCTATGTCTATCTAGATTTACGTCATCACTACTAAGTTTTAGCTGCTATGTCTACCTAGATGTACGTCAACACTACTGAGTTTACGCTGCTATGTCTACCTAGATGTACGTCATCACTACTGAGTATTAGCTGCTAAGTCTACCTAGATGTACGTCATCACTACTGAGTATTAGCTGCTATGTCTATCTAGTTGTACGTCATCACTACTGAGTTTCAGCTCCTATGTCTACCTAGATTACGTCATCACTACTGAGTTTCAGCTGCTATGTCTACCTATATGTACGTCATCACTACTGAGTATTTGCTGCTTTGTCTACCTAGATTACGTCATCACTACTGAGTTTAGCTGCTATGTCTGTCTAAATGTACGTCATCACTACTGAGTTTCAGCTGCTATGTCTATCTAGATGTACGTCATCACTACTGAGTTTCAGCTGCTATGTCTATCTAGATATACGTCATCACTACTAAGTATTAGCTGCTATGTCTAACTAGATGTACGTCATCACTACTGAGTTTCAGCTGCTATGTCTACCTAGATGTACGTCATGACTACTGAGTATTAGCTGCTATGTCTACCTAGATGTACGTCATCACTACTGAGTATAATTTTCTATGTCTATCTAGTTGTACGTCATAACTACTGAGTTTCAGCTGCTATTTCTATCTAGATGTACGTCATCACATCTGAGTTTCAGCTGCTATGTCTATCTAGATTTACGTCATCACTACTGAGTATTAGCTGCTATGTCTATCTAGTTGTACGTCATCACTACTGAGTTTCAGCTCCTATGTTTACCTAGATTACGTCATCACTACTGAGTTTCAGCGGCTATGTCTACCTAGATGTACGTCATCACTACTGAGTATTTGCTGCTTTGTCTACCTATATTACGTCATCACTACTGAGTTTCAGCTGCTATGTCTGTCTAAATGTACGTCATCACTACTGAGTTTCAGCTGCTATGTCTATCTAGATGTACGTCATCACTACTGAGTTTCAGCTGCTATGTCTATCTAAATGTACGTCATCACTACTAAGTATTAGCTGCTATGTCCAACTAGATGTACGTCATCACTACTGAGTTTCAGCTGCTATGTCTACCTAGATGTACGTCATGACTACTGAGTATTAGCTGCTATGTCTACCTAGATGTACGTCATCACTACTGAGTATAATTTTCTAGGTCTATCTAGTTGTACGTCATCACTACTGAGTATTAGCTGCTATGCCTACCTAGATGTACGTCATCACAACTGAGTTTCAGCTGCTATGTCTATCTAGATGTTCGTCATCACTACTGAGTTTCAGCTGTTATGTCTATCTAGTTGAACGTCATCACTATTGAGTTTCAGTTGCTATGTCTACCTCGATTACGTCATCACTACTGAGTATTAGCTGCTATGTCTACCTAGATGTACGTCATCACTACTGAGTATTTGATGCTATGTCTACCTAGATTACGTCATCACTACTGAGTTTCAGCTGCTATGTCTACCTAGATGTACGTCATAACTACTGAATATTAGCTGCTATGTCTATCTAGATGTACGTCATCACTACTGAGTATTAGCTGTTATGTCTATCTAGATGTACGTCATCACTACTGAGTTTCAGCTGCTATATCTATCTAGTTGAACGTCATCACTATTGAGTTTCAGTTGCTATGTCTATCTAGATTGTACGTCATCACTACTGAGGATAAGCTGCTATGTCTACCTAGATGTACGTCATCACTACTAAGTATTAGCTGCTATGTCTACCTAGATGTACGTCATCACTACTGAGTATTAGCTGCTATCTCTACCTAGATGTACGTCATCACTACTGAGTTTCAGCTGCTATGTCTATCTAGTTGAACGTCATCACTATTGAGTTTCAGTTGCTATGTCTACCTAGATTACGTCATCACTACTGAGTATTAGCTGCTATGTCTACGTAGATGTACGTCATCACTACTGAGTTTCAGCTGCTATGTCTATCTAGATTGTACGTCATCACTACTGAGTATTAGCTGCTATGTCTACCTAGATGTACGTCATCACTACTGAGGATAAGCTGCTATGTCTACCTAGATGTACGTCATCACTACTGAGTTTCAGCTGCTATGTCTACCTAGATTGTACGTCGTTACTACTGAGTATTAGCTGCTATGTCTATCTAGATGTTCGTCATCACTACTGTCTATCTAGTTAAACGTCATCACTATTGAGTTTCAGTTGCTATGTCTACCTAGATTACGTCATCACTACTGAGTATTAGCTGCTATGTCTACCTAGATGTACGTCATCACTACTGAGTATTTGCTGCTTTGTCTATTTAGATTTACGTCATCACTACTAAGTATTAGCTGCTATGTCTACCTAGATGTACGTCATCACTACTGAGTTTCAGCTGCTATGTCTACCTAGATGTACGTCATCACTACTGAGTATTAGCTGCTATGTCTACCTAGATGTACGTCATCACTACTGAGTATTAGCTGCTATGTCTACCTAGATGTCCGTCATCACTACTGAGTATTAGCTGCTATGCCTACCTAGATGTACGTCATCACTACTGAGTTTCAGCTGCTATGTCTACTTAGATGTACGTTATCAATACTGAGTTTCAGCTGCTATGTCTATCTAAATGTACGTCATCACTATTGAGTTTCAGCTGCTATGTCTATCTAGATGTTCGTCATCACTACTGTCTATCTAGTTAAACGTCATCACTATTGAGTTTCAGTTGCTATGTCTACCTAGATTACGTCATCACTACTGAGTATTAGCTGCTATGTCTACCTAGTTGTACGTCATCACTACTGAGTATTTGCTGCTTTGTCTACCTAGATTACGTCATCACTACTGAGTTTCAGCTGCTATGTCTATCTAGATGTACGTCATCACAACTGAGTTTCAGCTGCTATGTCTATCTAGATGTACGTCATCACTACTGAGTTTCAGCTGCTATGTCTATCTAGATGTTCGTCATCACTACTGAGTTTCAGATGTTATGTCTATCTAGTTGAACGTCATCACTATTGAGTTTCAGTTGCTATGTCTACCTAGATTACGTCATCACTACTGAGTATTAGCTGCTATGTCTACGTAGATGTACGTCATCACTACTGAGTTTCAGCTGCTATGTCTACCTAGATTGTACGCCATCACTACTAAGTATTAGCTGCTATGTCTATCTAGTTGTACGTCATCACTACTGAGTTTCAACTGCTATGTCTACCTAGATTACGTCATCACTACTGAGTTTCAGCTGCTAATGTCTACCTAGATGTACGTCATCACTACTGAGTATTTGCTGCTTTGTCTACCTACATTACGTCATCACTACTGAGTTTCAGCTGCTATGTCTACCTAGATGTACGTCATCACAACTGAGTTTCAGCTGCTATGTTTATCTAGATGTACGTCACAACTACTGAGTTTCAGCTGCTATGTCTATCTAGATTTACGTCATCACTACTAAGTTTTAGCTGCTATGTCTACCTAGATGTACGTCATCACTACTGAGTTTTAGCTGGTATGTCTACCTAGATGTACGTCATCACTACTGAGTATTAGCTGCTAAGTCTACCTAGATGTACGACATCACTACTGAGTATTAGCTGCTATGTCTATCTAGTTGTACGTCATCACTACTGAGTTTCAGCTGCTATGTCTACCTAGATTACGTCATCACTACTGAGTTTCAGCTGCTATGTCTACCTAGATGTACGTCATCACTACTGAGTATTTGCTGCTTTGTCTACCTAGATTACGTCATCACTACTGAGTTTCAGCTGCTATGTCTGTCTAAATGTACGTCATCACTACTGAGTTTCAGCTGCTATGTCTATCTAGATGTACGTCATCACTACTGAGTTTCAGCTGCTATGTCTATCTAGATTTACGTCAGCACTACTAAGTATTAGCTGCTATGTCTACCTAGATGTACGTCATCACTACTGAGTTTCAGCTGCTATGTCTACCTAGATGTACGTCATGACTACTGAGTATTAGCTGCTATGTCTACCTAGATGTACGTCATCACTACTGAGTATAATTTGCTATGTCTATCTAGTTGTACGTCATAACTACTGAGTTTCAGCTGCTATTTCTATCTAGATGTACGTCATCACATCTGAGTTTCAGCTGCTATGTCTATCTAGATTTACGTCATCACTACTAAGTATTAGCTGCTATGTCTACCTAGATGTACGTCATCACTACTGAGTTTCAGCTGCTATGTCTACCTAGATGTACGTCATCACTACTCAGTATTAGCTGCTATGTCTACCTAGATGTACGTCATCACTACTGAGTATTAGCTGCTATGTCTACCTAGATGTACGTCATCACTACTGAGTATTAGCTGCTATGCCTACCTAGATGTACGTCATCACTACTGAGTTTCAGCTGCTATGTCTATCTAGATGTTCGTCATCACTACTGAGTTTCAGCTGTTATGTCTATCTAGTTGAACGTCATCACTATTGAGTTTCAGTTGCTATGTCTACCTCGATTACGTCATCACTACTGAGTATTAGCTGCTATGTCTACCTAGATGTACGTCATCACTACTGAGTATTTGATGCTATGTCTACCTAGATTACGTCATCACTACTGAGTTTCAGCTGCTATGTCTACCTAGATGTACGTCATAACTACTGAATATTAGCTGCTATGTCTACCTAGAAGTACGTCATCACTACTGAGTATTAGCTGCTATGTCTACCTAGATGTCCGTCATCACTACTGAGTATTAGCTGCTATGCCTACATAGATGTACGTCATCACTACTGAGTTTCAGCTGCTATGTCTACTTAGATGTACGTTATCAATACTGAGTTTCAGCTGCTATGTCTATCTAAATGTACGTCATCACTACTGAGTTTCAGCTGCTATGTCTATCTAGATGTTCGTCATCACTACTGTCTTTCTAGTTAAACGTCATCACTATTGAGTTTCAGTTGCTATGTCTAACTAGATTACGTCATCACTACTGAGTAATAGCTGCTTTGTTTAACTAGATTACGTCATCACTACTGAGTATTTGCTGCTTTGTTTAACTAGATTACGTCATCACTACTGAGTTTCAGCTGCTATGTCTATCTAGATGTACGTCATCACAACTGAGTTTCAGCTGCTATGTCTATCTAGATGTACGTCATCACTACTGAGTTTCAGCTGCTATGTCTATCTAGATGTTCGTCATCACTACTGAGTTTCAGATGTTATGTCTATCTAGTTGAACGTCATCACTATTGAGTTTCAGTTGCTATGTCTACCTAGATTACGTCATCACTACTGAGTATTAGCTGCTATGTCTACGTAGATGTACGTCATCACTACTGAGTTTCAGCTCCTATGTCTACCTAGATTGTACGTCATCACTACTGAGTTTCAGCTGCTAATGTCTACCTAGATGTACGTCAACACTACTGAGTTTCAGCTGCTATGTCTACCTAGATGTACGTCATCACTACTGAGTATTAGCTGCTAAGTCTACCTAGATGTACGTCATGACTACTGAGTATTAGCTGCTATGTCTACCTAGATGTACGTCATCACTACTGAGTATAATTTGCTATGTCTATCTAGTTGTACGTCATAACTACTGAGTTTCAGCTGCTATTTCTATCTAGATGTACGTCATCACATCTGAGTTTCAGCTGCTATGTCTATCTAGATTTACGTCATCACTACTAAGTATTAGCTGCTATGTCTACCTAGATGTACGTCATCACTACTGAGTTTCAGCTGCTATGTCTACCTAGATGTACGTCATCACTACTCAGTATTAGCTGCTATGTCTACCTAGATGTACGTCATCACTACTGAGTATTTGCTGCTATGTCTACCTAGATGTACGTCATCACTACTGAGTATTAGCTGCTATGCCTACCTAGATGTACGTCATCACTACTGAGTTTCAGCTGTTATGTCTATCTAGTTGAACGTCATCACTATTGAGTTTTAGTTGCTATGTCTACCTCGATTACGTCATCACTACTGAGTATTAGCTGCTATGTCTACCTAGATGTACGTCATCACTACTGAGTATTTGATGCTATGTCTACCTAGATTACGTCATCACTACTGAGTTTCAGCTGCTATGTCTACCTAGATGTACGTCATAACTACTGAATATTAGCTGCTATGTCTACCTAGATGTACGTCATCACTACTGAGTATTAGCTGCTATGTCTACCTAGATGTCCGTCATCACTACTGAGTATTAGCTGCTATGCCTACCTAGATGTACGTCATCACTACTGAGTTTCAGCTGCTATGTCTACTTAGATGTACGTTATCAATACTGAGTTTCAGCTGCTATGTCTATCTAAATGTACGTCATCACTACTGAGTTTCAGCTGCTATGTCTATCTAGATGTTCGTCATCACTACTGTCTATCTAGTTAAACGTCATCACTATTGAGTTTCAGTTGCTATGTCTACCTAGATTACGTCATCACTACTGAGTATTAGCTGCTATGTCTACCTAGATGTACGTCATCACTACTGAGTATTTGCTGCTTTGTTTAACTAGATTACGTCATCACTACTGAGTATTTGCTGCTTTGTTTAACTAGATTACGTCATCACTACTGAGTTTCAGCTGCTATGTCTATCTAGATGTACGTCATCACAACTGAGTTTCAGCTGCTATGTCTATCTAGATGTACGTCATCACTACTGAGTTTCAGCTGCTATGTCTATCTAGATGTTCGTCATCACTACTGAGTTTCAGATGTTATGTCTATCTAGTTGAACGTCATCACTATTGAGTTTCAGTTGCTATGTCTACCTAGATTACGTCATCACTACTGAGTATTAGCTGCTATGTCTACGTAGATGTACGTCATCACTACTGAGTTTCAGCTGCTATGTCTACCTAGATTGTACGCCATCACTACTAAGTATTAGCTGCTATGTCTATCTAGTTGTACGTCATCACTACTGAGTTTCAGCTGCTATGTCTACCTAGATTACGTCATCACTACTGAGTTTCAGCTGCTAATGTCTACCTAGATGTACGTCATCACTACTGAGTATTTGCTGCTTTGTTTACCTAGATTACGTCATCACTACTGAGTTTCAGCTGCTATGTCTACCTAGATGTACGTCATCACAACTGAGTTTCAGCTGCTATGTTTATCTAGATGTACGTCACAACTACTGAGTTTCAGCTGCTATGTCTATCTAGATTTACGTCATCACTACTAAGTTTTAGCTGCTATGTCTACCTAGATGTACGTCAACACTACTGAGTTTACGCTGCTATGTCTACCTAGATGTACGTCATCACTACTGAGTATTAGCTGCTAAGTCTACCTAGATGTACGTCATCACTACTGAGTATTAGCTGCTATGTCTATCTAGTTGTACGTCATCACTACTGAGTTTCAGCTCCTATGTCTACCTAGATTACGTCATCACTACTGAGTTTCAGCTGCTATGTCTACCTATATGTACGTCATCACTACTGAGTATTTGCTGCTTTGTCTACCTAGATTACGTCATCACTACTGAGTTTAGCTGCTATGTCTGTCTAAATGTACGTCATCACTACTGAGTTTCAGCTGCTATGTCTATCTAGATGTACGTCATCACTACTGAGTTTCAGCTGCTATGTCTATCTAGATATACGTCATCACTACTAAGTATTAGCTGCTATGTCTAACTAGATGTACGTCATCACTACTGAGTTTCAGCTGCTATGTCTACCTAGATGTACGTCATGACTACTGAGTATTAGCTGCTATGTCTACCTAGATGTACGTCATCACTACTGAGTATAATTTTCTATGTCTATCTAGTTGTACGTCATAACTACTGAGTTTCAGCTGCTATTTCTATCTAGATGTACGTCATCACATCTGAGTTTCAGCTGCTATGTCTATCTAGATTTACGTCATCACTACTGAGTATTAGCTGCTATGTCTATCTAGTTGTACGTCATCACTACTGAGTTTCAGCTCCTATGTTTACCTAGATTACGTCATCACTACTGAGTTTCAGCGGCTATGTCTACCTAGATGTACGTCATCACTACTGAGTATTTGCTGCTTTGTCTACCTAGATTACGTCATCACTACTGAGTTTCAGCTGCTATGTCTGTCTAAATGTACGTCATCACTACTGAGTTTCAGCTGCTATGTCTATCTAGATGTACGTCATCACTACTGAGTTTCAGCTGCTATGTCTATCTAAATGTACGTCATCACTACTAAGTATTAGCTGCTATGTCTAACTAGATGTACGTCATCACTACTGAGTTTCAGCTGCTATGTCTACCTAGATGTACGTCATGACTACTGAGTATTAGCTGCTATGTCTACCTAGATGTACGTCATCACTACTGAGTATAATTTTCTAGGTCTATCTAGTTGTACGTCATCACTACTGAGTATTAGCTGCTATGCCTACCTAGATGTACGTCATCACAACTGAGTTTCAGCTGCTATGTCTATCTAGATGTTCGTCATCACTACTGAGTTTCAGCTGTTATGTCTATCTAGTTGAACGTCATCACTATTGAGTTTCAGTTGCTATGTCTACCTCGATTACGTCATCACTACTGAGTATTAGCTGCTATGTCTACCTAGATGTACGTCATCACTACTGAGTATTTGATGCTATGTCTACCTAGATTACGTCATCACTACTGAGTTTCAGCTGCTATGTCTACCTAGATGTACGTCATAACTACTGAATATTAGCTGCTATGTCTATCTAGATGTACGTCATCACTACTGAGTATTAGCTGTTATGTCTATCTAGATGTACGTCATCACTACTGAGTTTCAGCTGCTATATCTATCTAGTTGAACGTCATCACTATTGAGTTTCAGTTGCTATGTCTATCTAGATTGTACGTCATCACTACTGAGGATAAGCTGCTATGTCTACCTAGATGTACGTCATCACTACTAAGTATTAGCTGCTATGTCTACCTAGATGTACGTCATCACTACTGAGTATTAGCTGCTATCTCTACCTAGATGTACGTCATCACTACTGAGGATAAGCTGCTATGTCTACCTAGATGTACGTCATCACTACTGAGTTTCAGCTGCTATGTCTACCTAGATTGTACGTCGTTACTACTGAGTATTAGCTGCTATGTCTTCCTAGATGTACGTCATCACTATTGAGTATAAGCTGCTATTTCTACCTAGATACGTCATCATTACTGAGTATTAGCTTCTATGTCTATCTAGTTGTACGTCATCACTACTGAGTTTCAGCTGCTATGTCCACCTAGATTACGTCATCACTACTGAGTTTCAGCTGCTATGTCTACCTAGATGTACGTCATCACTACTGAGTATTTGCTGCTTTGTCTACCTAGATTACGTCATCACTACTGAGTTTCAGCTGCTATGTCTACCTAGATGTACGTCATAACTACTGAATATTAGCTGCTATGTCTATCTAGATTTACATCATCACTACTGAGTATTAGCTGTTATGTCTATCTAGATGTACGTCATCACTACTGAGTTTCAGCTGCTATGTCTATCTAGTTGAACGTCATCACTATTGAGTTTCAGTTGCTATGTCTACCTAGATTACGTCATCACTACTGAGTATTAGCTTCTATGTCTACGTAGATGTACGTCATTACTACTGAGTTTCAGCTGCTATGTCTATCTAGATTGTACGTCATCACTACTGAGTATTAGCTGCTATGTCTACCTAGATGTACGTCATCACTACTGAGGATAAGCTGCTATGTCTACCTAGATGTACGTCATCACTACTGAGTGTTAGCTGCTATGTCTACGTAGATGTACGTCATCACTACTGAGTTTCAGCTGCTATGTCTACCTAGATTGTACGTCATCACTACTGAGTATTAGCTGCTATGTCTTCCTAGATGTACGTCATCACTACTGAGTATAAGCTGCTATGTCTACCTAGATACGTCATCACTACTGAGTATTAGCTGCTATGTCTATCTAGTTGTACGTCATCACTACTGAGTTTCAGCTGCTATGTCCACCTAGATTACGTCATCACTACTGAGATTCAGCTGCTATGTCTACCTAGATGTACGTCATCACTACTGAGTATTTGCTGCTTTGTCTACCTAGATTACGTCATCACTACTGAGTTTCAGCTTTGATGTCTATCTAGATGTACGTCATCACAACTGAGTTTCAGCTGCTATGTCTATCTAGATGTACGTCATCACTACTGAGTTTCAGCTGCTATGTCTATCTAGATTTACGTCATCACTACTAAGTATTAGCTGCTATGTCTATCAAGTTGTACGTCATCACTACTGAGTTTCAGCTGCTATGTCTACCTAGATTAGTTCATCACTACTAAGTTTCAGCTGCTATGTCTACCTATATGTACGCCATCACTAATGAGTATTAGCTGCTATATCTATCTAGTTGTACGTCATCACTACTGAGTTTAAGCTGCTATGTCTACCTAGATTACGTCATCACTACTGAGTTTCAGCTGCTATGTCTATCTAGATGTACGTCATCACAACTGAGTTTCAGCTGCTATGTCTATCTAGATGTACGTCATCACTACTGGGCTTCAGCTGCTATGTCTATCTAGGTGTTCGTCATCACTACTGAGTTTCAGCTGTTATGTCTATCTAGTTGAACGTCATCACTATTGAGTTTCAGTTGCTATGTCTACCTAGATTACGTCATCACTACTGAGTATTAGCTGCTATGTCTACGTAGATGTACGTCATCACTACTGAGTTTCAGCTGCTATGTCGACCTAGATTGTATGTCATCATTACTGAGTATAAGCTGCTATGTCTGCCTAGATGTACGTCATCACTACTGAGTATTAGCTGCTATGTCTATCTAGATGTACGTCATCACTACTGAGATTCAGCTGCTATGTCTATCTAGATGTACGTCATCACTACTGAGATTCAGCTGCTATGTCTATCTAGATGTACGTCATCACTACTGAGTATTAGTTGCTATGTCTACCTAGATGTACGTCATCAATACTGAGTTATAGCTGCTATGTCTACCTAGATGTACTTTATCACTACTGAGTTTCAGCTGCTCTGTCTACCTAGATATAAGTCATCACTACTGAGTTTCAGCTGCTATGTCTATCTAGATGTACGCCATCACTACTGTGTATTAGCTGCTATGTCTATCTAGTTGTACGTCATCACTACTGAGTTTCATCTGCTATGTCTACCTAGATTACGTCATTACTACTGAGTTTCAGCTGCTATGTCTACCTAGATGTACGTCATCACTACTGAGTATTTGCTGCTTTGTCTACCTAGATTACGTCATCACTACTGAGTTTCAGCTGCTATGTCTACCTAGATGTACGTCATCACTACAGAGTATTAGCTGCTATGTCTATCTAGTTGTACGTCATCACTACTGAGTTTCAGCTGCTATGTCTATCTAGATTTACGTCATCACTACTAAGTATTAGCTGCTATGTCTACCTAGATGTACGTCATCACTACTGAGTATTAGCTGCTATCTCTACCTAGATGTACGTCATCACTACTGAGTTTCAGCTGCTATGTCTATCTAGTTGAACGTCATCACTATTGAGTTTCAGTAGCTATGTCTACCTAGATTACGTCATCACTACTGAGTATTAGCTGCTATGTCTACGTAGATGTACGTCATCACTACTGAGTTTCAGCTGCTATGTCTATCTAGATTGTACGTCATCACTACTGAGTATTAGCTGCTATGTCTACCTAGATGTACGTCATCACTACTGAGGATAAGCTGCTATGTCTACCTAGATGTACGTCATCACTACTGAGTATTAGCTGCTATGTCTACGTAGATGTACGTCATCACTACTGAGTTTCAGCTGCTATGTCTACCTAGATTGTACGTCATCACTACTGAGTATTAGCTGCTATGTCTTCCTAGATGTACGTCATCACTACTGAGTATAAGCTGCTATGTCTACCTAGATACGTCATCACTACTGAGTATTAGCTGCTATGTCTATCTAGTTGTACGTCATCACTACTGAGTTTCAGCTGCTATGTCCACCTAGATTACGTCATCACTACTGAGTTTCAGCTGCTATGTCTACCTAGATGTACGTCATCACTACTGAGTATTTGCTGCTTTGTCTACCTAGATTACGTCATCACTACTGAGTTTCAGCTGTTATGTCTATCTAGATGTACGTCATCACAACTGAGTTTCAGCTGCTATGTCTATCTAGATGTACGTCATCACTACTGAGTTTCAGCTGCTATGTCTATCTAGATTTACGTCATCACTACTAAGTATTAGCTGCTATGTCTATCAAGTTGTACGTCATCACTACTGAGTTTCAGCTGCTATGTCTACCTAGATTACGTCATCACTACTAAGTTTCAGCTGCTATGTCTACCTATATGTACGCCATCACTACTGAGTATTAGCTGCTATATCTATCTAGTTGTACGTCATCACTACTGAGTTTAAGCTGCTATGTCTACCTAGATTACGTCATCACTACTGAGTTTCAGCTGCTATGTCTACCTAGATGTACGTCATCACTACTGAGTATTTGCTGCTTTGTCTACCTAAATTACGTCATCACTACTAAG
This sequence comes from Bulinus truncatus, assembly GCA_021962125.1. Classification (NCBI taxonomy): domain Eukaryota; kingdom Metazoa; phylum Mollusca; class Gastropoda; family Planorbidae; genus Bulinus; species Bulinus truncatus. The sequence continues at coordinate 2,618,792 of JAGDYQ010000034.1, forward strand.
TTTCAGCTGCTATGTCTATCTAGATGTACGTCATCACAACTGAGTTTCAGCTGCTATGTCTATCTAGATGTACGTCATCACTACTGGGTTTCAGCTGCTATGTCTATCTAGGTGTTCGTCATCACTACTGAGTTTCAGCTGTTATGTCTATCTAGTTGAACGTCATCACTATTGAGTTTCAGTTGCTATGTCTACCTAGATTACGTCATCACTACTGAGTATTAGCTGCTATGTCTACGTAGATGTACGTCATCACTACTGAGTTTCAGCTGCTATGTCTACCTAGATTGTATGTCATCACTACTGAGTATAAGCTGCTATGTCTGCCTAGATGTACGTCATCACTAATGAGTATTAGCTGCTATGTCTATCTAGATGTACGTCATCACTACTGAGATTCAGCTGCTATGTCTATCTAGATGTACGTCATCACTACTGAGATTCAGCTGCTATGTCTATCTAGATGTACGTCATCACTACTGAGTATTAGTTGCTATGTCTACCTAGATGTACGTCATCAATACTGAGTTATAGCTGCTATGTCTACCTAGATGTACTTTATCACTAGTGAGTTTCAGCTGCTCTGTCTACCTAGATATAAGTCATCACTACTGAGTTTCAGCTGCTATGTCTATCTAGATGTACGCCATCACTACTGTGTATTAGCTGCTATGTCTATCTAGTTGTACGTCATCACTACTGAGTTCCATCTGCTATGTCTACCTAGATTACGTCATTACTACTGAGTTTCAGCTGCTATGTCTACCTAGATGTACGTCATCACTACTGAGTATTTGCTGCTTTGTCTACCTAGATTACGTCATCACTACTGAGTTTCAGCTGCTATGTCTACCTAGATGTACGTCATCACTACAGAGTATTAGCTGCTATGTCTATCTAGTTGTACGTCATCACTACTGAGTTTCAGCTGCTATGTCTATCTAGATTTTCGTCATCACTACTAAGTATTAGCTGCTATGTCTACCTAGATGTACGTCATCACTACTGAGTATTAGCTGCTATCTCTACCTAGATGTACGTCATCACTACTGAGTATTAGCTGTTATGTCTACCTTGATGTACGTCATCACTATTGAGTTTCAGCTGCTATGCCTACCTAGATGTACGTCATCACTACTGAGTTTCAGCTGCTATGTCTACTTAGAGGTACGTTATCACTACTGAGTTTCAGTTGCTATGTCTATCTAGATGTTCGTCATCACTACTGTCTATCTAGTTGAACGTCATCACTATTGAGTTTTATTTTCTATGTCTACCTAGATTACGGCAGCACTACTGAGTATTAGCTGCTATGTCTACCTAGATGTTCGTCATCACTACTAAGTATTTGATGCTATGTCTACCTAGATTACGTCATCACTACTGAGTTTCAGCTACTATGTCTATCTAGATGTACGTCATCACTACTGAGAATTACGTGCTAAGTCTATCTAGATGTACGTCATCACTACTGAGTTTCAGCTGCTATGTCTACCTTGATGTACGTCATCACTACTGAGTATTAGCTGCTATGTCTACCAAGATGTACGTCATCACTACTGAGTTTAAGCTGCTATGTCTACTTAGATGTACGTTATCACTACTGAGTTTCAGCTGCTATGTCTAACTAGATGTACGTCATCACTACTGAGTTTCAGCTGCTATGTCTATCTAGATGTTCGTCATCACTATTGAGTTTCAGTTGCCATGTCTACCTAGATTACGTCATCACTACTGAGTATTAGCTGCTATATCTATCTAGATGTACGTCATCACTACTGAGTATTTGATGCTATGTCTACCTAGATTACGTCATCACTACTGAGTATTAGTTTCTATATCTAACTAGATGTACGTCATCACTACTGAATATTAGCTGCTATGTCTACCTAGATGTACGTCATCACTACTGAGTATTAGCTGCTGTGTCTACCTAGATGTACGTCATCACTACTGAGTTTCAACTGCTATGTCTACCTAGATTGTACGTCATCACTACTAAGTATTAGCTGCTATGTCTACCTAGATGTACGTCATCACTACTGAGTATAAGCTGGTATGTCTACATAGATGTACGTCATCACTACTGAGTATTAGCTGCTATGTCTAACTAGATGTACGTCATCACTACTGAGTTTCAGCTGCTATGTCTATCTAGATGTACGTCATCACTACTGAGATTCAGCTGCTATGTCTATCTACATGTACGCCATTACTACTGAGTATTAGTTGCTATGTCTACCTAGATGTGCGTCATCAATACTGAGTTATAGCTGCTATGTTTATCTAGATGTACGTCATCACTACTGAGATTCAGCTGCTATGTCTATCTAGATGTACGTCATCACTACTGAGTATTAGTTGCTATGTCTACCTAGATGTACGTCATCAATACTGAGTTATAGCTGCTATGTCTACCTAGATGTACTTTATCACTACTGATATTCAGCTGCTATGTCTACCTAGATATAAGTCATCACTACTGAGTTTCAGCTGCTATGTCTACCTAGATGTACGTCATCACTACTGAGTTTTAGCTGCTATGTCTACCTAGATTACGTCATTACTACTGAGTATTAGCTGTTATGTCTACCTTGATGTACGTCATCACTATTGAGTATTAGCTGCTATGCCTACCTAGATGTACGTCATCACTACTGAGTTTCAGCTGCTATGTCTACTTAGATGTACGTTATCACTACTGAGTTTCAGTTGCTATGTCTATCTAGATGTTCGTCATCACTACTGTCTATCTAGTTGAACGTCATCACTATTGAGTTTTATTTTCTATGTCTACCTAGATTACGTCAGCACTACTGAGTATTAGCTGCTATGTCTACCTAGATGTTCGTCATCTTTACTGAGTATTTGATGCTATGTCTACCTAGATTACGTCATCACTACTGAGTTTCAGCTACTATGTCTATCTAGATGTCCGACATCACTACTGAGAATTACGTGCTAAGTTTATCTAGATGTACGTCATCACTACTGAGTTTCAGCTGCTATGTCTACCTTGATGTACGTCATCACTACTGAGTATTAGCTGCTATGTCTACCAAGATGTACGTCATCACTACTGAGTATTAGCTGCTATGCCAACCTAGATGTACGTTATCACTACTGAGTTTAAGCTGCTATTTCTACTTAGATGTACGTTATCACTACTGAGTTTCAGCTGCTATGTCTAACTAGATGTACGTCATCACTACTGAGTTTCAACTGCTATGTCTATATAGATGTTCGTCATCACTATTGAGTTTCAGTTGCTATGTCTACCTAGATTACGTCATCACTACTGAGTATTAGCTGCTATGTCTATCTAGATGTACGTCATCACTACTGAATATTAGCTGCTATGTCTACCTAGATGTACGTCATCACTACTGAGTATTAGCTGCTGTGTCTACCTAGATGTACGTCATCACTACTGAGTTTTAACTGCTATGTCTACCTAGATTGTACGTCATCACTACTAAGTATTAGCTGCTATGTCATCCTAGATGTACGTCATCACTACTGAGTATAAGCTGCTATGTCTACATAGATGTACGTCATCACTACTGAGTATTAGCTGCTATGTCTAACTAGATGTACGTCATCACTACTGAGTTTCAGCTATTGCTATGTCTATCTAGATGTACGTCATCACTGCTGAGATTCAGCTGCTATGTCTATCTAGATGTACGTCATCACTACTGAGTATTAGTTGCTATGTCTACCTAGATGTGCGTCATCAATACTGAGTTATAGCTGCTATGTCTATCTAGATGTAAGTCATCACTACTGAGATTCAGCTGCTATGTCTATCTAAATGTACGTCATCACTACTGAGTATTAGTTGCTATGTCTACAATTTCTAGATGTACGTCATCAATACTGAGTTTCAGCTGCTATGTCTACCTAGATATAAGTCATCACTACTGAGTTTCAGCTGCTATGTCTACCTAGATGTACGCCATCACTACTGTGTATAAGCTGCTATGTCTATCTAGTTGTACGTCATCACTACTGAGTTTCAGCTGCTATGTCTACCTAGATGTACGTCATCACTACTGAGTATTTGCTGCGTTTTGTCTACCTAGATTACGTCATCACTACTGAGTTTCAGCTGTTATGTCTATCTAGATGTACGTCATCACAACTGAGTTTCAGCTGCTATGTCTATCTAGATGTACGTCATCACTACTGAGTTTCAGCTGCTATGTCCATCTAGATTTACGTCATCACTACTAAGTATTAGCTGCTATGTCTATCAAGTTGTACGTCATCACTACTGAGTTTCAGCTGCTATGTCTACCTAGATTACGTCATCACTACTAAGTTTCAGCTGCTATGTCTACCTATATGTACGCCATCACTACTGAGTATTAGCTGCTATATCTATCTAGTTGTACGTCATCACTACTGAGTTTAAGCTGCTATGTCTACCTAGATTACGTCATCACTACTGAGTTTCAGCTGCTATGTCTACCTAGATGTACGTCATCACAACTGAGTTTCAGCTGCTATGTCTATCTAGATGTACGTCATCACTACTGAGTTTCAGCTGCTATGTCTACCTAGATTACGTCATCACTACTGAGTTTCAGCTGCTATGTCTACCTAGATGTACGTCATCACTACTGAGTATTAGCTGCTATGTCTACCTAGATGTACGTCATCACTACTGAGTATTAGCTGCTATGTCTACCTAGATGTACGTCATCACTACTGAGTTTCAGCTGCTATGTCTATCTAGATTGTACGTCATCACTACTGAGTATTAGCTGCTATGTCTACCTAGATGTACGTCATCACTACTGAGGATAAGCTGCTATGTCTACCTAGATGTACGTCATCACTACTGAGTATTAGCTGCTATGTCTACGTAGATGTACGTCATCACTACTGAGTTTCAGCTGCTATGTCTACCTAGATTGTACGTCATCACTACTGAGTATTAGCTGCTATGTCTTCCTAGATGTACGTCATCACTACTGAGTATAAGCTGCTATGTCTACCTAGATACGTCATCACTACTGAGTATTAGCTGCTATGTCTATCTAGTTGTACGTCATCACTACTGAGTTTCAGCTGCTATGTCCACCTAGATTACGTCATCACTACTGAGTTTCAGCAGCTATGTCTACCTAGATGTACGTCATCACTACTGAGTATTTGCTGCTTTGTCTACCTAGATTACGTCATCACTACTGAGTTTCAGCTGTTATGTCTATCTAGATGTACGTCATCACAACTGAGTTTCAGCTGCTATGTCTATCTAGATGTACGTCATCACTACTGAGTTTCAGCTGCTATGTCTATCTAGATTTACGTCATCACTACTAAGTATTAGCTGCTATGTCTATCAAGTTGTACGTCATCACTACTGAGTTTCAGCTGCTATGTCTACCTAGATTACGTCATCACTACTAAGTTTCAGCTGCTATGTCTACCTATATGTACGCCATCACTACTGAGTATTAGCTGCTATATCTATCTAGTTGTACGTCATCACTACTGAGTTTCAGCTGCTATGTCTACCTAGATGTACGTCATCACAACTGAGTATTTGCTGCTTTGTCTACCTAAATTACGTCATCACTACTAAGTTCCAGCTGCTATGTCTATCTAGATGTACGTCATCACAACTGAGTTTCAGCTGCTATGTCTATCTAGATGTACGTCATCACTACTGGGTTTCAGCTGCTATGTCTATCTAGGTGTTCGTCATCACTACTGAGTTTCAGCTGTTATGTCTATCTAGTTGAACGTCATCACTATTGAGTTTCAGTTGCTATGTCTACCTAGATTACGTCATCACTACTGAGTATTAGCTGCTATGTCTACGTAGATGTACGTCATCACTACTGAGTTTCAGCTGCTATGTCTACCTAGATTGTATGTCATCACTACTGAGTATAAGCTGCTATGTCTGCCTAGATGTACGTCATCACTACTGAGTATTAGCTGCTATGTCTATCTAGATGTACGTCATCACTACTGAGATTCAGCTGCTATGTCTATCTAGATGTACGTCATCACTACTGAGATTCAGCTGCTATGTCTATCTAGATGTACGTCATCACTACTGAGTATTAGTTGCTATGTCTACCTAGATGTACGTCATCAATACTGAGTTATAGCTGCTATGTCTACCTAGATGTACTTTATCACTACTGAGTTTCAGCTGCTCTGTCTACCTAGATATTAGTCATCACTACTGAGTTTCAGCTGCTATGTCTATCTAGATGTACGCCATCACTACTGTGTATTAGCTGCTATGTCTATCTAGTTGTACGTCATCACTACTGAGTTTCATCTGCTATGTCTACCTAGATTACGTCATTACTACTGAGTTTCAGCTGCTATGTCTACCTAGATGTACGTCATCACTACTGAGTATTTGCTGCTTTGTCTACCTAGATTACGTCATCACTACTGAGTTTCAGCTGCTATGTCTACCTAGATGTACGTCATCACTACTGAGTATTAGCTGCTATGTCTATCTAGTTGTACGTCATCACTACTGAGTTTCAGCTGCTATGTCTATCTAGATTTACGTCATCACTACTAAGTATTAGCTGCTATGTCTACCTAGATGTACGTCATCACTACTGAGTATTAGCTGCTATGTCTACCTAGATGTACGTCATCACTACTGAGTATTATCTGTTATGTCTACCTTGATGTACGTCATCACTATTGAGTATTAGCTGCTATGCCTACCTAGATGTACGTCATCAATACTGAGTTTCAGCTGCTATGTCTACTTAAAGGTACGTTATCACTACTGAGTTTCAGTTGCTATGTCTATCTAGATGTTCGTCATCACTAATGTCTATCTAGTTGAACGTCATCACTATTGAGTTTTATTTTCTATGTCTACCTAGATTACGGCAGCACTACTGAGTATTAGCTGCTATGTCTACCTAGATGTTCGTCATCACTACTGAGTATTTGATGCTATTTCTACCTAGATTACGTCATCACTACTGAGTTTCAGCTACTATGTCTATCTAGATGTACGTCATCACTACTGAGAATTACGTGCTAAGTCTATTTAGATGTACGTCATCACTACTGAGTTTCAGCTGCTATGTCTACCTTGATGTACGTCATCACTACTGAGTATTAGCTGCTATGTCTACCAAGATGTACGTCATCACTACTGAGTTAAAGCTGCTATGTCTACTTAGATGTACGTTATTACTACTGAGTTTCAGCTGCTATGTCTAACTAGATGTACGTCATCACTACTGAGTTTCAGCTGCTATGTCTATCTAGATGTTCGTCATCACTATTGAGTTTCAGTTGCCATGTCTACCTAGATTACGTCATCACTACTGAGTATTAGCTGCTATGTCTATCTAGATTGTACGTCATCACTACTGAGTATTTGATGCTATGTCTACCTAGATTACGTCATCACTACTGAGTATTAGTTTCTATATCTAACTAGATGTACGTCATCACTACTGAATATTAGCTGCTATGTCTACCTAGATGTACGTCATCACTACTGAGTATTAGCTGCTGTGTCTACCTAGATGTACGTCATCACTACTGAGTTTCAACTGCTATGTCTACCTAGATTGTACGTCATCACTACTAAGTATTAGCTGCTATGTCTACCTAGATGTACGTCATCACTACTGAGTAGAAGCTGGTATGCCCTACATAGATGTACGTCATCACTACTGAGTATTAGCTGCTATGTCTAACTAGATGTACGTCATCACTACTGAGTTTCAGCTGCTATGTCTATCTAGATGTACGTCATCACTACTGAGATTCAGCTGCTATGTCTATCTACATGTACGTCATCACTACTGAGTATTAGTTGCTATGTCTACCTAGATGTGCGTCATCAATACTGAGTTATAGTTGCTATGTTCTATCTAGATGTACGTCATCACTACTGAGATTCAGCTGCTATGTCTATCTAGATGTCCGTCATCACTACTGAGTATTAGTTGCTATGTCTACCTAGATGTACGTCATCAATACTGAGTTTCAGCTGCTATGTCTACCTAGATATAAGTCATCACTACTGAGTTTCAGCTGCTATGTCTACCTAGATGTACGTCATCACAACTGAGTTTCAGTTGCTATGTCTATCTAGATGTACGTCATCACTACTGAGTTTCAGCTGCTATGTTCATCTAGATTTACGTCATCACTACTGAGTTTCAGCTGCTATGTCTACTTAGATGTACGTTAACACTACTGAGTTTCAGCTGCTATGTCTATCTAGATGTACGTCATCACTACTGAGATTCAGCTGCTATGTCTACCTAGATGTACGTTATCACTACTGAGTTTCAGCTGCTATGTCTACCTAGATATAAGTCATCACTACTGAGTTTCAGCTGCTTTGTCTACCTAGATGTACGCCATCACTACTGAGTATTAGCTGCTATGTCTATCTAGTTTTACGTCATCACTACTGAGTTTCAGCTCCTATGTCTACCTAGATTACGTCATCACTACTGAGTTTCAGCTGCTATGTCTACCTAGATGTACGTCATCACTACTGAGTATAAGTTGCTATGTCTATCTAGTTGTACGTCATAACTACTGAGTTTCAGCTGCTATTTCCATCTAGATGTACGTCATCACATCTGAGTTTAAGCTGCTATGTCTATCTAGATGTACGTCATCACTACTAAGTTTCAGCTGCTATGTCTATCTAGATTTACGTCATCACTACTAAGTATTAGCTGCTATGTCTACCTAGATGTACGTCATTACTACTGAGTTTCAGCTGCTATATCTACCTAGATGTACGTCATCACTACTCAGTATTAGCTGCTATGTCTACCTAGATGTACGTCATCACTACTGAGTATTAGCTGCTAAGTCTACCTAGATGTACGTCATCACTGCTGAGATTTAGCTGCTATGTCTATCTAGATGTACGTCATCACTACTGAGTATTAGTTGCTATGTCTACCTAGATGTGCGTCATCAATACTGAGTTATAGCTGCTATGTCTATCTAGATGTACGTCATCACTACTGAGATTCAGCTGCTATGTCTATCTAGAAGTACGTCATCACTACTGAGTATTAGTTGCTATGTCTACCTAGATGTACGTCATCAATACTGAGTTTCAGCTGCTATGTCTACCTAGATATAAGTCATCACTACTGAGTTTCAGCTGCTATGTCTACCTAGATGTACGCCATCACTACTGTGTATTAGCTGCTATGTCTATCTAGTTGTACGTCATCACTACTGAGTTTCAGCTGCTATGTCTACCTAGATTACGTCATTTCTACTGAGTTTTAGCTGCTATGTCTACCTAGATGTACGTCATAACTACAGAGTATTTGCTGCTTTGTCTACCTAGATTACGTCATCACTACTGAGTTTCAGCTGCTATGTCTACCTAGATGTACGTCATCACTACTGAGTATTAGCTGCTATGTCTATCTAGTTGTACGTCATCACTACTGAGTTTCAGCTCCTTTGTCTACCTAGATTACGTCATCACTACTGAGTTTCAGCTGCTATGTCTACTTAGATGTACGTTAACACTACTGAGTTTCAGCTGCTATGTCTATCTAGATGTACGTCATCACTACTGAGATTCAGCTGCTATGTCTACCTAGATGTACGTTATCACTACTGAGTTTCAGCTGCTATGTCTACCTAGATGTACGTCATCACTACTGAGTTTCAGCTGCTTTGTCTACCTAGATGTACGCCATCACTACTGAGTATTAGCTGCTATGTCTATCTAGATATACGTCATCACTACTGAGTTTCAGCTGCTATGTCTACCTAGATGTACGCCATCACTACTGAGTATTAGCTGCTATGTCTATCTAGTTGTACGTCATCACTACTGAGTTTCAGCTGCTATGTCTACCTAGATTACGTCATCACTACTGAGTTTCAGCTGCTATGTCTACCTAGATGTACGTCATCACTACTGAGTTTTAGCTGCTATGTCTACCTAGATGTACGTCATCACTACTGAGTTTCAGCTGCTATGTCTATCTAGATGTACGTCATCACTACTGAGTATTAGCTGCTATGTCTATCTAGATGTACGTCATCACTACTGAGTTTCAGCTGCTATGTCTACCTAGATGTACGTCATCACTACTGAGTATTAGCTGCTATGTCTATCTAGATGTACGTCATCACTACTGAGTTTCAGCTGCTATGTCTATCTAGATTTACGTCATCACTACTAAGTATTAGCTGCTATGTCTACCTAGATGTACGTCATCACTACTGAGTTTCAGCTGCTATGTCTACCTAGATGTACGTCATCACTACTGAGTATTAGCTGCTATGTCTACCTAGATGTACGTCATCACTACTGAGTATTAGCTGCTATGTCTACCTAGATGTACGTCATCACTACTGAGTATTAGCTGCTATGCCTACCTAGATGTACGTCATCACTACTGAGTTTCAGCTGCTATGTCTATCTAGATGTTCGTCATCACTACTAAGTTTCAGCTGTTATGTCTATCTAGTTAATCGTCATCACTATTGAGTTTCAGTTGCTATGTCTACCTCGATTACGTCATCACTACTGAGTATTAGCTGCTATGTCTACCTAGATGTACGTCATCACTACTGAGTATTCAGCTGCTATGTCTATCTAGATGTACGTCATCACTACTGATATTAGCTGCTATGTCTACCTAGATGTACGTCATCACTACTGAGTATTCAGCTGCTATGTCTTTCTAGATGTACGTCATCACTACTGAGTATTAGCTGCTATGTCTATCTAGATGTACGTCATCACTACTGAGTTTCATCTGCTATATTACCTAGATGTACGTCATTACTACTCGAGTTTCAGCTGCTATGTCTACCTAGATGTACGTCATCACTACTGAGTCATTAGCTGCTATGTCTACCTAGATGTACGTCATCACTACTGAGTATTAGCTGCTATGTCTACCTAGATGTACGTCATCACTACTGAGTATTAGCTGCTATGTCTACCTAGATTACGTCATCACTACTGAGTTTCAGCTGCTATGTCTACCTAGATTGTACGTCATCACTACTGAGTATTAGCTGCTATGTCTACCTAGATGTACGTCATCACTACTGAGTATTAGCTGTTATGTCTATCTAGATGTACGTCATCACTACTGAGTTTCAGCTGCTGTGTCTATCTAGTTGAACGTCATCACTATTGAGTTTCAGTTGCTATGTCTACCTAGATTACGTCATCACTACTGAGTATTAGCTGCTATGTCTACCTAGATGTACGTCATCACTACTGAGTATTAGCTGCTATGTCTACGTAGATGTACGTCATCACTACTGAGTTTCAGCTGCTATGTCTACCTAGATGTACGTCATCACTACTGAGTATTAGCTGCTATGTCTACCTAGATGTACGTCATCACTACTGAGTATAAGCTGCTATGTCTTCCTAGATACGTCATCACTACTGAGTATTAGCTGCTATGTCTATCTAGTTGTACGTCATCACTACTGAGTTTCAGCTGCTATGTCCACCTAGATTACGTCATCACTACTGAGTTTCAGCTGCTATCTCTACCTAGATGTACGTCATCACTACTGAGTATTAGCTGTTATGTCTACCTTGATGTACGTCATCACTATTGAGTATTAGCTGCTATGCCTACCTAGATGTACGTCATCACTACTGAGTTTCAGCTGCTATGTCTACTTAGAGGTACGTTATCACTACTGAGTTTCAGTTGCTATGTCTATCTAGATGTTTGTCATCACTACTGTCTATCTAGTTGAACGTCATCACTATTGAGTTTTATTTTCTATGTCTACCTAGATTACGGCAGCACTACTAAGTATTAGCTGCTATGTCTACCTAGATGTTCGTCATCACTACTGAGTATTTGATGCTATGTCTACCTAGATTACGTCATCACTACTGAGTTTCAGCTACTATGTCTATCTAGATGTACGTCATCACTACTGAGAATTACGTGCTAAGTCTATTTAGATGTACGTCATCACTACTGAGTTTCAGCTGCTATGTCTACCTTGATGTACGTCATGACTACTGAGTATTAGCTGCTATGTCTACCAAGATGTACGTCATCACTACTGAGTTTAAGCTGCTATGTCTACTTAGATGTACGTTATCACTACTGAGTTTCAGCTGCTATGTCTAACTAGATGTACGTCATCACTACTGAGTTTCAGCTGCTATGTCTATCTAGATGTTCGTCATCACTATTGAGTTTCAGTTGCTATGTCTACCTAGATTACGTCATCACTACTGAGTATTAGCTGCTATGTCTATCTAGATGTACGTCATCACTGCTGAGTATTTGATGCTATGTCTACCTAGATTACGTCATCACTACTGAGTATTAGTTGCTATATCTAACTAGATGTACGTCATCACTACTGAATATTAGCTGCTATGTCTACCTAGATGTACGTCATCACTACTGAGTATTAGCTGCTGTGTCTACCTAGATGTACGTCATCACTACTGAGTTTCAACTGCTATGTCTACCTAGATTGTACGTCATCACTACTAAGTATTAGCTGCTATGTCTACCTAGATGTACGTCATCACTACTGAGTATTAGCTGCTATGTCTACCTAGATGTACGTCATCACTACTGAAAATTAGCTGCTATGTCTATCTAGATGTACGTCATCACAACTGAGTTTCAGCTGCTATGTCTATCTAGTTGAACGTCATCACTATTGAGTTTCAGTTGCTATGTCTACCTAGATTACGTCATCACTACTGAGTATTAGCTGCTATGTCTACGTAGATGTACGTCATCACTACTGAGTTTCAGCTGCTATGTCTATCTAGATTGTACGTCATCACTACTGAGTATTAGCTGCTATATCTACCTAGATGTACGTCATCACTACTGAGGATAAGCTGCTATGTCTACCTAGATGTACGTCATCACTACTGAGTATTAGCTGCTATGTCTACGTAGATGTACGTCATCACTACTGAGTTTCAGCTGCTATGTCTACCTAGATTGTACGTCATCACTACTGAGTATTAGCTGCTATGTCTTCCTAGATGTACGTCATCACTACTGAGTATAAGCTGCTATGTCTACCTAGATACGTCATCACTACTGAGTATTAGCTGCTATGTCTATCTAGTTGTACGTCATCACTACTGAGTTTCAGTGCTATGTCCACCTAGATTACGTCATCACTACTGAGTTTCAGCTGCTATGTCTACCAGATGTACGTCACTACTGAGTATTTGCTGTTTTGTCTACCTAGATGTACGTCATCACTACTGAGCTTCAGTTGTTATGTCTATCTAGATGTACGTCATCACAACTGAGTTTAGCTGCTATGTCTATCTAGTTGTACGTCATCACTACTGAGTTTCAGCTGCTATGTCCACCTAGATTACGTCATCACTACTGAGTTTCAGCTGCTATGTCTACCTAGATGTACGTCATCACTACTGAGTATTTGCTGCTTTGTCTACCTAGATTACGTCATCACTACTGAGTTTCAGCTGCTATGTCTACCTAGATGTACGTCATCACTACAGAGTATTAGCTGCTATAACTATCTAGTTGTACGTCATCACTACTGAGTTTCAGCTGCTATGTCTATCTAGATTTACGTCATCACTACTAAGTATTAGCTGCTATGTCTACCTAGATGTACGTCATCACTACTGAGTATTAGCTGCTATCTCTACCTAGATGTACGTCATCACTACTGAGTATTATCTGTTATGTCTACCTTGATGTACGTCATCACTATTGAGTATTAGCTGCTATGCCTACCTAGATGTACGTCATCACTACTGAGTTTCAGCTGCTATGTCTACTTAGAGGTACGTTATCACTACTGAGTTTCAGTTGCTATGTCTATCTAGATGTTTGTCATCACTACTGTCTATCTAGTTGAACGTCATCACTATTGAGTTTTATTTTCTATGTCTACCTAGATTACGGCAGCACTACTGAGTATTAGCTGCTATGTCTACCTAGATGTTCGTCATCACTACTGAGTATTTGATGCTATTTCTACCTAGATTACGTCATCACTACTGAGTTTCAGCTACTATGTCTATCTAGATGTACGTCATCACTACTGAGAATTACGTGCTAAGTCTATCTAGATGTACGTCATCACTACTGAGTTTCAGCTGCTATGTCTACCTTGATGTACGTCATCACTACTGAGTATTAGCTGCTATGTCTACCAAGATGTACGTCATCACTACTGAGTTAAAGCTGCTATGTCTACTTAGATGTACGTTATTACTACTGAGTTTCAGCTGCTATGTCTAACTAGATGTACGTCATCACTACTGAGTTTCAGCTGCTATGTCTATCTAGATGTTCGTCATCACTATTGAGTTTCAGTTGCCATGTCTACCTAGATTACGTCATCACTACTGAGTATTAGCTGCTATGTCTATCTAGATGTACGTCATCACTACTGAGTATTTGATGCTATGTCTACCTAGATTACGTCATCACTACTGAGTATTAGTTTCTATATCTAACTAGATGTACGTCATCACTACTGAATATTAGCTGCTATGTCTACCTAGATGTACGTCATCACTACTGAGTATTAGCTGCTGTGTCTACCTAGATGTACGTCATCACTACTGAGTTTCAACTGCTATGTCTACCTAGATTGTACGTCATCACTACTAAGTATTAGCTGCTATGTCTACCTAGATGTACGTCATCACTACTGAGTATAAGCTGGTATGTCTACATAGATGTACGTCATCACTACTGAGTATTAGCTGCTATGTCTAACTAGATGTACGTCATCACTACTGAGTTTCAGCTGCTATGTCTATCTAGATGTACGTCATCACTACTGAGATTCAGCTGCTATGTCTATCTACATGTACGTCATCACTACTGAGTATTAGTTGCTATGTCTACCTAGATGTGCGTCATCAATACTGAGTTATAGCTGCTATGTCTATCTAGATGTACGTCATCACTACTGAGATTCAGCTGCTATGTCTATCTAGATGTCCGTCATCACTACTGAGTATTAGTTGCTATGTCTACCTAGATGTACGTCATCAATACTGAGTTTCAGCTGCTATGTCTACCTAGATATAAGTCATCACTACTGAGTTTCAGCTGCTATGTCTACCTAGATGTACGTCATCACAACTGAGTTTCAGCTGCTATGTCTATCTAGATGTACGTCACCACTACTGAGTTTCAGCTGCTATGTCTATCTAGATTTACGTCATCACTACTGAGTTTCAGCTGCTATGTCTACTTAGATGTACGTTAACACTACTGAGTTTCAGCTGCTATGTCTATCTAGATGTACGTCATCACTACTGAGATTCAGCTGCTATGTCTACCTAGATGTACGTTATCACTACTGAGTTTCAGCTGCTATGTCTACCTAGATATAAGTCATCACTACTGAGTTTCAGCTGCTTTGTCTACCTAGATGTACGCCATCACTACTGAGTATTAGCTGCTATGTCTATCTAGTTTTACGTCATCACTACTGAGTTTCAGCTCCTATGTCTACCTAGATTACGTCATCACTACTGAGTTTCAGCTGCTATGTCTACCTAGATGTACGTCATCACTACTGAGTATAAGTTGCTATGTCTATCTAGTTGTACGTCATAACTACTGAGTTTCAGCTGCTATTTCCATCTAGATGTACGTCATCACATCTGAGTTTAAGCTGCTATGTCTATCTAGATGTACGTCATCACTACTAAGTTTCAGCTGCTATGTCTATCTAGATTTACGTCATCACTACTAAGTATTAGCTGCTATGTCTACCTAGATGTACGTCATTACTACTGAGTTTCAGCTGCTATATCTACCTAGATGTACGTCATCACTACTCAGTATTAGCTGCTATGTCTACCTAGATGTACGTCATCACTACTGAGTATTAGCTGCTAAGTCTACCTAGATGTACGTCATCACTGCTGAGATTTAGCTGCTATGTCTATCTAGATGTACGTCATCACTACTGAGTATTAGTTGCTATGTCTACCTAGATGTGCGTCATCAATACTGAGTTATAGCTGCTATGTCTATCTAGATGTACGTCATCACTACTGAGATTCAGCTGCTATGTCTATCTAGATGTACGTCATCACTACTGAGTATTAGTTGCTATGTCTACCTAGATGTACGTCATCAATACTGAGTTTCAGCTGCTATGTCTACCTAGATATAAGTCATCACTACTGAGTTTCAGCTGCTATGTCTACCTAGATGTACGCCATCACTACTGTGTATTAGCTGCTATGTCTATCTAGTTGTACGTCATCACTACTGAGTTTCAGCTGCTATGTCTACCTAGATTACGTCATTTCTACTGAGTTTCAGCTGCTATGTCTACCTAGATGTACGTCATAACTACAGAGTATTTGCTGCTTTGTCTACCTAGATTACGTCATCACTACTGAGTTTCAGCTGCTATGTCTACCTAGATGTACGTCATCACTACTGAGTATTAGCTGCTATGTCTATCTAGTTGTACGTCATCACTACTGAGTTTCAGCTGCTTTGTCTAACTAGATGTACGTCATCACAACTGAGTTTCAGCTGCTATGTCTATCCAGATGTACGTCACCACTACTGAGTTTTAGCTGCTATGTCTATCTACATTTACGTCATCACTACTGAGTTTCAGCTGCTATGTCTACTTAGATGTACGTTAACACTACTGAGTTTCAGCTGCTATGTCTATCTAGATGTACGTCATCACTACTGAGATTCAGCTGCTATGTCTACCTAGATGTACGTTATCACTACTGAGTTTCAGCTGCTATGTCTACCTAGATATAAGTCATCACTACTGAGTTTCAGCTGCTTTGTCTACCTAGATGTACGCCATCACTACTGAGTATTAGCTGCTATGTCTATCTAGTTGTACGTCATCACTACTGAGTTTCAGCTCCTTTGTCTACCTAGATTACGTCATCACTACTGAGTTTCAGCTGCTATGTCTGTCTAAATGTACGTCATCACAACTGAGTTTCAGCTGCTATGTCTATCTAGATGTACGTCATCACTACTGAGTTTCAGCTGCTATGTCTATCTAGATTTACGTCATCACTACTAAGTATTAGCTGCTATGTCTACCTAGATGTACGTCATCACTACTGAGTTTCAGCTGCTATGTCTACCTAGATGTACGTCATGACTACTGAGTATTAGCTGCTATGTCTATCTAGATGTACGTCATCACTACTGAGTTTCAGCTGCTATGTCTATCTAGATTTACGTCATCACTACTAAGTATTAGCTGCTATGTCTACCTAGATGTACGTCATCACTACTGAGTTTCAGCTGCTATGTCTACCTAGATGTACGTCATCACTGCTCAGTATTAGCTGCTATGTCTACCTAGATGTACGTCATCACTACTGAGTATTAGCTGCTATGTCTACCTAGATGTACGTCATCACTACTGAGTATTAGCTGCTATGCCTACCTAGATGTACGTCATCACTACTGAGTTTCAGCTGCTATGTCTATCTAGATGTTCGTCATCACTACTAAGTTTCAGCTGTTATGTCTATCTAGTTAATCGTCATCACTATTGAGTTTCAGTTGCTATGTCTACCTCGATTACGTCATCACTACTGAGTATTAGCTGCTATGTCTACCTAGATGTACGTCATCACTACTGAGATTCAGCTGCTATGTCTATCTAGATGTACGTCATCACTACTGATATTCAGCTGCTATGTCTATCTAGATGTACGTCATCACTACTGAGATTCAGCTGCTATGTCTTTCTAGATGTACGCCATCACTACTGTGTATTAGCTTCTATGTCTATTTAGTTGTACGTCATCACTACTGAGTTTCATCTGCTATGTCTACCTAGATTACGTCATTACTACTGAGTTTCAGCTGCTATGTCTACCTAGATGTACGTCATCACTACTGAGTATTTGCTGCTTTGTCTACCTAGAATACGTCATCACTACTGAGTTTCAGCTGCTATGTTTACCTAGATGTACGTCATCACTACTGAGTATTTGATGCTTTGTCTACCTAGATAACGTCATCACTACTGAGTTTCAGCTGCTATGTCTACCTAGATGTACGTCATAACTACTGAAAATTAGCTGCTATGTCTATCTAGATGTACGTCATCACTACTGAGTATTAGCTGTTATGTCTATCTAGATGTACGTCATCACTACTGAGTTTCAGCTGCTGTGTCTATCTAGTTGAACGTCATCACTATTGAGTTTCAGTTGCTATGTCTACCTAGATTACGTCATCACTACTGAGTATTAGCAGCTATGTCTACCTAGATGTACGTCATCACTACTGAGTATTAGCTGCTATGTCTACGTAGATGTACGTCATCACTACTGAGTATTAGCTGCTATGCCTTCCTAGATGTACGTTATCACTACTGAGTATAAGCTGCTATGTCTTCCTAGATACGTCATCACTACTGAGTATTAGCTGCTATTTCTATCTAGTTGTACGTCATCACTACTGAGTTTCGGCTGCTATGTCCACCTAGATTACGTCATCACTACTGAGTATTAGCTGTTATGTCTACCTTGATGTACGTCATCACTATTGAGTATTAGCTGCTATGCCTACCTAGATGTACGTCATCACTACTGAGTTTCAGCTGCTATGTCTACTTAGAGGTACGTTATCACTACTGAGTTTCAGTTGCTATGTCTATCTAGATGTTTGTCATCACTACTGTCTATCTAGTTGAACGTCATCACTATTGAGTTTTATGTTCTATGTCTACCTAGATTACGGCAGCACTACTGAGTATTAGCTGCTATGTCTACCTAGATGTTCGTCATCACTACTGAGTATTTGATGCTATGTCTACCTAGATTACGTCATCACTACTGAGTTTCAGCTACTATGTCTATCTAGATGTACGTCATCACTACTGAGAATTACGTGCTAAGTCTATTTAGATGTACGTCATCACTACTGAGTTTCAGCTGCTATGTCTACCTTGATGTACGTCATCACTACTGAGTATTAGCTACTATGTCTACCAAGATGTACGTCATCACTACTGAGTTTAAGCTGCTATGTCTACTTAGATGTACGTTATCACTACTGAGTTTCAGCTGCTATGTCTAACTAGATGTACGTCATCACTACTGAGTTTCAGCTGCTATGTCTATCTAGATGTTCGTCATCACTACTGAGTTTCAGTTGCTATGTCTACCTAGATTACGTCATCACTACTGAGTATTAGCTGCTATGTCTATCTAGATGTACGTCATCACTACTGAGTATTTGATGCTATGTCTACCTAGATTACGTCATCACTACTGAGTATTAGTTGCTATATCTAACTAGATGTACGTCATCACTACTGAATATTAGCTGCTATGTCTACCTAGATGTACGTCATCACTACTGAGTATTAGCTGCTGTGTCTACCTAGATTGTACGTCATCACTACTGAGTATTAGCTGCTATGCCTTCCTAGATGTACGTTATCACTACTGAGTATAAGCTGCTATGTCTTCCTAGATACGTCATCACTACTGAGTATTAGCTGCTATTTCTATCTAGTTGTACGTCATCACTACTGAGTTTCAGCTGCTATGTCCACCTAGATTACGTCATCACTACTGAGTTTCAGCTGCTATCTCTACCTAGATGTACGTCATCACTACTGAGTATTAGCTGTTATGTCTACCTTGATGTACGTCATCACTATTGAGTATTAGCTGCTATGCCTACCTAGATGTACGTCATCACTACTGAGTTTCAGCTGCTATGTCTACTTAGAGGTACGTTATCACTACTGAGTTTGAGTTGCTATGTCTATCTAGATGTTTGTCATCACTACTGTCTATCTAGTTGAACGTCATCACTATTGAGTTTTATTTTCTATGTCTACCTAGATTACGGCAGCACTACTGAGTATTAGCTGCTATGTCTACCTAGATGTTCGTCATCACTACTGAGTATTTGATGCTATGTCTACCTAGATTACGTCATCACTACTGAGTTTCAGCTACTATGTCTATCTAGATGTACGTCATCACTACTGAGTTTCAGCTGCTATGTCTACCTTGATGTACGTCATGACTACTGAGTATTAGCTGCTATGTCTACCAAGATGTACGTCATCACTACTGAGTTTAAGCTGCTATGTCTACTTAGATGTACGTTATCACTACTGAGTTTCAGCTGCTATGTCTAACTAGATGTACGTCATCACTACTGAGTTTCAGCTGCTATGTCTATCTAGATGTTCGTCATCACTATTGAGTTTCAGTTGCTATGTCTACCTAGATTACGTCATCACTACTGAGTATTAGCTGCTATGTCTATCTAGATGTACGTCATCACTACTGAGTATTTGATGCTATGTCTACCTAGATTACGTCATCACTACTGAGTATTAGTTGCTATATCTAACTAGATGTACGTCATCACTACTGAATATTAGCTGCTATGTCTACCTAGATGTACGTCATCACTACTGAGTATTAGCTGCTGTGTCTACCTAGATGTACGTCATCACTACTGAGTATTTGATGCTATGTCTACCTAGATAACGTCATCACTACTGAGTTTCAGCTGCTATGTCTACCTAGATGTACGTCATAACTACTGAAAATTAGCTGCTATGTCTATCTAGATGTACGTCATCACTACTGAGTATTAGCTGTTATGTCTATCTAGATGTACGTCATCACTACTGAGTTTCAGCTGCTATGTCTATCTAGTTGAACGTCATCACTATTGAGTTTCAGTTGCTATGTCTACCTAGATTACGTCATCACTACTGAGTATTAGCTGCTATGTCTACGTAGATGTACGTCATCACTACTGAGTTTCAGCTGCTATGTCTATCTAGATTGTACGTCATCACTACTGAGTATTAGCTGCTATATCTACCTAGATGTACGTCATCACTACTGAGGATAAGCTGCTATGTCTACCTAGATGTACGTCATCACTACTGAGTATTAGCTGCTATGTCTACGTAGATGTACGTCATCACTACTGAGTTTCAGCTGCTATGTCTACCTAGATTGTACGTCATCACTACTGAGTATTAGCTGCTATGTCTTCCTAGATGTACGTCATCACTACTGAGTATAAGCTGCTATGTCTACCTAGATACGTCATCACTACTGAGTATTAGCTGCTATGTCTATCTAGTTGTACGTCATCACTACTGAGTTTCAGCTGCTATGTCCACCTAGATTACGTCATCACTACTGAGTTTCAGCTGCTATGTCTACCTAGATGTACGTCATCACTACTGAGTATTTGCTGCTTTGTCTACCTAGATTACGTCATCACTACTGAGTTTCAGCTGTTATGTCTATCTAGATGTACGTCATCACAACTGAGTTTCAGCTGCTATGTCTATCTAGATGTACGTCATCACTACTGAGTTTCAGCTGCTATGTCCACCTAGATTACGTCATCACTACTGAGTTTCAGCTGCTATCTCTACCTAGATGTACGTCATCACTACTGAGTATTAGCTGTTATGTCTACCTTGATGTACGTCATCACTATTGAGTATTAGCTGCTATGCCTACCTAGATGTACGTCATCACTACTGAGTTTCAGCTGCTATGTCTACTTAGAGGTACGTTATCACTACTGAGTTTCAGTTGCTATGTCTATCTAGATGTTTGTCATCACTACTGTCTATCTAGTTGAACGTCATCACTATTGAGTTTTATTTTCTATGTCTACCTAGATTACGGCAGCACTACTGAGTATTAGCTGCTATGTCTACCTAGATGTTCGTCATCACTACTGAGTATTTGATGCTATGTCTACCTAGATTACGTCATCACTACTGAGTTTAAGCTACTATGTCTATCTAGATGTACGTCATCACTACTGAGAATTACGTGCTAAGTCTATTTAGATGTACGTCATCTCTACTGAGTTTCAGCTGCTATATCTACCTTGATGTACGTCATGACTACTGAGTATTAGCTACTATGTCTACCAGAATGTACGTCATCACTACTGAGTTTAAGCTGCTATGTCTACTTAGATGTACGTTATCACTACTGAGTTTCAGCTGCTATGTCTAACTAGATGAACGTCATCACTACTGAGTTTCAGCTGCTATGTCTATCTAGATGTTCGTCATCACTATTGAGTTTCAGTTGCTATGTCTACCTAGATTAAGTCATAACTACTGAGTATTAGCTGCTATGTCTATCTAGATGTACGTCATCACTGCTGAGTATTTGATGCTATGTCTACCTAGATTACGTCATCACTACTGAGTATTAGTTGCTATATCTAACTAGATGTACGTCATCACTACTGAATATTAGCTGCTTTGTCTACCTAGATGTACGTCATCACTACTGAGTATTAGCTGCTGTGTCTACCTAGATGTACGTCATCACTACTGAGTTTCAACTGCTATGTCTACCTAGATTGTACGTCATCACTACTAAGTATTAGCTGCTATGTCTACCTAGATGTACGTCATCACTACTGAGTATAAGCTGGTATGTCTACATAGATGTACGTCATCACTACTGAGTATTAGCTGCTATGTCTAACTAGATGTACGTCATCACTATTGAGTTTCAGTTGCTATGTCTACCTCGATTACGTCATCACTACTGAGTATTAGCTGCTATGTCTACCTAGATGTACGTCATCACTACTGAGTATTTGATGCTATGTCTACCTAGTTACCGTCATCACTACTGAGTTTCAGCTGCTATGTCTACCTAGATGTACGTCATAACTACTGAAAATTAGCTGCTATGTCTATCTAGATGTACGTCATCACTACTGAGTATTAGCTGTTATGTCTATCTAGATGTACGTCATCACTACTGAGTTTCAGCTGCTATGTCTATCTAGTTGAACGTCATCACTATTGAGTTTCAGTTGCTATGTCTACCTAGATTACGTCATCACTACTGAGTATTAGCTGCTATGTCTAATCTAGATGTACGTCATCACTATTGAGTTTCAGTTGCTATGTCTACCTAGATTACGTCATCACTACTGAGTATTAGCTGCTATGTCTACCTAGATGTACGTCATCACTACTGAGTATTTGATGCTATGTCTACCTAGTTACGTCATCACTACTGAGTTTCAGCTGCTATGTCTACCTAGATGTACGTCATAACTACTGAAAATTAGCTGCTATGTCTATCTAGATGTACGTCATCACTACTGAGTATTAGCTGTTATGTCTTACTAGATGTACGTCATCACTACTGAGTTTCAGCTGCTATGTCTATCTAGTTGAACGTCATCACTATTGAGTTTCAGTTGCTATGTCTACCTAGATTACGTCATCACTACTGAGTATTAGCTGCTATGTCTACGTAGATGTACGTCATCACTACTGAGTTTCAGCTGCTATGTCTATCTAGATTGTACATCATCACTACTGAGTATTAGCTGCTATATCTACCTAGATGTACGTCATCACTACTGAGGATAAGCTGCTATGTCTACCTAGATGTACGTCATCACTACTGAGTATTAGCTGCTATGTCTACGTAGATGTACGTCATCACTACTGAGTTTCAGCTGCTATGTCTACCTAGATTGTACGTCATCACTACTGAGTATTAGCTGCTATGTCTTCCTAGATGTACGTCATCACTACTGAGTATAAGCTGCTATGTCTACCTAGATACGTCATCACTACTGAGTATTAGCTGCTATGTCTATCTAGTTGTACGTCATCACTACTGAGTTTCAGCTGCTATGTCCACCTAGATTACGTCATCACTACTGAGTTTCAGCTGCTATGTCTACCTAGATGTACGTCATCACTACTGCGTATTTGCTGCTATGTCTACCTAGATTACGTCATCACTACTGAGTTTCAGCTGTTATGTCTATCTAGATGTACGTCATCACAACTGAGTTTCAGCTGCTATGTCTATCTAGATGTACGTCATCACTACTGAGTTTCAGCTGCTATGTCTATCTAGATTTACGTCATCACTTCTAAGTATTAGCTGCTATGTCTACCTAGATGTACGTCATCACTACTGAGTTTCAGCTGCTATGTCTACCTAGATTTAAGTCATCACTACTGAGTTTCAGCTGCTATGTCTACCTAGATGTACGCCATTACTACTCAGTATTAGCTGCTATGTCTATCAAGTTGTACGTCATCACTACTGAGTTTCAGCTGCTATGTCTACCTAGATTACGTCATCACTACTGAGTTTCAGCTGCTATGTCTACCTATATGTAAGCAATCACTACTGAGTATTAGCTGCTATATCTATCTAGTTGTACGTCATCACTACTGAGTTTCAGCTGTTATGTCTATCTAGTTGAACGTCATCACTACTGAGTATAAGCTGCTATGTCTACCGAGATGTACGTCATCACTACTGAGTATTAGCTGCTATGTCTATCTAGATGTACGTCATCACTACTGAGATTCAGCTGCTATGTTTATCTAGATGTACGTCATCACTACTGAGATTCAGCTGCTATGTCTATCTAGATGTACGTCATCACTACTGAGTATTAGTTGCTATGTCTACCTATATGTACGTCATCAATACTGAGTTATAGCTGCTATGTCTACCTATATGTACTTTATCACTACTGAGTTTCAGCTGCTCTGTCTACCTAGATATAAATCATCACTACTGAGTTTTAGCTGCTATGTCTATCTAGATGTACGCCATCACTACTGTGTATTAGCTGCTATGTCTATCTAGTGTACGTCATCACTACTGAGTTTCATCTCCTATGTCTACCTAGATTACGTCATTACTACTGAGTTTCAGCTGCTATGTCTACCTAGATGTACGTCATCACTACTGAGTATTTGCTGCTTTGTCTACCTAGATTACGTCATCACTACTGAGTTTCAGCTGCTATGTCTACCTAGATGTACGTCATCACTACTGAGTATTAGCTGCTATGTCTACGTAGATGTACGTCATCACTACTGAGTTTCAGCTGCTATGTCTACCTAGATTGTACGTCATCACTACTGAGTATTAGTTGCTATGTCTACCTAGATGTACGTCATCACTACTGAGTATAAGCTGCTATGTCTACCTAGATGTACGTCATCACTACTGAGTATTAGCTGCTATGTCTATCTTGATGTTCGTCATCACTACTGAGATTCAGCTGCTATGTCTATCTAGATGGACGTCATCACTACTGAGTATTAGTTGCTATGTCTACCTAGATGTACGTCATCAATACTGAGTTATAGCTGCTATGTCTATCTAGATGTACGTCATCACTACTGAGATTCAGCTGCTATGTCTATCTAGATGTACGTCATCACTACTGAGTATTAGTTGCTATGTCTAACTAGATGTACGTCATCAATACTGAGTTATAGCTGCTATGTCTACCTAGATGTACGTTATCACTACTGAGTTTTAGCTGCTATGTCTACCTAGATATAAGTCATCACCACTGAGTTTCAGCTGCTATGTCTACCTAGATGTACGCCATCACTACTGTTTATTAGCTGCTATGTCTATCTAGTTGTACGTCATCACTACTGAGTTTCAGCTGCTATGTCCTCCTAGATTACGTCATCACTACTGAGTTTCAGCTGCTATGTCTACCTAGATGTACGTCATCACTACTGAGTTTCAGCTGCTATATCTACCTAGATGTACGTTATCACTACTAAGTATTAGCTGCTATCTCTACCTAGATGTACGTCATCACTACTGAGTATTAGCTGTTATGTCTACCTTGATGTACGTCATCACTATTGAGTATTAGCTGCTATGCCTACCTAGATGTACGTCATCACTACTGAGTTTCAGCTGCTATGTCTATTTAGATGTACGTCATCACTACTGAGTTTCAGCTGCTATGTCTATCTAGATGTTCGTCATCACTACTGTCTATGTAGTTGAACGTCATCACTATTGAGTTTTATTTTCTATGTCTACCTAGATTACGTCAGCACTACTGAGTATTAGCTGCTATGTCTACCTAGATATTCGTCATCACCATTGAGTATTTGCTGCTTTGTCTACCTAGATTACGTCATCACTACTAAGTTTCAGCTGCTATGTCTATCTAAATGTACGTCATCACAACTGAGTTTCAGCTGCTATGTCTATCTAGATGTACGTCATCACTACTGAGTTTCAGCTGCTATGTCTACCTAGATGTACGTCATCACTACTGAGTATTAGCTAATATGCCTAACTAGATGTACGTTATCACTACTGAATTTCAGCTGCTATGTCTACCTAGATGTACGTCATCACTACTGAGTTTCAGCTGCTATGTCTACTTAGATGTACGTTGTCACTACTGAGTTTCAGCTGCTATGTCTATCTAGATGTACGTCATCACTACTGAGTTTCAGCTGCTATGTCTATCTAGATGTTCGTCATCACTACTGAGTTTCAGCTGTTATGTCATCTAGTTGAACGTCATCACTACTGAGTTTCAGCTGCTATATCCACCTAGATGTACGTCAACACTACTAAGTATTAGCTGCTATCTCTACCTAGATGTACGTCATCACTACTGAGTATTAGCTGCTATGTCTACCTAGATGTACGTCATCACTACTGAGTATAAGCTGCTATGTCTACCTAGATGTACGTCATCACTACTGAGTATTAGCTGCTATGTCTACCTTGATGTACGTCATCACTATTGAGTATTAGCTGCTATGCCTACCTAGATGTACGTCATCACTACTGAGTTTCAGCTGCTATGTCTACTTAGATGTACGTTATCACTACTGAGTTTCAGCTGCTATGTCTATCTAGATGTTCGTCATCACTACTGTCTATCTAGTTGAACGTCATCACTATTGAGTTTTATTTTCTATGTCTACCTAGATTACGTCAGCACTACTGAGTATTAGCTGCTATGTCTACCGAGATGTTCGTCATCACTCTTGAGTATTTGATGCTATGTCTACCTAGATTACGTCATCACTACTGAGTTTCAGCTACTATGTCTATCTAGATGTACGTCATCACTACTGAGAATTACGTGCTATGTCTATCTAGATGTACGTCATCACTACTGAGTTTCAGCTGGTATGTCTACCTAGATGTACGTCATTACTACTGAGTATTAGCTGCTATGTCTACCAAGATGTACGTCATCACTACTGAGTATTAGATGCTATGCCTACCTAGAAGTACGTCATCACTACTGAGTTTAAGGTGCTATGTCTACTTAGATGTACGTTATCACTACTAAGTTTCAGCTGCTATGTCTATCTAGATGTACGTCATCACTACTGAGTTTCAGCTGCTATGTCTATCTAGATGTACGTCATCACTATTGAGTTTTAGCTGCTATGTCTATCTAGATGAACGTCATCACTACTGAGTATTAGTTGCTATGTCTACCTAGATGTACGTCATTACTACTGAGAATTAGTTGCTATGTCTACCTAGATGTACGTCATCAATATTGAGTTATAGCTGCTATGTCTACCTAGATGTACGTTATCACTACTGAGTTTCAGCTGCTATGTCTACCTAGATGTAAGTCATCACTACTGAGTTTCAGATGCTATGTCTACCTAGATGTACGTCATCACAACTGAGTTTCAGCTGCTATGTCTATCTAGATGTACGTCATCACTACTGAGTTTCAGCTGCTATGTCTATCTAGATTTACGTCATCACTACTAAGTATTAGCTGCTATGTCTACCTAGATGTACGTCATCACTACTGAGTATTAGCTGCTATGTCTACCTAGATGTACGTCATCACTACTGAGTATTAGCTACAATGCCTACCTAGATGTACGTCATCACTACTGAATTTCAGCTGCTATGTCTACCTAGATGTACGTCATCACTACTGAGTTTCAGCTGCTATGTCTACTTAGATTTACGTTGTCACTACTGAGTTTCAGCTGCTATGTCTATCTAGATGTACGTCATCACTACTGAGTTTCAGCTGCTATATCCACCTAGATGTACGTCATCACTACTAAGTATTAGCTGCTATCTCTACCTAGATGTACGTCATCACTACTGAGTATTAGCTGCTTTGTCTACCTAGATGTACGTCATCACTACTGAGTATAAGCTGCTATGTCTACCTAGATGTACGTCATCACTACTGAGTATTAGCTGCTATGTCTACCTTGATGTACGTCATCACTACTGAGTATTAGCTGCTATGCCTACCTAGATGTACGTCATCACTACTGAGTTTCAGCTGCTATGTCTACCTAGATGTACGTTATCACTACTGAGTTTCAGCTGCTATGTCTATCTAGATGTTCGTCATCACTACTGTCTATCTAGTTGAACGTCATCACTATTGAGTTTTATTTTCTATGTCTACCTAGATTACGTCAGCACTACTGAGTATTAGCTGCTATGTCTACCTAGATGTACGTCATCACTACTGAGTTTTAGCTGCTATGTCTACCTAGATGTACGTCATCACTACTGAGTATTAGCTGCTATGTCTATCTAGATGTACGTCATCACTACTGAGTATTAGCTGCTATGTCTATCTAGATGTACGTCATCACTACTGAGTTTCAGCTGGTATGTCTACCTAGATGTACGTCATCACTACTGAGTATTAGCTGCTATGTCTACCTAGATGTACGTCATCACTACTGAGTATTAGCTGCTATGTCTACCTAGATGTACGTCATCACTACTGAGTTTAAGGTGCTATGTCTACTTAGATGTACGTTATCACTACTAAGTTTCAGCTGCTATGTCTATCTAGATGTACGTCATCACTACTGAGTTTCAGCTGCTATGTCTATCTAGATGTACGTCATCACTATTGAGTTTTAGCTGCTATGTCTATCTAGATGAACGTCATCACTACTGAGTTTCAGCTGCTATGTCTACCTAGATTGTACGTCATAACTACTGAGTATTAGCTGTTATGTCTATCTAGATGTACGTCATCACTACTGAGTTTCAGCTGCTATGTCTATCTAGATGTTCGTCATCACTACTGAGTTTCAGCTGTTATGTCTATCTAGTTCAACGTCATCACTATTGAGTTTCAGTTGCTTTGTCTACCTAGATTACGTCAGCACTACTGAGTATTAGCTGCTATGTCTACGTAGATGTACGTCATCACTACTGAGTTTCAGCTGCTATGTCTACCTAGATTGTACGTCATCACTACTGAAAATTAGCTGCTATGTCTACCTAGATGTACGTCATCACTACTGAGTATAAGCTGCTATGTCTACCTAGATGTACGTCATCACTACTGTGTATTAGCTGCTATAACTATCTAGTTGTACGTCATCACTACTGAGTTTTAGCTGCTATGTCTACCTAGATGTACGTCATCACTACTGAGTATAAGCTGCTATGTCTACCTAGAAGTACGTCATCACTACTGAGTATTTGCTGCTTTGTCTATCTAGATGTACGTCATCACTACTGAGTTTCAGCTGCTATGTCAATCTAGATGTACGTCATCACAACTGAGTTTCAGCTGCTATGTCTATCTAGATATTCGTAATCACTACTGAGTTTCAGCTGTTATGTCTATCTAGTTGAACGTCATCACTATTGACTTTCAGTTGCTATGTCTACTTAGATGTACGTTATCACTACTAAGTTTCAGCTGCTATGTCTATCTAGATGTTCGTCATCACTACTGAGTTTCAGCTGTTATGTCTATCTAGTTCAACGTCATCACTATTGAGTTTCAGTTGCTTTGTCTACCTAGATGTACGTCATCACTACTGAGTTTCAGCTGCTATGTCTACTTAGATTTACGTTGTCACTACTGAGTTTCAGCTGCTATGTCTATCTAGATGTACGTCATCACTACTGAGTTTCAGCTGCTATGTCTATCTAGATGTTCGTCATCACTACTGAGTTTCAGCTGTTTTGTCATCTAGTTGAACGTCATCACTACTGAGTTTTAGCTGCTATGTCTACCTAGCTTACGTCATCACTACTGAGTTTCAGCTGCTATGTCTACCTATATGTACGCCATCACTACTAAGTATTTGCTGCTATATCTATCTAGTTGTACGTCATCACTACTGAGTTTCAGCTGCTATGTCTACCTAGATTACGTCATCACTACTGAGTTTACGCTGCTATGTCTACCTAGATGTACGCCATCACTACTGAGTATTTGCTGCTATGTCTAGCTAGATGTACGTCATCACTACTGAGTATTAGCTGCTAAGTCTACCTAGATGTACGTCATCACTACTGAGTATTAGCTGCTATGTCTACCTAGATGTACGTCATCACTACTGAGATTTAGCTGCTATGCCTTCCTAGATTTACGTCATCACTACTGAGTTTCAGCTGCTATGTCTACTTAGATGTACGTTATCACTACTGAGTTTTAGCTGCTATGTCTATCTAGATGTACGTCATCACTACTGAGATTCAGCTGCTATGTCTATCTAGATGTACGTCATCACTACTGAGTATTAGTTGCTATGTCTACTTAGATGTACGTCATCAATACTGAGTTATAGCTGCTATGTCTACCTAGATGTACTTTATCACTACTGAGTTTCAGCTGCTCTGTCTACCTAGATATAAGTCATCACTACTGAGTTTCAGCTGCTATGTCTATCTAGATGTACGCCATCACTACTGTGTATTAGCTGCTATGTCTATCTAGTTGTACGTCATCACTACTGAGTTTCATCTGCTATGTCTACCTAGATGTACGTCATCACTACTGAGTATTTGCTGCTTTGTCTACCTAGATTACGTCATCACTACTGAGTTTCAGCTGCTATGTCTACCTAGATGTACGTCATCACTACTGAGTATTAGCTGCTATGTCTATCTAGATGTACGTCATCACTACTGAGTTTCAGCTGCTATGTCTATCTAGATTTACGTCATCACTACCAAGTATTAGCTGCTATGTCTGCCTAGATGTACGTCATCACTACTGAGTATTAGCTGCTATCTCTACCTAGATGTACGTCATCACTACTGAGTATTAGCTGTTATGTCTACCTTGATGTACGTCATCACTATTGAGTATTAGCTGCTATGCCAACCTAGATGTACGTTATCACTACTGAGTTTCAGTTGCTATGTCTATCTAGATGTTCGTCATCACTACTGTCTATCTAGTTGAACGTCATCACTATTGAGTTTTATTTTCTATGTCTACCTAGATTACGTCAGCACTACTGAGTATTAGCTGCTATGTCTACCTAGATGTTCGTCATCTTTACTGAGTATTTGATGCTATGTCTACCTAGAATACGTCATCACTACTGAGTTTCAGCTACTATGTCTATCTAGATGTCCGTCATCACTACTGAGAATTACGTGCTAAGTCTATCTAGATGTACGTCATCACTACTGAGTTTCAGCTGCTATGTCTACCTTGATGTACGTCATCACTACTGAGTATTAGCTGCTATGTCTACCAAGATGTACGTCATCACTACTGAGTATTAGCTGCTATGCCAACCTAGATGTACGTTATCACTACTGAGTTTAAGCTGCTATGTCTACTTAGATGTACGTTATCACTACTGAGTTTCAGCTGCTATGTCTAACTAGATGTACGTCATCACTACTGAGTTTCAACTGCTATGTCTATATAGATGTTCGTCATCACTATTGAGTTTCAGTTGCTATGTCTACATAGATTACGTCATCACTACTGAGTATTAGCTGCTATGTCTATCTAGATGTACGTCATCACTACTGAGTATTTGATGCTATGTCTACCTAGATTACGTCATCACTACTGAGTATTAGTTGCTATATCTAACTAGATGTACGTCATCACTACTGAATATTAGCTGCTATGTCTACCTAGATGTACGTCATCACTACTGAGTATTAGCTGCTGTGTCTACCTAGATGTACGTCATCACTACTCAGTTTTAACTGCTTTGTCTACCTAGATTGTACGTCATCACTACTAAGTAATAGCTGCTATGTCATCCTAGATGTACGTCATCACTACTGAGTATAAGCTGCTATGTCTACATAGATGTACGTCATCACTACTGAGTATTAGCTGCTATGTCTAACTAGATGTACGTCATCACTACTGAGTTTCAGCTGCTATGTCTATCTAGATGTACGTCATCACTGCTGAGATTCAGCTGCTATGTCTATCTAGATGTACGTCATCACTACTGAGTATTAGTTGCTATGTCTACCTAGATGTGCGTCATCAATACTGAGTTATAGCTGCTATGTCTATCTAGATGTACGTCATCACTACTGAGATTCAGCTTCTATGTCTATCTAGATGTACGTCATCACTACTGAGTATTAGTTGCTATGTCTACCTAGATGTACGTCATCAATACTGAGTTTCAGCTGCTATGTCTACCTAGATATAAGTCATCACTACTGAGTTTCAGCTGCTATGTCTACCTAGATGTACGCCATCACTACTGTGTATTAGCTGCTATGTCTATCTAGTTGTACGTCATCACTACTGAGTTTCAGCTGCTATGTCTACCTAGATTACGTCATTTCTACTGAGTTTCAGCTGCTATGTCTACCTAGATGTACGTCATCACTACAGAGTATTTGCTGCTTTGTCTACCTAGATTACGTCATCACTACTGAGTTTCAGCTGCTATGTCTACCTAGATGTACGTCATCACTACTGAGTTTCAGCTGCTATGTCTATCTAGATTGTACGTCATCACTACTGAGTATTAGCTGCTATGTCTACCTAGATGTACGTCATCACTACTGAGTATAAGTTGCTATGTCTATCTAGTTGTACGTCATCACTACTGAGTTTCAGCTGCTATGTCTACCTAGATTGTATGTCATCACTACTGAGTATAAGCTGCTATGTCTGCCTAGATGTACGTCATCACTACTGAGTATTAGCTGCTATGTCTATCTAGATGTACGTCATCACTACTGAGATTCAGCTGCTATGTCTATCTAGATGTACGTCATCACTACTGAGATTCAGCTGCTATGTCTATCTAGATGTACGTCATCACTACTGAGTATTAGTTGCTATGTCTACCTAGATGTACGTCATCAATACTGAGTTATAGCTGCTATGTCTACCTAGATGTACTTTATCACTACTGAGTTTCAGCTGCTCTGTCTACCTAGATATAAGTCATCACTACTGAGTTTCAGCTGCTATGTCTATCTAGATGTACGCCATCACTACTGTGTATTAGCTGCTATGTCTATCTAGTTGTACGTCATCACTACTGAGTTTCATCTGCTATGTCGACCTAGATTACGTCATTACTACTGAGTTTCAGCTGCTATGTCTACCTAGATGTACGTCATCACTACTGAGTATTTGCTGCTTTGTCTACCTAGATTACGTCATCACTACTGAGTTTCAGCTGCTATGTCTACCTAGATGTACGTCATCACTACAGAGTATTAGCTGCTATGTCTATCTAGTTGTACGTCATCACTACTGAGTTTCAGCTGCTATGTCTATCTAGATTTACGTCATCACTACTAAGTATTAGCTGCTATGTCTACCTAGATGTACGTCATCACTACTGAGTATTAGCTGCTATCGCTACCTAGATGTACGTCATCACTACTGAGTATTATCTGTTATGTCTACCTTGATGTACGTCATCACTATTGAGTATTAGCTGCTATGCCTACCTAGATGTACGTCATCACTACTGAGTTTCAGCTGCTATGTCTACTTAGAGGTACGTTATCACTACTGAGTTTCAGTTGCTATGTCTATCTAGATGTTCGTCATCACTACTGTCTATCTAGTTGAACGTCATCACTATTGAGTTTTTATTTTCAGCTGCTATGTCTACCTAGATGTACGTCATCACTACAGAGTATTAGCTGCTATGTCTATCTAGTTGTACGTCATCACTACTGAGTTTCAGCTGCTATGTCTATCTAGATTTACGTCATCACTACTAAGTATTAGCTGCTATGTCTACCTAGATTACGGCAGCACTACTGAGTATTAGCTGCTATGTCTACCTAGATGTTCGTCATCACTACTGAGTATTTGATGCTATTTCTACCTAGATTACGTCATCACTACTGAGTTTCAGCTACTATGTCTATCTAGATGTACGTCATCACTACTGAGAATTGCGTGCTAAGTCTATCTAGATGTACGTCATCACTACTGAGTTTCAGCTGCTATGTCTACCTTGATGTACGTCATCACTACTGAGTATTAGCTGCTATGTCTACCAAGATGTACGTCATCACTACTGAGTTTAAGCTGCTATGTCTACTTAGATGTACGTTATTACTACTGAGTTTCAGCTGCTATGTCTAACTAGATGTACGTCATCTCTACTGAGTTTCAGCTGCTATGTCTATCTAGATGTTCGTCATCACTATTGAGTTTCAGTTGCCATGTCTACCTAGATTACGTCATCACTACTGAGTATTAGCTGCTATGTCTATCTAGATTACGTCAACATTACTGAGTATTTGATGCTATGTCTACCTAGATTACGTCATCACTACTGAGTATTAGTTTCTATATCTAACTAGATGTACGTCATCACTACTGAATATTAGCTGCTATGTCTACCTAGATGTACGTCATCACTACTGAGTATTAGCTGCTGTGTCTACCTAGATGTACGTCATCACTACTGAGTTTCAACTGCTATGTCTACCTAGATTGTACGTCATCACTACTAAGTATTAGCTGCTATGTCTACCTAGATGTACGTCATCACTACTGAGTATAAGCTGGTATGTCTACATAGATGTACGTCATCACTACTCAGTATTAGCTGCTATGTCTAACTAGATGTACGTCATCACTACTGAGTTTCAGCTGCTATGTCTATCTAGATGTACGTCATCACTACTGAGATTCAGCTGCTATGTCTATCTACATGTACGTCATCACTACTGAGTATTAGTTGCTATGTCTACCTAGATGTACGTCATCAATACTGAGTTATAGCTGCTATGTCTACCTAGATGTACGTCATCACTACTGAGTTTCAGCTGCTATGTCTACCTAGATTGTACGTCATCACTACTGAGTTTCAGCTGCTATGTCTACCTAGATGTACGTCATCACTACTGAGTATAAGCTGCTATGTCTACCTAGATGTACCGCCATCACTACTGAGTATTTGCTGCTATGTCTATCTAGTTGTACGTCATCACTACTGAGTTTCAGCTGCTATGTCTACCTAGATTACGTCATCACTACTGAGTTTCAGCTGCTATGTCTACCTAGATGTACGTCATCACTACTGAGTATTTGCTGCTTTGTCTACCTAGATTACGTCATCACTACTGAGTTTCAGCTGCTATGTCTATCTAGATGTACGTCATCACAACTGAGTTTCAGCTGCTATGTCTATCTAGATGTACGTCATCACTACTGAGTTTCAGCTGCTATGTCTACCTAGATGTACGTCATCAACTTCTAAGTATTAGCTGCTATGTCTACCTAGATGTACGTCATCACTACTGAGTTTAAGCTGCTATGTCTACCTAGATTTACGTCATCACTACTGAGTTTTAGCTGCTATGTCTACCTAGATGTACGTCATCACTACTGAGTTTAAGCTGCTATGTCTATCTACAAAGATGTACGTCATCACTACTGAGTTTCAGCTGCTATGTCTACCTAGATGTACGTCATCACTACTGAGTTTCAGCTGCTATGTCTACCTAGATGTACGCCATCACTACTGAGTATTAGCTGCTATGTCTATCTAGTTGTACGTCATCACTACTGAGTTTCAGCTGCTATGTCTATCTAGATGTACGTCATCACTACTGAGTATTAGCTGCTATGTCTACCTAGATGTACGTCATCATTACTGAGAGTATAGCAGATGTACGTCATCAATACTGATGTCTATCTAGATGTACGTCACTACTGAGTATTAGTTGCTATGTCTACCTAGATGTACGTCATCACTACTGAGTTTCAGCTGCTATGTCTATCTAGATGTACGTCATCACTACTGAGATTCAGCTGCTATGTCTATCTAGATGTACGTCATCACTACTGAGTTTTAGCTGCTATGTCTATCTAGATGTACGTCATCACTACTAAGTATTAGCTGCTATGTCTACCTAGATGTACGTCATCACTACTGAGTTTCAGCTGGTATGTCTACCTAGATGTACGTCATCACTACTGAGTATAAGCTGCTATGTCTACCTAGATGAACGTCATCACTACTGAGTATTAGCTGCTATGTCTACCTATATGAACGTCATCACTACTGAGTATTAGCTGCTATGTCTACCTAGATGTACGTCATCACTACTGAGTTTCAGCTGCTATGTCTATCTAGATGTACGTCATCACTACTGAGTTTTAGCTGCTATGTCTATCCAGATGTTCGTCATCAATATTGAGTTATAGCTGCTATGTCTACCTAGATTACGTCATCACTACTGAGTATTAGCTGCTATGTCTACCTAGATGTACGTCATCACTACTGAGTATTAGCTGCTATGTCTACCTAGATGTACGTCATCACTACTGAGTTTCAGCTGCTATGTCTACCTAGATGTACGTCATCACTACTGAGTATTAGCTGCTATGTCTATCTAGATGTACGTCATCACTACTGTGTATTAGCTGCTATGTCTATCTAGTGTAGTCATCACTACTGAGTTTCATCTCCTATGTCTATCTAGATTACGTCATTACTACTGAGTTTCAGCTGCTATGTCTCACGTCATACTGAGTATTTGCTGCTTTGTCTCTAGATTACGTCATCACTACTGAGTTTCAGCTGCTATGTCTACCTAGATGTACGTCATCACTACTGAGTATTAGCTGCTATGTCTACCTAGATGTACGTCATCACTACTGAGTATTAGCTGCTATGTCTACCTAGATGTACGTCATCACTACTGAGTATTAGCTGCTATGTCTACCTAGATGTACGTCATCACTACTGAGTTTCAGCTGCTATGTCTACCTAGATGTACGTCATCACTACTGAGTTTCAGCTGCTATGTCTACCTAGATGTACGTCATCACTACTGAGTATTAGCTGCTATGTCTATCTAGTTGTACGTCATCACTACTGAGTTTCAGCTGCTATGTCTACCTAGATTACGTCATCACTACTGAGTTTCAGCTGCTATGTCTACCTAGATGTACGTCATCACTACTGAGTATTTGCTGCTTTGTCTACCTAGATTACGTCATCACTACTGAGTTTCAGCTGCTATGTCTATCTAGATGTACGTCATCACTACTGAGTTTCAGCTGCTATGTCTATCTAGATGTACGTCATCACTACTGAGTTTCAGCTGCTATGTCTACCTAGATGTACGTCATCACTACTGAGTATTAGCTGCTATGTCTATCTAGTTGTACGTCAT
The DNA here is from genome assembly GCA_021962125.1 of Bulinus truncatus. NCBI lineage: Eukaryota > Metazoa > Mollusca > Gastropoda > Planorbidae > Bulinus > Bulinus truncatus. The sequence goes on from JAGDYQ010000034.1 coordinate 2,655,975, forward strand.
CACTACTAGTTTTAGCTATCTAATTGTCTACCTAGATTACGTATCACTACTGAGTATTAGCTGCTATGTCTATCTAGATGTACGTCATCACTACTGAGTTTCAGCTGCTATGTCTACCTAGATGTACGTCATCACTACTGAGTATTAGCTGCTATGTCTACCTAGATGTACGTCATCACTACTGAGTTTTAGCTGCTATGTCTACCTAGATGTACGTCATCACTACTGAGTATTAGCTGCTATGTCTACCTAGATGTACGTCATCACTACTCAGTTTCAGCTGCTATGTCTACCTAGATTGTACGTCATCACTACTAAGTATTAGCTGCTATGTCTACCTAGATGTACGTCATCACTACTGAGTTTCAGCTGCTATGTCTACCTAGATGTACGCCATCACTACTGAGTATTAGCTGCTATGTCTATCTAGTTGTACGTCATCACTACTGAGTTTCAGCTGCTATGTCTACCTAGATTACGTCATCACTACTGAGTTTCAGCTGCTATGTCTACCTAGATGTACGTCATCACTACTGAGTATTAGCTGCTTTGTCTACCTAGATGTACGTCATCACTACTGAGTTTCAGCTGCTATGTCTATCTAGATGTACGTCATCACAACTGAGTTTCAGCTGCTATGTCTATCTAGATGTACGTCATCACTACTGAGTTTCAGCTGCTATGTCTATCTAGATTTACGTCAACACTACTAAGTATTAGCTGCTATGTCTACCTAGATGTACGTCATCACTACTGAGTTTCAGCTGGTATGTCTACCTAGATGTACGTCATCACTACTGAGTATTAGCTGCTATGTCTACCTAGATGTACGTCATCACTACTGAGTATTAGCTGCTATGTCTACCTAGATGTACGTCATCACTACTGAGTTTTAGCTGCTATGTCTACCTAGATGTACGTCATCACTACTGAGTTTTAGCTGCTATGTCTACCTAGATGTACGTCATCACTACTGAGTTTCAGCTGCTATGTCTATCTAGATGTACGTCATCACTACTGAGTTTCAGCTGCTATGTCTATCTAGATGTACGTCATCACTACTGAGTTTCAGCTGCTATGTCTATCCAGATGTTCGTCATCAATATTGAGTTATAGCTGCTATGTCTACCTAGATTACGTCATCACTACTGAGTATTAGCTGCTATGTCTACGTAGATGTACGTCATCACTACTGAGTTTCAGCTGCTATGTCTACCTAGATGTACGTCATCACTACTGAATATTAGCTGCTATGTCTACCTAGATGTACGTCATCACTACTGAGTATTAGCTGCTATGTCTACCTAGATGTACGTCATCACTACTGAGATTCAGCTGCTATGTCTATCTAGATGTACGTCATCACTACTGAGTTTCAGCTGCTATGTCTACCTAGATGTACGTCATCACTACTGAGTATTAGCTGCTATGTCTACCTAGATGTACGTCATCACTACTGAGTTTTAGCTGCTATGTCTACCTAGATGTACGTCATCACTACTGAGTTTCAGCTGCTATGTCTACCTAGATGTACGTCATCACTACTGAGTATAAGCTGCTATGTCTACCTAGATGTACGCCATCACTACTGAGTATTAGCTGCTATGTCTATCTAGTTGTACGTCATCACTACTGAGTTTCAGCTGCTATATCTACCTAGATTACGTCATCACTACTGAGTTTAAGCTGCTATGTCTACCTAGATGTACGTCATCACTACTGAGTATTTGCTGCTTTGTCTACCTAGATTACGTCATCACTACTGAGTTTCAGCTGCTATGTCTACCTAGATGTACGTCATCACTACTGAGTATTAGCTGCTATGTCTATCTAGATGTACGTCATCACTACTGAGTTTCAGCTGCTATGTCTACCTAGATTACGTCATCACTACTGAGTATTAGCTGCTATGTCTACCTAGATGTACGTCATCACTACTGAGTTTCAGCTGCTATGTCTACCTAGATGTACGTCATCACTACTGAGTATTAGCTGCTATGTCTACCTAGATGTACGTCATCACTACTGAGTATTAGCTGCTATGTCTACCTAGATGTACGTCATCACTACTGAGTATTAGCTGCTATGCCTACCTAGATGTACGTCATCACTACTGAGTTTCAGCTGCTATGTCTATCTAGATGTACGTCATCACTACTGAGTTTCAGCTGCTATGTCTACCTAGATGTACGTCATCACTACTGAGTATTAGCTGCTATGTCTACCTAGATGTACGTCATCACTTCTAAGTATTAGCTGCTATGTCTACCTAGATGTACGTCATCACTACTGAGTATTAGCTGCTATGCCTACCTAGATTTACGTTATCACTACTGAGTTTCAGCTGCTATGTCTACCTAGATATACGTCATCACTACTGAGTTTCAGCTGCTATGTCTACCTAGATTACGTCATCACTACTGAGTTATAGCTGCTATGTCTATCTAGATGTTCGTCATCACTACTGTCTATCTAGTTGAACGTCATCACTATTGAGTTTTAGTTTCTATGTCTACCTAGATTACGTCAGCACTACTGAGTATTAGCTGCTATGTCTACCTAGATGTTCGTCATCACTACTGTCTATCTAGTTGAACGTCATCACTATTGAGTTTTAGTTTCTATGTCTACCTAGATTACGTCATCACTACTGAGTATTAGCTGCTATGCCTACCTAGATGTACGTCATCACTACTGAGTTTAAGCTGCTATGTCTACTTAGATGTACGTTATCACTACTGAGTTTCAGCTACTATGTCTATCTAGATGTTCGTCATCACTATTGAGTTTCAGCTGTTATGTCTATCTAGTTGAACGTCATCACTATTGAGTTTTAGTTGCTATGTCTACCTAGATTACGTCATCACCACTGAGTATTAGCTGCTATGTCTACCTAGATGTACGTCATCACTACTGAGTATTTGATGCTATGTCTACCTAGATTACGTCATCACTACTGAGTATTAGTTGCTATATCTAACTAGATGTACGTCATCACTACTGAGTTTCAGCTGTTATGTCTACCTAGATGTACGTCATAACAACTGAATATTAGCTGCTATGTCTACCTAGATGTAAGTCATCACTACTGAGTTTCAGATGCTATATCTTCCTATATGTAGGTTATCACTACTGAGTTTCAGCTGCTATATCTACCTAGATTACGTCATCACTACTGAGTTTAAGCTGCTATGTCTACCTAGATGTACGTCATCACTACTGAGTATTTGCTGCTTTGTCTACCTAGATTACGTCATCACTACTGAGTTTCAGCTGCTATGTCTATCAAGATGTACGTCATCACAACTGAGTTTCAGCTGCTATGTCTATCTAGATGTACTTCATCACTACTGAGTTTCAGCTGCTATGTCTATCTAGATTTAGGTCAACACTAGTAAGTTTCAGCTGCTATGTCTACCTAGATGTACGTCATCACTACTGAGTTTCAGCTGCTATGTCTACCTAGATGTACGTCATCACTACTGAGTTTCAGCTGCTATGTCTACCTAGATTACGTCATCACTACTGAGTTTCAGCTGCTATGTCTATCTAGATGTTCGTCATCACTACTGTCTATCTAGTTGAACGTCATCACTATTGAGTTTTAGTTTCTATGTCTACCTAGATTACGTCAGTCACTACTGAGTATTAGCTGCTATGTCTACCTAGATGTTCGTCATCACTACTGTCTATCTAGTTGAACGTCATCACTATTGAGTTTTAGTTTCTATGTCTATCTAAATTACGTCAGCACTACTGAGTATTAGCTGCTATGTCTATCTAGATGTACGTCATCACTACTGAGTATTAGCTGCTATATCTATCTAGATGTACGTCATCACTACTGAGTTTCAGCTGCTATGTCTACCTAGATTACGTCATCACTACTGAGTTTCAGCTGCTATGTCTATCTAGATGTTCGTCATCACTACTGTCTATCTAGTTGAACGTCATCACTATTGAGTTTTAGTTTCTATGTCTACCTAGATTACGTCAGCACTACTGAGTATTAGCTGCTATGTCTACCTAGATGTTCGTCATCACTACTGTCTATCTAGTTGAACGTCATCACTATTGAGTTTTAGTTTCTATGTCTACCTAAATTACGTCAGCACTACTGAGTATTAGCTGCTATGTCTACCTAGATTACGTCATCACTACTGAGTTTCAGCTACTATGTCTATCTAGATGTACGTCATTACTACTGAGATTTACGTGCTATGTCTACCTAGATGTACGTCATCACTACTGAGTTTTAGCTGCTATGTCTACCTAGATGTACGTCATCACTACTGAGTATTAGCTGCTATGTCTACCTAGATGTACGTCATCACTACTGAGTATTAGCTGCTATGTCTATCTAGTTGTACGTCATCACTACTGAGTTTCAGCTGCTATATCTACCTAGATTACGTCATCACTACTGAGTATTAGCTTCTATGCCTACCTAGATTTACGTCATCACTACTGAGTTTTAGCTGCTATGTCTACTTAGATGTACGTCATCACTACTGAGTATTAGCTGCTATGTCTACCTAGATGTACGTCATCACTACTGAGTATTAGCTGCTATGTCTACCTAGATGTACGTCATCACTACTGAGTATTAGCTGCTATGCCTACCTAGATGTACGTCATCACTACTGAGTTTCAGCTGCTATGTCTACCTAGATGTACGTCATCACTACTGAGTATTAGCTGCTATGTCTACCTAGATGTACGTCATCACTACTGAGTATTAGCTGCTATGTCTACCAAGATGTACGTCATCACTACTGAGTTTCAGCTGCTATGTCTATCTAGATGTAAGTCATCACTACTGAGTTTCAGCTGCTATGTCTACCTAGATATAAGTCATCACTACTGAGTTTTAGCTGCTATGTCTACCTAGATGTACGTCATCACTACTGAGTTTCAGCTGCTATGTCTACCTAGATGTACGTCATCACTACTGAGTTTTACCCCAGCTGCTATGTCTACCTAGATGTACGTCATCACTACTGAGTTTTAGCTGCTATGTCTACCTAGATGTACGTCATCACTACTGAGTTTCAGCTGCTATGTCTATCTATATGTACGTCATCACAACTGAGTTTGTTGCTATGTCTATCTAGATTACGTCATCACTAGCTGAGTTTTAGTTGCTATGTCTATCTAGATTTCATTACGTCATCACTACTAAGTATTAGCTGCTATGTCTACCTAGATGTACGTCATCACTACTGAGTTTTAGCTGCTATGTCTACCTAGATTACGTCATCACTACTGAGTTTCAGCTACTATGTCTATCTAGATGTACGTCATTACTACTGAGATTTACGTGCTATGTCTACCTAGATGTACGTCATCACTACTGAGTATTAGCTGCTATGTCTACCTAGATGTACGTCATCACTACTGAGTATTAGCTGCTATGTCTACCTAGATGTACGTCATCACTACTGAGTTTCAGCTGCTATGTCTACCTAGATGTACGTCATCACTACTGAGTTTCAGCTGCTATGTCTACCTAGATGTACGTCATCACTACTGAGTATTAGCTGCTATGTCTATCTAGATGTACGTCATCACTACTGAGTTTCAGCTGCTATGTCTACCTAGATGTACGTCATCACTACTGAGTATTAGCTGCTATGTCTATCTAGATGTACGTCATCACTACTGAGTATTAGTTGCTATGTCTACCTAGATGTACGTCATCACTACTGAGTATTAGTTGCTATGTCTACCTAGATGTACGTCATCACTACTGAGTATTAGCTGCTATGTCTACCTAGATGTACGTCATCACTACTGAGTATTAGCTGCTATGTCTACCTAGATGTACGTCATCACTACTGAGTTTCAGCTGCTATGTCTATCTAGATGTACGTCATCACTACTGAGTATTAGCTGCTATGTCTATCTAGATGTACGCCATCACTACTGAGTATTAGCTGCTATGTCTATCTAGTTGTACGTTATCACTACTGAGTTTCAGCTGTTATGTCTATCTAGTTGAACGTCATCACTAATGAGTTTCAGTTGCTATGTCTACCTAGATTACGTCATCACTACTGAGTATTAGCTGCTATGTCTACGTAGATGTACGTAATCACTACTGAGTTTCAGCTGCTATGTCTACCTAGATTGTACGTCATCACTACTGAATATAAGCTGCTATGTCTACCTAGATGTACGTCATCACTACTGAATATTAGCTGCTATGTCTACCTAGATGTACGTCATCACTACTGAGTATTAGCTGCTATGTCTACCTAGATGTACGTCATCACTACTGAGTTTCAGCTGCTATGTCTACCTAGATTGTACGTCATCACTACTAAGTATTAGCTGCTATGTCTGCCTAGATGTACGTCATCACTACTGAGTATTAGTTGGTATGTCTAACTAGATGTACGTCATCAATACTGAGTATTAGCTGCTATGTCTACCTAGATGTACGTCATCACTACTGAGTTTCAGCTGCTATGTCTACCTAGATTACGTCATCACTACTGAGTTTTAGCTGCTATGTCTACCTAGATGTACGTCATCACTACTGAGTATTTGCTGCTTTGTCTACCTAGATTACGTCATCACTACTGAGTTTAGCTGCTATGTCTACCTAGATGTACGTCATCACTACTGAGTTTCAGCTGCTATGTCTATCTAGATATAAGTCATCACTACTGAGTTTCAGCTGCTATGTCTACCTAGATGTACGTCATCACTACTAAGTTATTAGCTGCTATGTCTACCTAGATGTACGTCATCACTACTGAGTATTAGCTGCTATGTCTACCTAGATGTACGTCATCACTACTGAGTATTAGCTGCTATGTCTACCTAGATGTACGTCATCACTACTGAGTTTCAGCTGCTATGTCTACCTAGATGTACGTCATCACTACTGAGTTTCAGCTGCTATGTCTACCTAGATGTACGTCATCACTACTGTCTATCTAGTTGAACGTCATCACTATTGAGTTTTAGTTTCTATGTCTACCTAGATTACGTCAGCACTACTGAGTATTAGCTGCTATGTCTATCTAGATGTACGTCATCACAACTGAGTTTCAGCTGCTATGTCTACCTAGATTACGTCATCACTACTGAGTTTCAGCTACTATGTCTATCTAGATGTACGTCATCACTACTGAGATTTACGTGCTATGTCTACCTAGATGTACGTCATCACTACTGAGTATTAGCTGCTATGTCTACCTAGATGTACGTCATCACTACTGAGTATTAGCTGCTATGTCTACCAAGATGTACGTCATCACTACTGAGTATTAGCTGCTATGCCTACCTAGATGTACGTCATCACTACTGAGTTTAAGCTGCTATGTCTACTTAGATGTACGTTATCACTACTGAGTTTCAGCTGCTATGTCTATCTAGATGTACGTCATCACTACTGAGTTTCAGCTACTATGTCTATCTAGATGTTCGTCATCACTACTGAGTTTCAGCTTTTATGTCTATCTAGTTGAACGTCATCACTATTGAGTTTTAGTTGCTATGTCTACCTAGATTACGTCATCACTACTGAGTATTAGCTGCTATGTCTACCTAGATGTACGTCATCACTACTGAGTATTTGATGATATGTCTACCTAGATGTACGTCATCACTTCTAAGTACTAGCTGCTATGCCTACCTAGATTTACTTTATCACTACTGAGTATAAGCTGCTATGTCTACCTAGATGTACGTCATAACTACTGAATATTAGCTGCTATGTCTACCTAGATGTACGTCATCACTACTGAGTTTCAGCTGCTATGTCTACCTAGATGTACGTCATCACTACTGAGTTTCAGCTGCTATGTCTACCTAGATGTACGTCATCACTACTGAGTATTAGCTGCTATGTCTACCTAGATGTACGTCATCACTACTGAGTATTAGCTGCTATGTCTACCTAGATGTACGTCATCACTACTGAGTTTCAGCTGCTATGTCTACCTAGATGTACGTCATCACTACTGAGTTTTAGCTGCTATGTCTACCTAGATGTACGTCATCACTACTGAGTATTAGCTGCTATGTCTACCTAGATGTACGTCATCACTACTGAGTTTCAGCTGCTATGTCTACCTAGATGTACGTCATCACTACTGAGTTTCAGCTGCTATGTCTACCTAGATGTACGTCATCTCATCAATATTGAGTTATAGCTGCTATGTCTACCTAGATGTATGTCATCACTACTGAGTATTTGCTGCTTTGTCTACCTAGATTACGTCATCACTACGGAGTTTCAGCTGCTATTTCTATCTAGATGTACATCATCACAACCTAGTTTCAGCTGCTATGTCTATCTAGATATACATCATCACAACTGAGTTTCAGCTGCTATGTCTATATAGATGTACGTCATCACTACTGAGTTTCAGCTGCTATGTCTATCTAGATTTACGTCATCACTACTGAGTATTAGCTGCTATGTCTACCTAGATGTACGTCATCACTACTGAGTATTAGCTGCTATGTCTACCTAGATGTACGTCATCACTACTGAGTATTAGCTGCTATGTCTACCTAGATGTACGTCATCACTACTGAGTTTTAGCTGCTATGTCTACCTAGATGTACGTCATCACTACTGAGTATTAGCTGCTATGTCTACCTAGATGTACGTCATCACTACTGAGTTTCAGCTGCTATGTCTACTTAGATGTACGTTATCACTACTGAGTTTCAGCTGCTATGTCTATCTAGATGTACGTCATCACTACTGAGTTTCAGCTGCTATGTCTATCTAGATGTTCGTCATTACTACTGAGTTTCAGCTGTTATGTCTATCTAGTTGAACGTCAACACTACTGAGTTTCAGCTGCTATTTCTACCTAGATTACGTCATCACTACTGAGTATTAGCTGCTATGTCTACCTAGATGTACGTCATCACTACTGAGTATTAGCTGCTATATCTATCTAGTTGTACGTCATCACTACTGAGTTTCAGCTGCTATGTCTACCTAGATTACGTCATCACTACTGAGTTTCAGCTGCTATGTCTATCTAGATGTACGTCATCACTACTGAGTTTCAGCTGCTATGTCTATCTAGTTGTACGTCATCACTACTGAGTTTTAGCTGCTATGTCTACCTAGATTACGTCATCACTACTGAGTTTCAGCTGCTATGTCTACCTAGATGTACGTAATCACTACTGAGTATTTGCTGCTATGTCTAACTAGATGTACGTCATCACAACTGAGTTTAGGCTGCTATGTCTACCTAGATTACGTCATCACTACTGAGTTTCAGCTGCTATGTCTACCTAGATGTACGTAATCACTACTGAGTATTTGCTGCTATGTCTAACTAGATGTACGTCATCACAACTGAGTTTCAGCTGCTATGTCTATCTAGATTTACGTTATCACTACTGAGTTTCAGCTGCTATGTCCTCCTAGATGTACGTCATCACTACTGAGTTTCAGCTGCTATGTCTACCTAGATGTACGTCATCACTACTGAGTTTCAGCTGCTATGTCTACCTAGATGTACGTCATCACTACTGAGTTTCAGCTGCTATGTCTATCTAGATGTACGTCATCACTACTGAGTTTCAGCTGCTATGTCTATCTAGATGTACGTCATCACTACTGAGTATTAGCTGCTATGCCTACCTAGAGTTACGTCATCACTACTGAGTTTCAGCTGCTATGTCTACTTAGATGTACCTTATCACTACTGAGTTTCAGCTGCTATGTCTATCTAGATGTACGTCATCACTACTGAGATTCAGCTGCTATGTCTATCTAGATGTACGCCATCACTACTGAGTATTAGCTGCTATATCTATCTAGTTGTACGTCATCACTACTGAGTTTCAGCTGCTATGTCTACCTAGATGTACGTTATCACTACTGAGTTTCAGCTGCTATGTCTACCTAGATATAAGTCATCACTACTGAGTTTCAGCTGCTATGTCTACCTAGATTTCGTCATCACTACTGAGTTTCAGCTGCTATGTCTATCTAGATGTTCGTCATCACTACTGTCTATCTAGTTGAACGTCATCACTATTGAGTTTTAGTTTCTATGTCTACCTAGATTATGTCAGCACTACTGAGTATTAGCTGCTATGTCTACCTAGATGATAGTCATCACTACTGAGTATTTGATGCTATGTCTACATAGATTACGTCATCACTACTGAGTTTCAGCTACTATGTCTATCTAGATGTACGTCATCACTACTGAGAATTACGTGCTATGTCTATCTAGATGTACGTCATCACTACTGAGTTTCAGCTGCTATGTCTACCTAGATGTACGTCATTACTACTGAGTATTAGCTGCTATGTCTACGTAGATGTACGTCATCACTACTCAGTTTCAGCTGCTATGTCTACCTAGATGTACGTCATCACTACTGAGTTTCAGCTGCTATGTCTACCTAGATTGTACGTCATCACTACTGAGTATTAGCTGCTATGTCTACCTAGATGTACGTCATCACTACTGAGTATTAGCTGCTATGTCTATCTAGATGTACGTCATCACTACTGAGATTCAGCTGCTATGTCTATCTAGATGTACGTCATCACTACTGAGTATTAGTTGCTATGTCTACCTAGATGTACGTCATCAAAACTGAGTTATACCTGCTATGTCTACCTACATGTACGTTATCACTACTGAGTTTCAGCTGCTATGTCTACCTAGATATAAGTCATCACTACTGAGTTTAAGCTGCTATGTCTACCTAGATGTACGCCATCACTACAGAGTATTAGCTGCTATGTCTATCTAGATGTACGTCATCACTACTGAGTATTTGATGCTTTGTCTACCTAGATTACGTCATCTTTACTAAGTTTCAGCTGCTATGTCTATCTAGATGTACGTCATCACTACTGAGTTTCAGCTGCTATGTCTACCTAGATGTACGTCATCACTACTGAGTTTTAGCTGCTATGTCTACCTAGATGTACGTCATCACTACTGAGTATTAGCTGCTATGTCTACCTAGATGTACGTCATCACTACTGAGTTTAAGCTGCTATGTCTACTTAGATGTACGTTATCACTACTGAGTTTCAGCTGCTATGTCTATCTACAAGTACGTCATCACTACTGAGTTTCAGCTGCTATGTCTGTCTAGATGTTCGTCATCACTACTGAGTTTCAGCTGTTATGTCTATCTAGTTGAACGTCATCACTATTGAGTTTTAGTTGCTATGTCTACCTAGATTACGTCATCACTACTGAGTATTAGCTGCTATGTCTACCTAGATGTACGTCATCACTACTGAGTATTTGATGCTATGTCTACCTAGATTACGTCATCACTACTGAGTATTAGCTGCTATGTCTACCTAGATGTACGTCATCACTACTGAGTTTCAGCTGTTATGTCTACCTAGATGTACGTCATAACTACTGAATATTAGCTGCTATGTCTACCTAGATGTAAGTCATCACTACTGAGTTTCAGATGCTATATCTTCCTAGATGTACGTTATCACTACTGAGTTTCAGCTGCTATGTCTACCTAGATTGTACGTCATCACTACTGAGTATTAGCTGCTATGTCTACCTAGATGTACGTCATCACTACTGAGTATTAGCTGCTATGTCTATCTAGATGTACGTCATCACTACTGAGATTTAGCTGCTATGTCTATCTAGATGTACGTCATCACTACTGAGTATTAGTTGCTATGTCTACCTAGATGTACGTCATCACTACTGAGTTATAGCTGCTATGTCTATCTAGATGTAAGTCATCACTACTGAGTTTCAGCTGCTATGTCTACCTAGATATAAGTCATCACTACTGAGTTTCAGCTGCTATGTCTACCTAGATGTACGCCATCACTACTGAGTATTAGCTGCTATGTCTATCTAGTTGTACGTCATCACTACTGAGTTTCAGCTGCTATGTCTACCTAGATGTACGTCATCACTACTGAGTATTTGCTGCTTTGTCTACCTAGATTACGTCATCACTACTGAGTTTCAGCTGCTATGTCTATCTAGATGTACGTCATCACTACTGAGATTTACGTGCTATGTCTACCTAGATGTACGTCATCACTACTGAGTATTAGCTGCTATGTCTACCAAGATGTACGTCATCACTACTGAGTATTAGCTGCTATGCCTACCTAGATGTACGTCATCACTACTGAGTTTAAGCTGCTATGTCTACTTAGATGTACGTTATCACTACTGAGTTTCAGCTGCTATGTCTATCTAGATGTACGTCATCACTACTGAGTTTCAGCTACTATGTCTATCTAGATGTTCGTCATCACTACTGAGTTTCAGCTGTTATGTCTATCTAGTTGAACGTCATCACTATTGAGTTTTAGTTGCTATGTCTACCTAGATTACGTCATCACTACTGAGTATTAGCTGCTATGTCTACCTAGATGTACGTCATCACTACTGAGTATTTGATGCTATGTCTACCTAGATTACGTCATCACTACTGAGTATTAGTTGCTATATCTAACTAGATGTACGTCATCACTACTGAGTTTCAGCTGTTATGTCTACCTAGATGTACGTCATAACAACTGAATATTAGCTGCTATGTCTACCTAGATGTAAGTCATCACTACTGAGTTTCAGATGCTATATCTTCCTATATGTACGTTATCACTACTGAGTTTCAGCTGCTATGTCTATCTAGATGTAAGTCATCACTACTGAGTTTCAGCTGCTATGTGTACCTAGATATAAGTCATCACTACTGAGTTTCAGCTGCTATGTCTACCTAGATGTACGTCATCACAACTGAGTTTCAGCTGCTATGTCTATCTAGATGTACTTCATCACTACTGAGTTTCAGCTGCTATGTCTATCTAGATTTAGGTCAACACTAGTAAGTTTCAGCTGCTATGTCTACCTAGATGTACGTCATCACTACTGAGTTTCAGCTGGTATGTCTACCTAGATGTACGTCATCACTACTGAGTATTAGCTGCTATGTCTACCTAGATGTACGTCATTACTACTGGGTATTAGCTGCTATGCCTACCTAGATGTACGTCATCACTACTGAGTTTCAGCTGCTATGTCTACCTAGATGTACGTCATCACTACTGAGTATTAGCTGCTATGCCTACCTAGATGTACGTCATCACTACTGAGTTTCAGCTGCTATGTCTACTTAGATGTACGTTATCACTACTGAGTTTCAGCTGCTATGTCTATCTAGATGTACGTCATCACTACTGAGTTTCAGCTGCTATGTCTATCTAGATGTACGTCATCACTACTGAGTTTCAGCTGTTATGTCTATCTAGTTGAACGTCAACACTACTGAGTATCAGCTGCTATTTCTACCTAGATTACGTCATCACTACTGAGTTTTAGCTGCAATGTCTACCTATATGTACGCCATCACTACTGAGTATTAGCTGCCACATCTATCTAGTTGTACGTCATCACTACTGAGTTTCAGCTGCTATGTCTACCTAGATTACGTCATCACTACTGAGTTTCAGCTGCTATGTCTATCTAAATGTACGTCATCACAACTGAGTTTCAGCTGCTATGTCTATCTAGTTGTACGTCATCACTTCTGAGTTTAGGCTGCTATGTCTACCTAGATGTACGTCATCACTACTGAGTTTCAGCTGCTATGTCTACCTAGATTACGTCATCACTACTGAGTTTCAGCTGCTATGTCTACCTAGATGTACGTAATCACTACTGAGTATTTGCTGCTATGTCTATCTAGATGTACGTCATCACAACTGAGTTTCAGCTGCTATGTCTATCTAGATGTACGTTATCACTACTGAGTTTCAGCTGCTATGTCCTCCTAGATGTACGTCATCACTACTGAGTTGCAGCTGCTATGTCTACCTAGATGTACGTTATCACTACTGAGTTTCAGCTGCTATGTCTACTTAGATGTACGTTGTAACTACTGAGTTTCAGCTGCTATGTCAATCTAGATGTACGTCATCACTACTGAGTTTCAGCTGCTATGTCTATCTAGATGTTCGTCATCACTACTGAGTTTCAGCTGTTATGTCTATCTAGTTGAACGTCATCACTACTGAGTTTCAGCTGCTATGTCTACCTAGATTACGTCATCACTACTGAGTTTAAGCTGCTATGTCTACCTAGATGTACGTCATCACTACTGAGTTTCAGCTGCTTTGTCTACCTAGATTACGTCATCACTACTGAGTTTCAGCTGCTATTTCTATCTAGATGTACGTCATCACAACTGAGTTTCAGCTGCTATGTCTATCTAGATGTACGTCATCACTACTGAGTTTTAGCTGCTATGTCTATCTAGATGTTTGTCATCACTTCTGAGTTTCAGCTGTTATGTCTATCTAGTTGAACGTCATCACTAATGAGTTTCAGTTGCTATGTCTACCTAGATTACGTCATCACTACTGAGTATTAGCTGCTATGTCTACGTAGATGTACGTCATCACTACTGAGTTTCAGCTGCTATGTCTAACTAGATTGTACGTCCCCACTACTGAGTATTAGCTGCTATGTCTACCTAGATGTACGTCACCACTACTGAATATAAGCTGCTATATCTACCTAGATGTACGTCATCACTACTGACTATTAGCTGTTATGTCTATCTAGATGTACGTCATCACTACTGAGATTCAGCTGCTATGTCTATCTAGATGTACGTCATCACTACTGAGTATTAGTTGCTATGTCTACCTAGATGTACGTCATCAAAACTGAGTTATACCTGCTATGTCTACCTACATGTACGTTATCACTACTGAGTTTCAGCTGCTATGTCTACCTAGATATAAGTCATCACTACTGAGTTTCAGCTGCTATGTCTACCTAGATGTACGTCATCACTACTGAGTATCAGCTGGTATGTCTACCTAGATGTACGTCATCACTACTGAGTATTAGCTGCTATGTCTACCTAGATGTACGTCATCACTTCTGAGTATTAGCTGCTATGTCTACCTAGATGTACGTCATCACTACTGAGTATTAGCTGCTATGCCTACCTAGATTTACGTCATCACTACTGAGTTTCAGCTGCTATGTCTACTTAGATGTACGTTATCACTACTGAGTTTCAGCTGCTATGTCTATCTAGATGTACGTCCAAACTACTGAGATTCAGCTGCTATGTCTATCTAGATGTACGTCATCACTACTGAGTATTAGTTGCTATGTCTACCTAGATGTACGTCATCAATACTGAGTTGTAGCTGCTATGTCTACCTCGATGTACGTTATCACTACTGAGTTTCAGCTGCTATGTCTACCTAGATATAAGTCATCACTACTGAGTTTCAGCTGCTATGTCTACCTAGATTTCGTCATCACTACTGAGTTATAGCTGCTATGTCTATCTAGATGTTCGTCATCACTACTGTCTATCTAGTTGAACGTCATCACTATTGAGTTTTAGTTTCTATGTCTACCTAGATTATGTCAGCACTACTGAGTATTAGCTGCTATGTCTACCTAGATGTTCGTCATCACTACTGAGTATTTGATGCTATGTCTACATAGATTACGTCATCACTACTGAGTTTCAGCTACTATGTCTATCTAGATGTACGTCATCACTACTGAGAATTACGTGCTATGTCTATTTAGATGTACGTCATCACTACTGACTTTCAGCTGATATGTCTACCTAGATGTACGTCATCACTACTGAGTATTAGCTGCTATGTCTACCAAGATGTACGTCATCACTACTGAGTATTAGCTGCTATGCCTAAATAGATGTACGTCATCACTACTGAGTTTAAGCTGCTATGTCTACTTAGATGTACGTTATCACTACTGAGTTTCAGCTGCTATGTCTATCTACAAGTACGTCATCACTACTGAGTTTCAGCTGCTATGTCTATCTAGATGTTCGTCATCACTACTGAGTTTCAGCAGTTATGTCTATCTAGTTGAACGTCATCACTATTGAGTTTCAGTTGCAATGTCTACCTAGATTACGTCATCACTACTGAGTATTAGCTGCTATGTCTACCTAGATGTATGTCATCACTACTGAGTATTTGATGCTATGTCTACCTAGATTACGTCATCACTACTGAGTATTAGTTGCTATATCTAACTAGATGTACGTCATCACTACTGAGTTTCAGCTGTTATGTCTACCTAGATGTACGTCATAACTACTGAATATTAGCTGCTATGTCTACCTAGATGTAAGTCATCACTACTTAGTTTCAGATGCTATATCTTCCTAGATGTACGTTATCACTGCTGAGTTTCAGCTGCTATGTCTACCTAGATTGTACGTCCTCACTGCTGAGTATTAGATGCTATGTCTACCTAGATGTACGTCATCACTACTGAGTATTAGCTGCTATGTCTATCTAGATGTACGTCATCACTACTGAGATTCAGCTGCTATGTCTATCTAGATGTACGTCATCACTACTGAGTATTAGTTGCTATGTCTACCTAGATGTACGTCATCAAAACTGAGTTATACCTGCTATGTCTACCTACATGTACGTTATCACTACTGAGTTTCAGCTGCTATGTCTACCTAGATATAAGTCATCACTACTGAGTTTAAGCTGCTATGTCTACCTAGATGTACGCCATCACTACTGAGTATTAGCTGCTATGTCTATCTAGTTGTACGCCATCACTACTGAGTTTTAGCTGCTATGTCTACCTAGATGTACGTCATCACTACTGAGTATTTGCTGCTTTGTCTACCTAGATTACGTCATCTTTACTAAGTTTCAGCTGCTATGTCTATCTAGATGTACGTCATCACAACTGAGTTTCAGCTGATATGTCTACCTAGATTTACGTCATCACTACTGAGTATTAGCTGCTATGTCTACCAAGATGTACGTCATCACTACTGAGTATTAGCTGCTATGCCTAACTAGATGTACGTCATCACTACTGAGTTTAAGCTGCTATGTCTACTTAGATGTACGTTATCACTACTGAGTTTCAGCTGCTATGTCTATCTACAAGTACGTCATCACTACTGAGTTTCAGCTGCTATGTCTGTCTAGATGTTCGTCATCACTACTGAGTTTCAGCTGTTATGTCTATCTAGTTGAACGTCATCACTATTGAGTTTCAGTTGCAATGTCTACCTAGATTACGTCATCACTACTTAGTATTAGCTGCTATGTCTACCTAGATGTATGTCATCACTACTGAGTATTTGATGCTATGTCTACCTAGATTACGTCATCACTACTGAGTATTAGTTGCTATATCTAACTAGATGTACGTTATCACTACTGAGTTTTAGCTGTTATGTCTACCTAGATGTACGTCATAACTACTGAATATTAGCTGCTATGTCTACCTAGATGTAAGTCATCACTACTTAGTTTCAGATGCTATATCTTCCTAGATGTACGTTATCACTACTGAGTTTCAGCTGCTATGTCTATCTAGATGTAAGTCATCACTACTGAGTTTCAGCTGCTATGTCTACCTAGATATAAGTCATCACTACTGAGTATTTGCTGCTTTGTCTACCTAGATTACGTAATCACTACTGAGTTTCAGCTGCTTTGTCTATCTAGATGTACGTCATCACTACTGAGTTTCAGCTGCTATGTCTATCTAGATGTTCGTCATCACTACTAAGTATTAGCTGCTATGTCTACCTAGATGTACGTCATCACTACTGAGTATTAGCTTCTATGTCTACCTAGATGTACGTCATCACTACTGAGTATTAGCTGCTATGCCTACCTAGATGTACGTCATCACTACTGAGTTTCAGCTGCTATGTCTACCTAGATGTACGTCATCACTACTGAGTATTAGCTGCTGTGCCTAACTAGATGTACGTCATCACTACTGAGTTTCAGCTGCAATGTCTAATTAGATGTACGTTGTAACTACTGAGTTTCAGCTGCTATGTCTATCTAGATGTACGTCATCTCTACTGAGTTTCAGCTGCTATGTCTACCTGGATTACGTCATCACTACTGAGTTTCAGCTGCTATGTCTATCTAAATGTACGTCATCACAACTGAGTTTCAGCTGCTATGTCTATCTAGTTGTACGTCATCACTACTGAGTTTCAGCTGCTATGTCTACCTAGATTACGTCATCACTACTGAGTTTCAGCTGCTATGTCTACCTAGATTACTTCATCACTACTGAGTTTCAGCTGCTATGTCTACCTAGATGTACGTAATCACTACTGAGTATTTGCTGCTATGTCTAACTAGATGTACGTCATCACAACTGAGTTTCAGCTGCTATGTCTATCTAGATGTACGTTATCACTACTGAGTTTCAGCTGCTATGTCTACTTAGATGTACGTTATCACTACTGAGTTTCAGCTGCTATGTCTATCTAGATGTTCGTCATCACTATTGTCTATCTAGTTGAACGTCATCACTATTGAGTTTTATTTTCTATGTCTACCTAGATTACGTCAACACTACTGAGTATTAGCTGCTATGTCTACCTAGATGTTCGTCATCACTACTGAGTATTTGATGCTATGTCTACCTAGATGTACGTCATCACTACTGAGAATTAGCTGCTATGCCCACCTAGATGTACGTCATCACTGCTGAGTTTAAGCTGCTATGTCTACTTAGATGTACGTTATCACTACTGAGTTTCAGCTGCTATGTCTATCAAGATGTACGTCATCACTACTGAGTTACAGCTGCTATGTCTATCTAGATGTTCGTCATCACTACTGAGTTTCAGCTGTTATGTCTATCTAGTTGAACGTCATCACTATTGAGTTTCAGTTGCTATGTCTACCTGGATGTACGTCATCACTACTGAGTATTTGCTGCTTTGTCTACCTAGATTACGTCATCACTACTGAGTTTCAGCTGCTATGTCTATCTAGATGTACGTCATCACAACTGAGTTTCAGCTGCTATGTCTATCTAGATGTACGTCATCACTACTGAGTTTCAGCTGGTATGTCTATCTAGATGTTCGTCATCACTTCTTAGTTTCAGCTGTTATGTCTATGTAGTTGAACTTCATCACTAATGAGTTTCAGTTGCTATGTCTACCTAGATTACGTCATCACTACTGAGTATTAGCTGCTATGTCTACGTAGATGTACGTCATCACTACTGAGTTTCAGCTGCTATGTCTACCTAGATTGTACGTCATCACTACTGAGTATTAGCTGCTATGTCTACCTAGATGTACGTCATCACTACTGAGTATTAGCTGCTATGTCTACCTAGATGTACGTCATCACTACTGAGTATTAGCTGCTATGTCTATCTAGATGTACGTCATCACTACTGAGTATTAGTTGCTATGTCTACCTAGATGTACGTTATCACTACTGAGTATTAGCTGTTATGTCTACCTTGATTTACGTCATCACTATTGAGTATTAGCTGCTATGCCTAGCTAGATGTACGTCATCACTACTGAGTTTCAGCTGCTATGTCTATCTAGATGTTCGTCATCACTACTGTCTATCTACTTGAACGTCATCACTATTGAGTTTTATTTTCTATGTCTACCTAGATTACGTCAACACTACTGAGTATTAGCTGCTATGTCTACCTAGATGTTCGTCATCACTACTGAGTATTTGATGCTATGTCTACCTAGATTA
Organism: Bulinus truncatus; assembly: GCA_021962125.1. NCBI lineage: Eukaryota > Metazoa > Mollusca > Gastropoda > Planorbidae > Bulinus > Bulinus truncatus. Next base: position 2,675,506 of record JAGDYQ010000034.1, read on the forward strand.
CGTCAACACTACTGAGTATTAGCGGCTATGTCTACCTAGATGTACGTCATCACTACTGAGTATTAGCTGCTATGCCTACCTAGATGTACGTCATCACTACTGAGTTTAAGCTGCTATGTCTACTTAGATGTACGTTATCACTACTGAGTTTCAGCTGCTATGTCTATCTAGATGTACGTCATCACTACTGAGTTTCAGCTGTTATGTCTATCTAGTTGAACGTCATCACTATTGAGTTTCAGTTGCTATGTCTACCTAGATTACGTCATCACTACTGAGTATTAGCTGCTATGTCTACCTAGATGTACGTCATCACTACTGAGTATTTGATGCTATGTCTAACTAGATTACGTCATCACTACTGAGTATTTGTTGCTATATCTAACTAGATGTACGTCATCACTACTGAGTTTCAGCTGGTATGTCTACCTAGATGTACGTCATAACTACTGAATATTAGCTGCTATGTCTACCTAGATGTACGTCATCACTACTGAGTATTAGCTGCTATGTCTATCTAGATGTTCGTCATCACTACTGAGTTTTAGCTGTTATGTCTATCTAGTTGAACGTCATCACTATTGAGTTTCAGTTGCTATGTCTACCTAGGTTACGTCATCACTACTGAGTATTAGCTGCTATGTCTACCTAGATGTACGTCATCACTACTGAGTATTTGATGCTATGTCTACCTAGATTACGTCATCACTACTGAGTATTTGTTGCTATATCTAACTAGATGTACGTCATCACTACTGAGTTTCAGCAGCTATGTCTACCTAGATGTACGTCATAACTATTGAATATTAGCTGCTATGTCTACCTAGATGTACGTCATCACTACTGAGTATTAGCTGCTATGTCTACCTAGATGTACGTCAACACTACTGAATTTCAGCTGCTATGTCTACCTAGATGTACGTCATCACTACTGAGTATTAGCTGCTATGTCTACCTAGATGTACGTCATCACTACTGAGTATTAGCTACTATGCCTACCTAGATTTACGTCATCACTACTGAGTTTCAGCTGCTATGTCTACCTAGATGTACGTCATCACTACTGAGTTTCAGCTGCTATGTCTACTTAGATGTACGTTGTCACTACTGAGATTAAGCTGCTATGTCTATCTAGATGTACGTCATCACTACTGAGTTTCAGCTGCTATGTCTATCTAGATGTTCGTCATCACTACTGAGTTTAAGCTGTTATGTCTATCTAGTTGAACGTCATCACTACTGAGTTTCAGCTGCTATGTCTACCTAGATTTCGTCATCACTACTGAGTTTCAGCTGCTATGTCTACCTGGATGTACGTCATCACTACTGAGTATTTGCTGCTTTGTCTACCTAGATTACGTCATCACTACTGAGTTTCAGCTGCTATGTCTATCTAGATGTACGTCATCACAACTGAGTTTCAGCTGCTATGTCTATCTAGATGTACGTCATCACCACTGAGTTTCAGCTGCTATGTCTATCTAGATGTTCGTCATCACTTCTGAGTTTTAGCTGTTATGTCTATGTAGTTGAACTTCATCACTAATGAGTTTCAGTTGCTATGTCTACCTAGATTACGTCATCACTACTGAGTATTAGCTGCTATGTCTACGTAGATGTACGTCATCACTACTGAGTTTCAGCTGCTATGTCTACCTAGATTGTACGTCATCACTACTGAGTATTAGCTGCTATGTCTACCTAGATGTACGTCATCACTACTGAGTATAAGCTGTTATGTCTACCTAGATGTACGTCATCACTACTGAGTATTAGCTGCTATGTCTATCTAGATGTACGTCATCACTACTGAGATTCAGCTGCAATGTCGACCTAGATGTACGTCATCAATACTGAGTTTCAGCTGCGATGTCTATCTAGATTTACGTCAACACTACTAAGTATTAGCTGCTATGTCTACCTAGATGTACGTCATCACTTCTGAGTATTAGCTGCTATGTCTACCTAGATGTACGTCATCACTACTAAGTATTAGCTGCTATGCCTACCTAGATTTACGTCATCACTACTGAGTTTCAGCTGCTATGTCTATCTAGATGTACGTCATCACTAGTGAGTATTAGTTGCTATGTCTACCTAGATGTACGTCATCAATACTGAGTTATAGCTGCTATGTCTACCTAGATGTACGTTATCACTACTGAGTTTCAGCTGCTATGTCTACCTAGATATAAGTCATCACTACTGAGTTTCAGCTGCTATGTCTACCTAGATTACGTCATCACTACTGAGTTTCAGCTGCTATGTCTATCTAGATGTTCGTCATCACTACTGTCTATCTAGTTGAACGTCATCACTATTGAGTTTTAGTTTCTATGTCTACCTAGATTACGTCAGCACTACTGAGTATAAGCTGCTATGTCTACCTAGATGTTCGTCATTACTACTGAGTATTTGATGCTATGTCTACCTAGATTACGTCATCTCTACTGAGTTTCAGCTACTATGTCTATCTAGATGTAGGTCATCACTACTGAGAATTACGTGCTATGTTTACCTCGATGTACTTTATCACTACTGAGTATTAGCTGCTATGTCTACCAAGATGTACGTCATCACTACTGAGTATTACCTGCTATGCCTACCTAGATGTACGTCATCACTACTGAGTTTAAGCTGCTATGTCTATCTAGATGTACGTTATCACTTCTGAGTTTCAGCTGCTATGTCTATCTAGATGTACGTCATCACTACTTAGTTTCAGCTGCTATGTCTATGTAGATTTACGTCAACACTACTAAGTATTAACTGCTATGTCTACCTAGATGTACGTCATCACTTCTGAGTATTAGCTGCTATGTCTACCTAGATGTACGTCATCACTACTGAGTATTAGCTGCTATGCCTACCTAGATTTACGTCATCACTACTGAGTTTAAGCTGCTATGTCTACCTAAATTGTACGTCATCACTACTGAGTATTAGCTGCTATGTCTACCTAGATGTACGCCATCATTTCTGAGTATTAGCTGCTCTGTCTACCTAGATGTACGTCATCACTACTGAGTATTAGCTGCTATGTCTACCTAGATGTACGTCATCAATACTGAGTTATAGCTACTATGTCTACCTAGATGTAAGTTATCTCTACTGAGTTTCAGCTGCTATGTCTACCTAGATGTAAGTCATCACTACTGAGTTTCAGATGCTATGTCTATCTAGATGTTCGTCATCACTTCTGAGTTTCAGCTGTTATGTCTATCTAGTTGAACGTCATCACTAATGAGTTTCAGTTGCTATGTCTACCTAGATTACGTCTTCACTACTGAGTATTAGCTGCTATGTCTACGAAGATGTACTACATCACTACTGAGTTTCAGCTGCTATGTCTACCTAGATTCTACGTCATCACTACTGAGTATTAGCTGCTATGTCTACCTAGATGTACGTCATCACTACTGAGTATAAGCTGCTATGTCTACCTAGATGTACGTCATCACTACTGAGTATTAGCTGCTATGTCTATCTAGATGTACGTCATCACTACTGAGATTCAGCTGCTATGTCTATCTAGATGTACGTCATCACTACTGTGTATTAGTTGCTATGTCTACCTAGATGTACGTCATCAATACTGAGTTATAGCTGCTATGTCTACCTAGATGTACGTTATCACTACTGAGTTTTAGCTGCTATGTCTACCTAGATATAAGTCATCACTACTGAGTTTCAGCTGCTATGTCTACCTAGATGTACGCCATCACTACTGAGTATTAGCTGCTATGTCTATCTAGTTGTACGTCATCACTACTGACTTTCAGCTGCTACGTCTACCTAGATTACGTCATCACTACTGAATTTCAGCTGCTATGTCTACCTAGATGTACGTCATCACTACTGAGTATTTGCTGCTTTGTCTATCTAGATTACGTCATCACTACTGAGTATTTGCTGCTTTGTCTATCTAGATTACGTCATCACTACTGAGTTTCAGCTGCTATGTCTATCTAGATGTACGTCATCACAACTGAGTTTCAGCTGCTATGTCTATCTAGATGTACGTCATCACCACTGAGTTTCAGCTGCTATGTCTATCTAGTTGTACGTCATCACTACTGACTTTCAGCTGCTACGTCTACCTAGATTACGTCATCACTACTGAGTTTCAGCTGCTATGTCTACCTAGATGTACGTCATCACTACTGAGTATTTGCTGCTTTGTCTATCTAGATTACGTCATCACTACTGAGTTTCAGCTGCTATGTCTATCTAGATGTACGTCATCACAACTGAGTTTCAGCTGCTATGTCTACCTAGATTGTACGTCATCACTACTGAGTATTAGCTGCTATGTCTACCTAGATGTACGTCATCACTACTGAGTATAAGCTGTTATGTCTACCTAGATGTACGTCATCACTACTGAGTATTAGCTGCTATGTCTATCTAGATGTACGTCATCACTACTGAGATTCAGCTGCTATGTCGACCTAGATGTACGTCATCAATACTGAGTTTCAGCTGCTATGTCTATCTAGATTTACGTCAACACTACTAAGTATTAGCTGCTATGTCTACCTAGATGTACGTCATCACTACTGAGTATTAGCTGCTATATCTACCTAGATGTACGTCATCACTACTGAGTATTAGCTGCTATGCCTACCTAGATTTACGTCATCACTACTGAGTTTCAGCTGCTATGTCTATCTAGATGTACGTCATCACTACTGAGTATTAGTTGCTATGTCTACCTAGATGTACGTCATCAATACTGAGTTATAGCTGCTATGTCTACCTAGATGTACGTTATCACTACTGAGTTTCAGCTGCTATGTCTACCTAGATATAAGTCATCACTACTGAGTTTCAGCTGCTATGTCTACCTAGATTACGTCATCACTACTAAGTTTTAGCTGCTATGTCTATCTAGATGTTCGTCATCACTACTGTCTATCTAGTTGAACGTCATCACTATTGAGTTTTAGTTTCTATGTCTACCTAGATTACGTCAGCACTACTGAGTATTAGCTGCTATGTCTACCTAGATGTACGTCATCACTACTGAGTATTAGCTGCTATGTCTACCTAGATTACGTCATCACTACTGAGTTTCAGCTACTATGTCTATCTAGATGTACGTCATCACTACTGAGATTTACGTGCTATGTCTACCTAGATGTACGTCATCACTACTGAGTATTAGCTGCTATGTCTACCAAGATGTACGTCATCACTACTGAGTATTACCTGCTATGCCTACCTAGATGTACGTCATCACTACTGAGTTTAAGCTGCTATGTCTATCTAGATGTACGTTATCACTACTGAGTTTCAGCTGCTATGTCTATCTAGATGTACGTCATCACTACTGAGTTTCAGCTGCTATGTCTATCTAGATTTACGTCAACACTACTAAGTATTAGCTGCTATGTCTACCTAGATGTACGTCATCACTTCTGAGTATTAGCTGCTATGTCTACCTAGATGTACGTCATCACTACTGAGTATTAGCTGCTATGCCTACCTAGATTTACGTCATCACTACTGAGTTTAAGCTGCTATGTCTACCTAGATTGTACGTCATCACTGCTGAGTATTAGCTGCTATGTCTACCTAGATGTACGCCATCACTTCTGATTATTAGCTGCTCTGTCTACCTAGATGTACGTCATCACTACTGAGTATTAGCTGCTATGTCTACCTAGATGTACGTCATCAATACTGAGTTATAGCTGCTATGTCTACCTAGATGTACGTTATCTCTACTGAGTTTCAGCTGCTATGTCTACCTAGATGTAAGTCATCACTACTGAGTTTCAGATGCTATGTCTATCTAGATGTTCGTCATCACTTCTGAGTTTCAGCTGTTATGTCTACCTAGATTACGTCATCACTACTGAGTTTCAGCTGCTATGTCTATCTAGATGTTCGTCATCACTACTGTCTATCTAGTTGAACGTCATCACTATTGAGTTTTAGTTTCTATGTCTACCTAGATTACGTCATCACTACTGAGTATAATCTGCTATGTCTACCTAGATGTTCGTCATCACTACTGAGTATTTGATGCTATGTCTACCTAGATTACGTCATCACTACTGAGTTTCAGCTACTATGTCTATCTAGATGTACGTCATCACTACTGAGAATTACGTGCTATGTCTATCTAGATGTACGTCATCACTACTGAGTTTCAGCTGCTATGTCTACCTAGATGTACGTCATCACTACTGAGTATTAGCTGCTATGTCTATCAAGATGTACGTCATCACTACTGAGTATTAGCTGCTATGCCTACCTAGATGTACGTCATCACTACTGAGTTTAAGCTGCTATGTCTACTTAGATGTACGTTATCACTACTGAGTTTCAGCTGCTATGTCTATCTAGATGTACGTCATCGCTACTGAGTTTCAGCTGCTATGTCTACCTAGATTGTACGTCATCACTACTGAGTATTAGCTGCTATGTCTATCTAGATGTTCGTCATCACTACTGAGTTTCAGCTGTTATGTCTATCTAGTTGAACGTCATCACTATTGAGTTTCAGTTGCTATGTCTACCTAGATTACGTCATCACTACTGAGTGTTAGCTGCTATGTCTACCTAGATGTACGTCATCACTACTGAGTATTTGATGCTATGTCTACCTAGATTACGTCATCACTACTGAGTATTTGTTGCTATATCTAACTAGATGTACGTCATCATTACTGAGTTTCAGCTGCTATGTCTACCTAGATGTACGTCATTACTACTGAATGTTTGCTGCTATGTCTACCTAGATTACGTCATCACTACGGAGTTTCAGCTGCTATGTCTACCTAGATGTACGGCATCACTACTGAGTATTAGCTGCTATGTCTATCTAGATGTACGTCATCACTACTGAGTTTCAGCTGCTATGTCTATCTAGATTTACGTCATCACTACTAAGTATTAGCTGCTATGTCTACCTAGATGTACGTCATCACTACTGAGTATTAGCTGCTATGTCAACCTAGATGTACGTCATCACTACTGAGTATTAGCTGCTATGTCTACCTAGATGTACGTCATCACTACTGAGTTTCAGCTGCTATGTCTACCTAGGTGTACGTCATAACTACTGAATATTAGCTGCTATGTCTACCTAGATGTACGTCATCACTACTTAGTATTAGCTGCTATTTCAACCTAGATGTACGTCATCACTACTGAGTATTAGCTGCTATGTCTACCTAGATGTACGTTATCACTACTGAGTTTCAGCTGCTATGTCTACCTAGATGTACGTCATAACTACTGAATATTAGCTGCTATGTCTACCTAGATGTACGTCATTACTACTGAGTATTAGCTGCTATGTCTACCTAGATGTACGTCATCCCTACTGAGTTTCAGCTGCTATGTCTACCTAGATTGTACGTCATCACTACTGAGTATTAGCTGCTATGTCTACCTAGATTACGTCATCACTACTGAGTATTAGCTGCTATGTCTACCTAGATGTACGTCATCACTACTGAGTATTAGCTGCTATGTCTACCTAGATTACGTCATCACTACTGAGAATTAGCTGCTATGTCTACCTAGATGTACGTCATCACTACTGAGCTGATGGTTTCTCTCCGTTCTGCTTGATTTAAATCAGCGAGCTTAAATTATATAGTTAGCATATGTGTCAGCGTACTTTTAGTACACAAATGGTGTAACTATTGAGATTGTGCAGTAACTGTGACATTAACCGCCCCCCTCCCCCCATAAAAATAGAAAAGACAAATCCCTCACTTGGAATAAAATTAAGACAGGTGGGTAAATTGTTGGAAACATCATACATGTAAAGCGTAGCAGTGAAAACCATGAATTTTTCTAACCCAGTCCTATGTAGAATTTAGTGTAATTTCTTACAAAGAAAAGAAAAGAAGATATCATTGGATATTTTCTGGGTTAAAATAACATGAGAAGTAATTTTTTTAAAGTGTAATAAGTGAACATATAGATTAGGTATAAAGATAAAAAATGATATCCGCAATTCAGAAATCAGATATGTAAAATTTTTAAAATAAGTTGTCAAATTAAATAAGACTGACCAGTCACTGAACAATAATGAGACTAACTAGTCACTAGACAATAATGAAATTGACCAGTCACTAGGGGGCTGTTCATAAATTATGTCAACAAAATGGAGAAAGGGGGTGGGAATAATTTTGACGATTGGAGGTCAAGAAAAGTTGACGTCATCCATGTTACTTTTTTATTTAATATAATTACTAAATAAAGGTAAATTAAGCAGCGTTTAGTAGTCCTGTGTTACCAGGGTTGTCAACAATACATGTACTCTTAAATTGTATCGTCAATACCAATACCAATACTTCATGAAAATAGTATCATCGATACCAATAAAAAATTCAAGTCAAAATGTTTTGCCAAAATCGATATTAATACAATACCAATACTTTTATTACTTAAAATGTAAAGGATGCAAGTCTTTCAAGTTTTTTAAATAACTGACAGATCGATCAAAAAAGAAATAATATAAGAATAACATTTATAGATGTCAGCGCGCAACGGAAAACTTCAAAAGAAAATTAAAATTAAAATTTTCTTTCAACTCTCCGACCGTGGTTGTATTGGTGGGTGGTGGGTAGTGATAATATTGGTAGGGTTGATGGCTATGATTGCTAGTAGTGATTGAATGTATGTAGATTACTTTTAAAACAATGTATTCAAATCGTTATTGTTTTTCTTCACAAAAATGTTCTGAGTTGTATGTACAGTACAATTGTGATATTTTGATTTTTATTCAAACTGATGAACATACAAATAGTGGGGTTATTCTATTTAGTTTATGAATTATATATATATATATATATATATAAATTTCATTTTGAATATTTTAAGATATAAGTAATTTTTTTTGTTAGAGTTTGTTATAATACATTCTTAAAATACCGATAGAAAAGTATTGGTATGGAGTATCGAACATTTTTCGTTTAAAATGTATCAGCGATACACTAGTAAATACTTGATACAAAAAGGATCGGCAATACATCAACCAATACTAAAAAGTATCGCCGTTACTGTATTGGCCGATACCTATACTTCGATACTAGCAACCCTGTGTGCTACACACTCGCTCAACTTTCAGTATTTTAATTAAACTAACTATATTCCTACTAATTTTGCTACATAAACATTTTGGAACCCACCATGACACACAAGGTCAAACAATTGATGAAGAGTTGGAAAAATTAAACTTCAAATATGCTGGTGAAACATTGACAGAAATATGAAAGCAAGTAGCCTAAGCAAAGACAATTTTCCAACAGCGGCGGAGTGTTTAGTGCCAAAACCATATAAGAAAAAGTCAGTACTTTCAACAAATTGTCAAATGTTGTAATTTAACTTGTTGACAACCGATAAGAAGCTCGCGCTTTAGTATTATTGCTGATAGTTTTATCTCTCCACCAATTCTAGTCCGCCAAACTAATGAGGGCCTTAAAACACCAGATTATCTGATTCATTCTGACATAGATTTCCATCTCTTTTCTTCAATCAGTCCGTAAAGTTTGAATCATACTACCTCGATCGGCAAAAGCATTCAAGATTCTTCCATTTGATATATATTCCTCATCTATTCAGTTGCTATTGTTTGAACGGATCTGTAAAATATGTCACCTTTATGTTGCTTCGCAAGCCATGTTAAAGAATCACGTTCAACAGCACCAACGATGTATGCCTGGGCCCAGTTAAATACAGCATGCAAATAGTTCGTCCAATGCGAGTGGCTGTCAAAAGACAAAGAGAGGTCATGGCAATTATTGCTCATGGGTGATAGTAAGTGCAGAATGGCTAGATGAAGAAAATGTTGACTTGTCTGGTGTATCGGTTCCATAAGAAATTATTCAGCCAGAACCTATGCCAATAATAACAATTGAGGAACATTTTACATCTCTATGGGAGATTATAAGATTTGGATTTGTTTGTAAAAAAATATGTTAATAAATTTAAAGTGTATTTATAGTTTAACTTTTTAATCTCGTTTCTGCTTGAAGTTAGAGCAAGTCTTTGTAAATAAATAAATTTTCTTTAAAGTGTTATATTAATTTGAAATATGTTCATAATTGAAAGATGTAATGTGTATTAATTTTTGCAAACCTTATAATCTCTTTTCTGCTCAAAGTAAACCTTTGTTGTTATAAATTGGAAATATGTTCATAAGTTAAAACTTTATTAAACTGTTTTACTAAACATTTTAATTGTATTCACTTTTTTGTTGTAAACTAGTCTATTTAAAATATTCCTTTTTTTCCATTTTATTGTTATTTTTTTAATCAAATGTTGACGTACTTTTATAGGGGGGGGTCTCTGGAAGTTTGACAAGTTGTTGACAAGTGGGTGGGGGCTAAAAATCGCCAACAATTTGTTGACATAAATAATGGACATCCCCTAGACAATAAAATTAAAATGCTAAATTCAGATCATGTCGTATTAAAAACTTGTATCTATCCTCAAAGTTAGAATGGAGAACAAAACTATTGTTAAATTTTCTACACGAAAATCACAACAGCACAGGCGTAGGTTCAATACAAATACAGCATTTAACCACGAACTGTGTTCGGCCGATTTAATCGGCCGACGGACTGTCTGTGTAGTGTGCCGGCCGATATAATCGGCCGATTAAAACACATGTAGAGAAAAGAAATCCAGTCCAATATTTATCTGTACCGTAGCCACTTATATTTATTATAAAATAAACTTCCGTGTTTCGCCATTTTCTTGTACTTTTACTTTATGTAAACGAGTTATTAGGTTGAATTTTGTCAACTATTTTTCATGGTTGATTTTTTTCGAAAAAAATGGTGGATGCTATTGCAGGGACTTCAGAATTACGACTTATTTCTTGTAGTAAATCTTTTTGAAACCTTTCAATGAAATGAAAGAAGTGAATCTCATGATGACTGTTACGCTTGCATTTATTGTGTGACACGAAAAAAAAAAGAAGTACTGGTCGTAAACGATCACGACACTGGGCTACCCAACTTGCATGGTTAGCTGCCATGATAAATGTGAACCTAAACTCAAGCATTTCACAAACCAAGGCCTCCAGAAACTTTGATGTGTCAAGGAATAAATGTATTCATATATTTTTCTCATTCAGAATATTATTATTTATTAAATAAATTGATTTTACATTTCTTTAAATTTTTTTGTCGTTTTTATCTTTTTGTTTCTGTCATGTTCAGTACGTTTTGCACATTTATAAGCACTTAAACAAAAACAAACAAAAAGGTTTCTGCAGTCATTCAAAAGTCACACCCATACAAATCATACATATTCTAAAAGGTAAATGAAAGGGCTATAATATTATATCATAATTATAAAGGTATACCTTAAAAAGAGGGAGGTTGAGGCACCTTGAAAGATAAACGTTAGTTGCTTTTTTTCTCATGACCTCTGAAAACCAAGCTCATGGCCACATAACTAAACATAAAAAAAGTTTTAAAATATTTATAATGATCCCCCATTCAATCATCTTTAAGAATATATTTACTTTACTGGGCCCAGGAGTAATACTTATTTGCCAATATTGATTTTTCTAAAGGTACCCAAAACACTAAAAAATTCCCGCACGCCACAGAAAGTTTCTTAACACAGTTCGTGGGTTAAAAATGTGTATACAATCAACAATTACAATGGCCGCGAGTCCATTCAGCCGGCTTCATCATCACAACTCTACAGCTCCTAAGTCACACAGACACCATTTTCAATAGGAAATTTATACGGCTCACTGGTGTAGGGCAGGAAGTTAAAACAATATATTTGATTAACATGTTAAAAAACACCAGTTTGATAATCTTCAAAAATATGTCAGTCTAGATATTATCATAATTTACATTTCTATGATTATTTTTTGTTGCTCTATAAGCCTGAACAAAATTCCTATGAAGTGTGAATAAATAATTTTAATGAACAGTTAGCACGAAAACTTGAGAATCAGGATTGAAAAGATAAGGTGAAAACAGCTAATTAAAAATCTAAAAAAGTCAACTATGTTTAAATGAGGAAAAAAATATTTAAAATTTAAATGAAACCACAAAACAAGTTCAAATCCAAACAAGTTCTAATATAAGTAATATAATAATTATATGTTCAAGACGGTTACATTTCAATATTACAAGTCATATTTCTTTAAATCGTTTAACCTATATTTAAAGTTTACCTTTGGGAATTTCCTAAATTATCTGCAGGGGTTTCACTTTTAGTTTCACAGTGTATTCATCGATATTGTAGAAAAACAACAACAGACCAGTTTGTGAAGGTATTAAATAACGTTACTCATTCAATCATTATAAAATTGCTTCTCTTAATTTTTACATTAAAACTATACCTTTGAGTCATGTAGGCCTATATAAATTGGCACTAAACGTTTGTTTTTTCGATTGAAAAAACTGGCCTACAGGTAAGTGTCTATTACCGTCTTACCCTCGAGATTCCTGGGGTACAGACCTAAGCTCATTACTTTTCTAACAATACTTCACTCCACATAGATAAAGTAGGTTTCAAACGAATTTTATTAACGGCTAGACCAGCCATAGATAAAGTAGGTTTCAAACGAAGTTTACTAGCGGCTAGCCAGCCATAGATAAAGCAGGTTTCAAACGAAGTTTACTAGTGGCTAGACCAGCCATAGATAAAGTAGGTTTCAAACGAAGTTTACTAGCGGCTAGCCAGCCATAGATAAAGCAGGTTTCAAACGAAGTTTACTAGCGGCTAGCCAGCCATAGATAAAGTAGGTTTCAAACGAAGTTTACTAGCGGCTAGACCAGCCATAGATAAAGTAGGTTTCAAACGAAGTTTACTAGCGGCCATAGATAAAGCATGTTTCAAACGAAGTTTACTAGCGGCTAGCCAGCCATAGATAAAGCAGGTTTCAAACGAAGTTTACTACAGCTAGCCAGCCATAGATAAAGTAGGTTTCAAACGAAGTTTACTAGCGGCTAGCCAGCCATATATAAAGCAGGTTTCAAACGAAGTTTACTAGCGGCTAGACCAGCCGTAGATAAAGCAGGTTTCAAACGAAGTTTACTAGCGGCTAGACCAGACATAGATAAAGTAGGTTTCAAACAAAGGTTACTAGCGGCTAGACCAGCCATAGATGAAGTAGGTTTCAAACGAAGTTTACTAGCGGCTAGACCAGCCATAGATAAAGTAGGTTTCAAACGAAGTTTACTAACGGCTAGACCAGCCATAGATAAAGTAGGTTTCAAACGAAGTTTACTAACGGCTAGACCAGCCATAGATAAAGTAGGTTTCAAACGAAGTTTACTAGCGGCTAGCCAGCCATAGATAAAGTAGGTTTCAAACGAAGATTACTAGAGGCTAGACCAGCCATAGATAAAGTAGGTTTCAAACGAAGTTTACTAGCGGCTAGACCAGCCATAGATAAAGTAGGTTTCAAACGAAGTTTACTAGCGGCTAGACCAGCCATAGATAAAGTAGGTTTCAAACGAAGTTTACTAGCGGCTAGACCAGACATAGATAAAGTAGGTTTCAAACGAAGTTTACTAGCGGCTAGCCAGCCATAGATAAAGTAGGTTTCAAACGAAGATTACTAGAGGCTAGACCAGCCATAGATAAAGTAGGTTTCAAACGAAGTTTACTAGCGGCTAGCCAGCCATAGATAAAGTAGGTTTCAAACGAAGTTTACTAGCGGCTAGACCAGCCATAGATAAAGTAGGTTTCAAACGAAGTTTACTAGCGGCCATAGATAAAGCATGTTTCAAACGAAGTTTACTAGCGGCTAGCCAGCCATAGATAAAGCAGGTTTCAAACGAAGTTTACTAGCGGCTAGCCAGCCATAGATAATGTAGGTTTCAAACGAAGTTTACTAGCGGCTAGACCAGCCATAGATAAAGTAGGTTTCAAACGAAGTTTACTAGCGGCCATAGATAAAGCATGTTTCAAACGAAGTTTACTAGCGGCTAGCCAGCCATAGATAAAGCAGGTTTCAAACGAAGTTTACTACAGCTAGCCAGCCATAGATAAAGTAGGTTTCAAACGAAGTTTACTAGCGGCTAGCCAGCCATATATAAAGCAGGTTTCAAACGAAGTTTACTAGCGGCTAGACCAGCCGTAGATAAAGCAGGTTTCAAACGAAGTTTACTAGCGGCTAGACCAGACATAGATAAAGTAGGTTTCAAACAAAGGTTACTAGCGGCTAGACCAGCCATAGATAAAGCAGGTTTCAAACGAAGTTTACTAGCGGCTAGACCAGCCATAGATAAAGTAGGTTTCAAACAAAGTTTACTAGCGGCTAGCCAGCCATAGATAAAGTAGGTTTCAAACGAAGTTTACTAGCGGCTAGACCAGCCATAGATAAAGTAGGTTTCAAACGAAGTTTACTAGCGGCTAGACCAGCCATAAATGAAGTAGGTTTCAAACGAAGTTTACTAGCGGCTAGACCAGCCATAGATAAAGTAGGTTTCTAACGAAGTTTACTAGCGGCTAGACCATCCATAGATAAAGTAGGTTTCAAACGAAGTTTACTAGCGGCTAGACCAGCCATAGATAAAGTAGGTTTCAAACGAAGTTTACTAGCGGCTAGCCAGCCATAGATAAAGTAGGTTTCAAACGAAGATTACTAGAGGCTAGACCAGCCATAGATAAAGTAGGTTTCAAACGAAGTTTACTAGCGGCTAGCCAGCCATAGATAAAGTAGGTTTCAAACGAAGTTTACTAGCGGCTAGCCAGCCATAGATAAAGTAGGTTTCAAACGAAGATTACTAGCGGCTAGACCATCCATAGATAAAGTAGGTTTCAATCGAAGTTTACTAGCGGCTAGCCAGCCATAGATAAAGCATGTTTCAAACGAAGTTTACTAGCGGCTAGCCAGCCATAGATAAAGCAGGTTTCAAACGAAGTTTACTAGCGGCTAGCCAGCCATAGATAAAGCAGGTTTCAAACGAAGTTTACTACAGCTAGCCAGCCATAGATAAAGTAGGTTTCAAACGAAGTTTACTAGCGGCTAGCCAGCCATATATAAAGCAGGTTTCAAACGAAGTTTACTAGCGGCTAGACCAGCCATAGATAAAGCAGGTTTCAAACGAAGTTTACTAGCGGCTAGACCAGACATAGATAAAGTAGGTTTCAAACAAAGGTTACTAGCGGCTAGACCAGCCATAGATAAAGCAGGTTTTAAACGAAGTTTAATAACGGCTAGACCAGCCATAGATAAAGTAGGTTTTAAACGGAGTTTACCAACGGCTAGACTATGGCCCGCCGGTCAAATTCAGCCCACCAGATTGCTTGATCCGGTCACTTTGTACAGCGTCCACGAATATATCTATAAATGTCTGTCCAGAGCCCTAAGAGACCAAAGAAAGGTCCAGGACGTAAATTTCTAATTTTACCTTCGATATTTGAATAATAAGATAATCTCTACCTACAGCTCAGCAATACTATCTATCTCGTAAACCGAACAATTATTATATCAATAAAGTAGATATGGATTATAAGCAGGGGTGGGGTGTCGGTCAAAATATTTGCCGACACCAACACCGGTGGGGGGTCAAAGGGAGATAATTGTGTATGTTTTTCCCTGTATATATATATATCTCATACTATATATATATAAAGATTCACGTCTAATTGTATATTTATTCTTCTTTGCTCTACAGCCCATTTAGGGACCTGGCCTGCCATACTACTCTTCTCCACTTTTCCCGATCCATGGTCTTCTTTCTCCACTCTCTCACTCCTATGGCTTTAAGGTCTTTCTCCACTTCCTCCAACCATCTGCTTCTTGGTCTGCCTTTAGGCCTTTTCTCATTGGGTGTTGCCTTATATATTGCTTTTGGACCTCTGTTGTTTTCATTCTTTCTATTTGCCCTACCCACCTCAATCTATTAATTTTGATTTCAGCTGTTATATTTGGTTCTTCGTATAGTTATAATTTGAATGGTATAGCTTAATACATTTTTATATTTATACTTCTAAGTTTTATATTTAAACCACATCAACTATTTTAAGTTTATATTAAAATAAGCCAACGAACGATATAAGTGAATTATTTCTGAAAAAGGAAAAGTTTACCAATAACATTATTTTCTTTTTCAGATGAGGCTTAGCAAACATGTGAATATAATTAAATCACAACTAGAAAATGTACAAGATCTGAAGACACAGTTTGAAGATCTTGTGCTCGATACTACACAAGTAATAGAAATATATTGTCGGTAGATATATGTTTTAACAGTATGATAATCTGCATATTTTGTCATTATAGCAATTGTCTTTTACCGATGTGTCAACTAGACAATAGTTGACTCAAGAAAATTTGCTGCTCTAGAAGGAAAAGAACAACTAGGTTAATTTTAGTTTTCATTGTTTTGAAAACCCGATGTTTTGGTCGAAAAATTCTGATTTCTACTTTTAAAACTTTAAATAAATATATCATTTAGTTCTACAGAAATAGATAAAAATGAAACAAATATGCAAATAGACAGACATTTTTTTTACTAAAACATTTAAATGCTAACATGATATTATTATTGGTTTTTTATTAATATATTTGATCTATTATAGTTAAATGTTAATTTACTTTTTTTTCATTTTTATCAACACGAAAGAAAATCTGCGCTCATATAATTTTTTAGTTGACTGATATGTGTCTATATTGACTATATATACATATATTCTTTTTTTCACGGCAGTCTTTAACTGCTTCTACGTCAGTAGGGACGCTATTAGTACCACGCCTGATACTACCGGTGATTTGTTAGAAATCCTTATCTTCTATTCTATTTAGGGATATCGTTAATTCCACCAACTCAATTTACCTGATGCGAGTAGATTGTCTTTCAAGTCATTTTATTTTTCACTCGCCATTTTCCTATTTATTCTACCTGACCGATACCCTGTGGCTATTTACATACAGTTCCCATCTCACTTCTATTGATTGGCCTCTTCTTTGTCGACAATCTCTTTGACGGAAGTGTTAAAATTTTTAGAAATAGATTTCTTTACCAGTCACTAACTTGAAAGGTTTTTTTTTATTTCGATGTCCTTTTTTCTGCTCATGTGTACACAGTTTATAGAACGCGCATACATAGAACGTTAAACAAAATTCTTACATAAATAACAAACTACAGCAGGATAACATCGTAATTTTATGAGCAATATTTAGATTACTAAACAATGCCGACATGTTTATTTCCTATTTCTAAAGCTATGTATCTCATGACGTAATTGTAAAAAAAATTCAATTTAACTATGCTATATCTACATTAGAGAGTATAAATGACAGACATTATACGTTTTTTTTATTGCTTGAATGTTGACTTTTGAATGTTGTATGTCCGACATCACTTATGCTCTTTAGAAGGTTTTAAATATATTTCATATTCATACCGACATGGTGAGAGAAATTCACTATCAAAATTTTTTTTTATCTTTGATTGTCGACAATGCGTCGCTGCCACTTTCGAAGGTTACTGTCTTAACATTTTCTCTCTCTTTCTCTCTCTCTCTCTCTCTCTCGTTCTCTCTCTTTCTCTCTCGTTCTCTCTCTCTATCCCTCTCTCTCTTGCTCTCTATCTCTTACTCTCTCTCTTTTTCTCTCAATCTCTCTCTCTCTGTCTCTCTATTTTTCTCTCTCTCTTTCTCTTTCTGAACTCTCTCGGTGTTAACTGTAGGATAAGACTTAGTCTCTAAGAGCCCGCGAGATCTAACTCGCTGTGTCTCTCAACATCTGGAGACTGCCATAAATGCCAATGACTGGCTAGCTGGTCCACCCTGTGATTCACCATCCCAGGAAGTTCAAAAAGCACTTGATCCACCGGTCATATCATTGTTTTCACATTCCATTTGTTTTTTTTTTTTGTAATTTATTGGAATAGTTTCGTTTATATAAAAATTCATGTACATGAAAATGACTGTATGTATGTATGTATGTATGTATGTATGTATGTATGTATGTATGTATGTATGTATGTATGTATGTATGTACGTACGTACGTATGCATGTATGTACGTATGTATGTATGTACGTATGTATGTATGTATGTATGTATGTATATGTATGTATTGCACGTATGCATGTATGTATGAATGTATATATGTATGTATGTATGTATGTATGTAGGTACGAGCACGTGTTAGTATACTGGTGAGTATTTCATTATCTCCTAACCAAATCATCGATAAAGGGTGATTTTGTCGTATTTTATTTTAAGATAATGATTCAAGGCCAGTCCTGGATTGATGAAACAGAAACTACACTCACGTTCACAGAAATTAATAAATTACTTACAAGTGAAACAGAAAACTGCATTCAGAAATGTTTAAATATTGCAAGTGAGTATATTATTTTCGAATACCTATTTAAAAATGCCTACGTTGTAGTGACTGGTATTCTCAAATTATGATTTTTAGCTTTTGTAAATGAAATCTACAGAAATGTGAACAAAATAAAATTTAAATTCAGTAAAGGTTATTCAACTTTTGTTTTGAACATTTTCAATTATTATTAAATAAGATATGTTTAGAAATCCTGAAAAAATAAGATTTTATTAAATTTTACTAAAAAAGTAAAAAAAGAGATAAAAGATTTTAGGCTTAGATGATACAAATATGTATAGAAATCATATTACTTTATTAAAGGGGTCAGCGCGTTATTGTATTTCTTGTATAAATTAAATGAAAAAAAAATTAATTAACTTTAATATATTACATAATTGGTATACATTCTGAGCCCTAACCATTGCTTAATACATACTGTCACATACACGTTAATGCCTAAAATATTTATCTGATCTAAGCTTAAAGAATATTTTTTACCGTTTAGTAATTTTAATAAAAGTCTTTTTTATATGTATTTGTTATATTTTATATAAAAGTATATATATTTTTTTAAATATTTTGTTCAGTATATTTTACATTTTTTAAATTTAAAATCGTTCAAGTTTTGTGACGTTCGGCATTGTGTAATCCTATCGTAGCAGGCTACGTATCGCACTATCCTGTCATAACATATACTATGAGCACATATTAGATATGGGAATTGTAATAGACATCCCACCGGCATAGCCCTAGGCCCCCCTACCCGCCCCAAGATAGTACCAATTCGTGTCCAGTCTGTTTACAAATGATAAATCTTTATGGACTAGTGCAGAAAATAATTATAAAGCAGATATACAAATATGGATGTTTTATATTTATACGAAGAATCCAGGCCATTAATGTTTATTAGCTAAAAGTGCCCAAAATAGCAAATCTAATAACGTCTAATACTAGAGTCATGAAAATGTCTATGAGCATAGTTGAATCCAAACATGTACGCATTGACGTAACTATAGTTGGTGTCACGCGTTTTGGAAAATTCACGGTGTCACCCCACAAACACATACACACACACAAGACTTCCACCATGAGCAATAGTATATATTTCGAATATTCCTGCACTAGACCTAATAGAATTTACTTAATAATACTTTAGCGATAAAAACGATAGTATTACTGACTGTATTTCAGAAAGATGTATATTATATGAACCATGGACATGAATTGAGTTCTCATTATTAACCAGCTCATACAATAACGTCTTTACACTTTCATTAAATTAGTGTATAAACTATGTCTCCAATTTCATGAAACCACGTTACAACATGTGTCCTCTTTTAGAACGTTAGCAAAAAAACTCTAGATTGATCAGAGTAGCTTTTATCTGTATTCATTATCCTAAGCTCAGACGATTGCATGGTGAAACTCTGGGCTACTGCTCTTCTTGGTGGCACCCTGTGCTACTGCTCTTCTTGGTGGCACCCTGTGCTACTGCTCTTCTTGGTGGCACCCTGTGCTACTGCTCTATATGGTGACACACTGTGATACTGATTATGTTTTAAACTATGATCTGTTATAAAACCGACTATATCGATTATTTTTTTGCTATGAAATTTAGAACTGTTCATTTTGGTGTCACTCTTAAAATGGTTTCACCCGATGCATGTACGTCACCATGATAATGTGGAAAATATGACTTGAAACATAAAACGTACAGAAAATTGTAAAACTTATTCCTATATTTAAATATCTTAGATGAAGACAAGTCTCACACTATTCCAAAATGTAAAGAAAGTAAACCAGGTGTGTTGTGTTCATTGCCTCCTGCAAAATCAGATGAAAACTTTACAGGTGAAAAACATTTTATGAAATAATGTTTCCTTTTTTATATCAGAAAATGTTGAATATTCTTTAAGTACACAGATTTAAATGGATACTTTAATAATTTGGGTGAGTTTACGTGGCTGGGGGTTGTGCTGACCACAAAGTCCATTTATATGCCGAGGTTACAGAAACTGTTGAATTCTACAATTTAGCTGCCACGATGGCCCTTTATGGCTGAGGGAACTTTACTTCATGTCAATGATGGATTTCAATAGAGTGTGACTTCAAAGCATTGGAGATTATTCTGGGTTGAGGAAACTTTACTTCATATCAATGATGGATTTCATTACAGTGTGACTTGAAAGGATTGGACAGCTTTCTTACTTTTAAGACTTTAATTTTTTATATAAATATAAACATTAGGGTGGCCCAAAATCATATGGTAAAAAATAAAGTTTCTCACATCTAACGGGGCACCCTCTTGTTGAGTTCCATTTGTCTTACTTAGTAACTAACAACAATTTCAGCTTCCTACTGCTATTGGAAGGGGGTGCTCAAGAGTTACAAAGTTTTGCTATATTAATAAAAAAAAACGCATTTTCGTTGATTTTTTTTATTACATTTTCAAATCATGCCATTACTGTAATGTAACTGTTAGGTAACGAAAATCTCAACATAAAATGTAAATTGTAGAGTGCTGAAGAGTCAGAGTACACTGTCTAAACATTGTCTACACCGAAACAGCACAGATGGCAGACTTCTTTGTAGTTTGTGTAGGGATGACTTTTCTGTTGGCTTCAACAACTTGCAAAATAAATTGTTTTTCTTCCTCGTTTTTTGTCAGCAGTCTATTACATTCCTCAAAAAGTTTAACTCCACGTTCTGCAGTATCGTTGACCACACGCAAGTCGTTAATGCGCTGCTTACCCTTCTGGTATTCAATATTATCATTCCACTGAGGAAGAACTAGAAAGGAGTTGCCTATGTGTAGCTTTGTAAGCAGGTTATGTGAACGCCTTGGGGAAAAGTGACCCAAGCTGACGCCTTCATTTTGGACAAATGATGGATCACCTCGAACACGTCGCTCACTAGGTTCTATTCCAAAACCTGTTATTGTTTTCTGATTCTCAATTGGTGACACTTCATCGGAAAACAATGTCAGGCTGACAGTCTCATTAGACAGATACCACATGTGATTCTGAAGAATTTTTTTGTGCTGCAATACTGATGTCGTGATCAACAGACTGATATTGCTGCAGGTCCTTCCAGAGCAAAACATCTCCTCCAGGTGCTTCCGCTGCACAGGGTGCTTGAATCCAAGACTTTGTGTACAACAAGGTTCCAAACTGTACAAATCGTTTGAGTTGGCTCTCTTCCCTGGATGTAAGACTGAAAATTTCTCTCTGATGACGGAGGAAGTAAATTTTGATGGCATAGATCAGCTTAGCCATCCACCTAGCATGATGTACTGGGCCTGGTGTTATCCAGTGAATGGTTTTTGGTGGATCTCCTAAGATGATCATTGTCAGTTCAATAAGTTCTTCATAATCATCTCTGACCTGGGACTTCAAGTCAACGAAATATGTCAGGAAGCTCACCGTGTTTTCTCGGAAAACATCAGTGCTTGAAGGCAGTTCCAACTTACTATAGTTGTCAAGCTTTATGCGTCCCCAAACTTCTTTAAATCTTTTGAAGATAGGTATGTTTGGTGAGTTAGAGGGACCGCAACACAAACTGAAAGCCTTTGCCAATGCCAGTTGAAGAACATGATGACGACATGCCAGTCACAATAGTTCTCGACCAATACGATTCTCAAGCAGTACACAAGCTCCATTGAAACGAACAGTGTTGAAAGAAGTGGTGTCGAAGCTCCTAGCCTGGATGCTTTCTACCAGTGACCACTGTTCTAACTGACCATAAATAGCATCAGCAGCATTCTGTACTGTCCCTGATGTTAATTTTTCACTGCCATCACCAGAAACCAGCACCGGCAAGCGCTCAACTTCTCCAAGACCCATGATTTCAGGTAAGATTTTTCCATCCCAGTGTAGAACTAGAGGATAGTCATACTTGAATGAAACCTTTATATCTGCTGCTTGTTTACACCTGGCTTTCTTTCTAGCTCTTTGTATGGTGCTTCGTGAAACTGTCAAAGATGAAGGATCATGTCCCAGCGCTGCAGCAATAGGAATCATCAATCGCAAAGCTTCACGATCAGACGTTTGGTTGCGATCCAAGGCACTGGTGACATGCTTAGTGAACAAGGAAGTATGATACCCAATCTCCGTCTTGTTTTTCCGTTTTAGTTGAGCTTGGACTTGGTTCATATTCATCTAGGACTTCAAATTTATTGGATGATTCACAGCTCTCTGTTTTATTTTCACTTGATTCACCTTCTATAGTTTGTTGCTGTCGTTTTTCCTCTTTCTGTTTACGAAGTAGCTGTTTCTGTTGTTTGTGATGGACTCGGTCCTGTTGTGCCATCTCTTTATCTTCACCACTCATGAACATTATATTTGTTGATTTTCCGTCTGCTCAATGTTCATAAAAACAAAAGGACGTCATGTATCTAAAATGAGAACTAGGACAATATGGAATAGTTCATAAGTGGAAAAAACTTTGTACTTCCACCAGTCAACAAAATCGAGTAAAATGTCGTATTGGAATTTAGTTGTAAAATTTTCACAGAATACTACCAAAGGCAAAAAGAATTTAAAAAAGGGTGCCCCGGTATGTGGCACGAAGTTTAATTTTTTGGGCCACCCTAATTAACATGCTTGAATATACATTCCAATGACTGACATTTTATTAATTATTGAATGTAAATGTATTCTAGTTTGTTAAATTTCATTACATTTTATTTTATATGATTTGCAGCTATGAATATTAAGCTGGATGAAATGGACAAATTAATATCGAAACAATCCACAGAGCTCAGAGATCTAAAACAAAGAATAAAACGTCATGATAAACAAATTGAATTGATGGCAGGTGAATGTACGGAAAAACACCGAGACTCCGAAAAACAGTTTGAAGATATTATGAAAGAATTTCATTTAGCTAGTAACTTTATGACCAATGTACAGTCACAGATTGACATGGTAACTAATGAAGTAAATGACCATGAGAAGAGTATAGACAGTGTTAGACGAGAACTTAGAGATCAGGACAAGAATATATTAATGCTGAAAGTCAACCAAGAATCTGATAAGATTAAATACAACACGATATACGATCAAATGAAAAAACAAATTGAAAATTTAAATGAAACTTTTCAGAAACAAGTTGAAAACCAAGTAAGTTAATAAAATAAAGTCTGTTTAAGAGCTTCACATTTTTGTAGTACTAAAATAAATGTTTTAAATGTACCTATATGTATCTTTCGTCAAGTGATACATCAAGAAGTTCTTATCCAGAACCACAGAATATAAACATCAAACAGAAAGCGCTTGGCTATTTAAAAATTCCTCTAATGTCGACAAGAAAATGCCGACAATTGCGTTGTTTTTGTTTATAATATTTTAGCACATATCTATTGGTGAACTTAAAATATGGCGGCTTTCTGAAAAGTCAGTTTAAATTGATGATCTGCATTTGGTATAATTTATACGTTTTGCCTGCCCTTAAAGTTACAAGACAAATTCATACAATCATTTATTGATTTTATACATACAAGTTTTAATCTGTTATATTAAAATGTTTTTAAAAAAAGATCATACGTTGTAGAAATAATACATTAATATAACTCAATTTATTGGACCTTCATTTAATTTTCTTTATCTGGATTATTTTTGGTATTTATCATTTTTATTCGATTCGTAATTAATTATCACGAACATTTTGAGATTAAATCCATATAAAATTTCTAAGATTTGTGTAATGATAATACATTATTGGAAAATTAATGAAAGTTTTATAGATTCAGGATTGACTTGTTGGTAATGTTTAGATAAGGGGAAAATACGGAAAGATCAAGTACATGGTCGGTTTTTTAGTCTATGCGCGTTTTTTTTTAAATATTTTATAAAAAAATTAAAAGATAAAGCAAGTGAAAATATTTTTCAAAAAATATAAAGTATTACAAACTTAAAAACCATCATTTTACTTTAATTTTTTTTCGCAGATTTTCGTTTTCTTATTAGGTATTCCAATAATGTTTAAATAAACTTTGAGTGACCTTACAAACAAAAATAAGAAAATACTTTTGACATTAGAAAGTATAACCTAAAAAAAGGTTAATAGGCTATTGATAAAATGTAATAAACAGTAATAAAATAGTTCCCTAGATTAAAAATTTTAAAGTTTTGGGTTTCGACCCATTAGCTTGACGTTTGTAAACTTACGGCAGAGTTAAAATTAAAATGAACAGATCAGAAATCAATGTCCTCACTATTCCATATATTTTACCAATATAGAAACAAATATTGAATAATGTCTGCTAAATATCAAAGAAAAAAATGACATAATTAACGCTTATATATATATATATATAGTTAGATAGATAGATAGATAGATAGATAGGTAGATAGATAGATAGATAGATAGATAGATAGATAGATAGATAGGTAGATAGATAGATAGATAGATAGATAGATAGATAGATAGATAGATAGATAGATAGATAGATAGATAGATAGATAGATAGATAGATAGGTAGATAGATAGATAGATAGATAGATAGATAGACAGACAGACAGACAGATAGATAGATAGATAGATAGATAGATAGATAGATAGATAGATAGATAGATAGATAGATAGATAGATAGATAGATAGATAGATAGATAGATAGATAGATAGATAGATAGATAGATAGATAGATAGATAGATAGATAGATAGATAGATAGATAGATAGACAGATCGATAGGTATTAATTTGTGATTTTCTCTACAGGTTCTGAAAACAAAATCAATTTTGGGTAGGTCCCGCAAACAAAGTATTAGTTGGTCGTAAAACGTAACAATTAGAGAACACCTGTATATAATAAACTAATATACACATTTATAAAATTATATTGACGATATAAAAGCTTCAGGGCCAGTTGTCTTTCAGGATTTTATTAATGACAAAATGATGACACCCAAATATTAACGAAATTGTATGACTTCCAACATTGTTTGCAAAGTTAAACAAAGTACTTGTAAGTTATCGAGGAGTATAATAAATTATAGGATACACTCAAATATAAATATATGTGATAAATAAAGCTGTTGTTTGATTAAAATATTGAACGGAATTAACGCATAATTAAACATTTGAACTCAAATTAACGCACATTTTAATTGGCACAATATACTACATGTACATTTGTTTGTTGCAATGTTAAACAAGTCGGTTTAATTTATAATAGAGTTATAATACATTGTAACAGATCTATTAAGCATTAGCACACAGGCCTATATCTATTGAATTAGTTATTGACACCAGTTTATTGGCATGTATTAATCCCATCTAGTGATGCCAGCTGTTTTTTTTTAAATCTGAAACATTGCCAAACATGTGTTTTTCTCGTACCGTAGGTTCCGAGCTAATGACGTATTTTAACCCCTATTCACTTCCCATCCCAAAAAAAAAATACACACGTCATTTCTATCTTGTATGATTCTTTTCCTTCATAACACAATAAAATAGCCAGAATGTACTCACTCATTTATTATTATCACGTTTTTTTTTTATTTTACCCCCATCTCCAATCCAGTCACATTTTTGACACACTTCGCAGCCTCTCTCCCCACAAAGATGACGTTACTTGTGACTTATCCAACCACCGTACCCCCTCTGTCCCATACAAGGTTGCACAAGTTCCATTGCTTCAAACACACAGCACCATTCAATCAATTTAGTAACACTAGTCTTCAGATGTTCGCTAATTGCATCATTGAGGAAAATAAGTTAGAATTAAGATATGACAATCCTGTTGTTTCAACGTCATAAAGCTGCTATGATTTATGAAAACGTGACAGTTTCTGTGTTCGGGTATTTTACTTGCTTTTTTTTTTAAATATTGTGTGATCTATTTCTGTCAATAGAATTGGGCTACTTACTGATTTGTTTTAAAAGCATGATTTCTTCCCGATACTCTGAAATAACAACATTCAAGTACAGTATAAATCAACAGCCCTACAAAAAACCTCTTAATTATATATCACAAAATGGGCTTTTATATTTATACCTGGGGGTGAGGGTATGTGCGCGAGTTGCGACTGGGAGGGAGGTGGGAATAGCTACGTAGTAAGTGAACGGCCCTTAACTTCTAATTGTAAAGTGAAATTCGGTTATTTATCGATGTGGCGCAACTCTAAATTTTGAGCATTTTGGTCAAATTAACGCACTTAGGTGTTGCGTTAAAAAACTGTAGCCGCTAATTTTTTGACGCGTTAATCACACGTTAATGTAATTGAATCAGCAGCCCTAGTAGTCAATAATTCGTTTGGGCGGTCGGGCTTTTTTAAACAGCTTATTTCTATAAATATTTTTATGATCTAATACATTACTTCATACTTATTTATTTTTAGTGAATTGTATTAATTATTTTTTTTTCGTATCGCTCAACTTCTGCGCGCGATGAACCCTGCCGGACTGCAGGCCTCCAGGACTGGCGGTCAGCTGCTTGACACTCCCAAGAGTTGGGGTTTATGGAGCACTGTTTCATGTCCTTTTTGCAGGTATCTTTGAAGCGCATTTTAGGGCGCCCTGTTGTCCTCTGGCCTTTAACTAGCTCGTCATAGAGTAGGTCCTTTGGTATGCGACATGCGTTCATTCTCTTGACATGACCAAGCCATTTGAGGCGTCTCTCGCTAAGAATTGCAAACAAGCTGCTCATGGTGGCCCTCTCCAGCACCTCAGTGTTGGGGAACTTGTCCTGCCACTTGATCTGCAGTACACGCCGCAGGCACATCATGTGGAAGTTGTTGAGTTTTCTTTCGTGCCTCGCGTAAGTGGTCCAAGTCTCGCATCCATAGAGGAGTGTACTGAGTATGCAGGCCAGGTAGACGCGCAGTCTGGTATTCTCGGTGAGGCTAGGGTCATTCCACACACGTTGACTGATGCTGCCTTAGCGATTTTGCAGTTGGTCGCCGGGTCTATGAATAGCGAGCTGGAGATGGTGGACCCGAGGTAGGTGAAGTTCTATAGGGTACTACTGTACACACATTATATATTATAATTTCTATTCTATACATTTTGGCTCCCTAAAAACACGAAAGCTATTTTCATTTTAACAATCAAGCAAACATTCATTCATAAGTCACACAGTAACAGTTCTCTCTCTCTCTCTCTCTCTCTCTCTCTCTCTCTCTCTCTCTCTCTCTCTCTCTCTCTCTCGAGCAGCAGCAGCAGCAAATTTATTCTTCCATCTAACTCCATCATATATTTTTTTTAAACCTTTGTCCTCTAATATCATTAAAGTCAACTTTACAGAATGAACGTTACAAAAACGCTGTACATATTTCAGATGAACTTACCTTCTTTAAGTGTACAAGAGGAAATGATTGAATTATCAACTAACGATAAGCTAAAAATTAAATTTCATATGGACTACCGTCAGTTGTTGCACCAGAAACAGACACATATAATGTACACAGGTTTTTGAAAGCTTTCTATCAAGACATTTAGTGGATCATGGGTTTCCTTGCAAGCAGTTAAATCTAGAGAATTCATTTACTACTCATTAAAATAGATCCGGCCTTTGACGAATAATTTCACTGCCCCAAGTTCGCCCTTCTCATTAGAATAGTTTGTTAAATGCGACAAAGGAAATTTGTATTTATTAAATTTTGTATGTTTTATTCTATGTTGTTGTTTTAACAAAAAAAAGTTTTGAAACTTAATGATGTAAAAACAAATGTATTGCATCCAGTGTAAAATCAGGAAAAAACAAAATGTGATGTGTTATTTTTCTTTATATATTACTCAAATAGTTTCATTGTTGGTAAAGTGTTTATGAAATATTCAAAAAAAAGCTCCAGATTAAAAATAAAACAACAAAAAAAAAAAAACAACAACTACAGAGCTTGACTCTTTAATGAACATTTAATAAACGGTTCATTTAGTATTGAACCAATACATTTAATAGTCAAGATTTACATAATAAATTCATTTCAATAATAATATAATATTTTAAAAATATTTTTACTCATTATTCGTTAAGCTGGTCATGGTTTCAAGTGAAGTAAACGGAATGTCCAAAGATATTGCTGAGCTAAGTAAGTAAATGAAATGTCCAAATATATTGCTGAGCGTAGTAAGTAGATGAAATGTTCACCTTAATTTATTGCTGTCTAAGTAAGTAATTTATAAAATAATATTTTTTAATACCTTTTGCCTAGCAAATGTGTGAATTATTTATTGTAGGCTGAATTTAATGTTATGATCAAACTGAATTTATTTAATTATATCTTTATTCTTTGTGCTCTCTTTGTAGAAATATGCAACACCAAAAAGATACATTTTTCTGTTGGGATAAATTCAAAAAAAATTGTACTTGAAAATGACATTGTAAAATACGACATAGTGTTTACAAACATCGGTAACGGATATAATATTCTGACTGGGATATTTACTTGTCCTATGGTAAGATAGTATTAATTTTTCTCCACAGTTATAGCCCTTGTTTTATGCGAATGTTTAATAAAGGTATCCACAAACCAAAGCTAATGTTTCCGCTGCGCTATTTCTCACGTGAGATTTTTCTTAGCGCGAAAAACCCTCGCTACACCTAGGCAAAGCGAAAGTGGGCGTCAGCAGACCAGTTATAATGTTTCTTTATTTTTATTTTTATTTTTTTTTGTTTGAAGACGTCAGCAGACAGTTTCTTCTTATTATACATTTTCTACTGTTATTGTATTTTACAAGTAAACATTGAAAAAAAAAACTTACTTTTTGGTGTAATCTGATATAATTCATGTTTCTATATATAAATATAAGTCGTATTTGTTAATTTTAAGACATTTACATCAATTTTAACCTTGATTTTCATTTGAGTTGATGTTTATAGGCAGCCATTTTGGATTGTTTACAGTCGCGAAACGAAAAAAAATCTGCAAGAAGCGATGCCGCGAAATTTCTCTGCACCGCCGCTGAAATTTTGAGCATCTCCATATAAATACATTGCCGCGAAAGATGGGCGAATATCGCGAGTTACATAGAAACGCGAAATTCGCTTTGGTTTGTGGATACCTTAAAAGCGTAACATCACATTTCTATAATTTTTAAAATATTGTATTTATTCTTACTGGGGAGAAAGATGCCAGTGATGTATACATTGAATTACTGTCAACTTTTGGGTCTCGCTTTTGTCCTCTGGTGTAATCCATCTGATTACCTTAGATACTCGCTTATATGTCGATCTCAAAGATAAATCGAGAGTATTTTTAAATTTAAAGAATATTATAGTTGTCAAATTATACCCTCGACTTATGCGCGGGTCATAGCAAATTTCATAATTTTCGACTTAAAAATAACAATAACATTACACTTAAATACACAACGTATTTCTATCTACCATTTCCCGACCAACGTCTGGTATAAATTCAAGTTATTGATATAAATTCTCTATCATTTGACCACTGGTCAGGCCCTTTAAAAAACTTTTTTCAAAGAAGATTTACCTGTCCTTGTAAGTCAGATGATCGTTTGCATCTTTTCAGGAAGGAATCTACGTATTTCTAGTTGGCGTTTTATCTGACCGAAACAAATATGTTGGACTTGATCTTTATCAGAATACGGACTACAAGATGTCAGTGTTTGCACCTGAAAGAAACGAATGCTGTAGTACAGGTGAGTTTTTAATTATAGCTTGAGTTGTAAGCTTATAATAGGTAGATATAACGACAGAAATACGGACAAACAGACAGACGGACAGCCAGACAGATGGATGGACGGATGAATGGAAGGGTAGGTGGATGGGCAGTTGGATAGATGGATGGATAGATAGATAGATAGTAGACTCATCTATATTAAATAAATAAATAGATAAAGGAAATATTTAAAAATTGTGTTTGTAGGTAGATATACTGTTTTATATAAAAAAAACCTATGTAGGTAGATACATTATAAAATATGTTGTCAAAATCACTGATCTAATGTATATTTACATCGGTTTCTCTGTACAGTAGCTATAAATGGATCATAAGTACATATATTTATATACAACTCTATCATAAAGATTGTTCGCACTTCTAACCAATTGTGTGATTTTATTAATTTAAAAAAAATATTGTCTTTTACTGCTTTATATTTTTATGTCAACTTCACCTGTTTCTAGAATAACATTTCTAGACTCCAAAAAGGACGTAGTAGAGTTAAAATTTTTAGCCCACGGGGCAAATCGCATAATATAAATTTTAGAGAAAGTGCATCCCTCCATTTGAATCACAATTTCAAATCGCCACCAAAATGTTTATTTTTTGTTTGTGTTAACTCCAAAATCAATCAATATTTATACTTGACTGGATATTTGTTCAATAGAGCAATATGTAATCGTCAAATAAATGACAAGTAATGTAATAAACTTTTTAAAAGGCCTTACCGATATATTTATCGCCAATTATTAGCTAATAATAAAGTCCAATGGCCATGAAGGCACTACGGGACACAATGAGGACATTTTCTCCATCACCTGAAAAGGTAACGTTTGTTCTTACTGGAGATCAAACCCTATACTCTTAGGTCTACAGTCGAGCATTATACCGCACGACTGTTCGTCCCCTCATTACACCATGTGTCTGGAGTTCTACTATTTAATAAACTTGCTAAAGTAACTCAAGTTTCAGGTGTTACACTATTAGAAAGCCTATCACGGTAATGTCGACATTTATTAGTCAATGATAGATGATTTTAAATAACATGGCGCTCTGTGATTTATATTCTGTGGGCAAGGTGTAATATTACATTATTTTATTGGGATGAACAGGTCATTAACTGATGCAAAAATACAAAAGTGTATCCTTGACCATCGGTCAGTGATTGTGAAGACGCGGCGGTTCGTAAGTCAATGCGAGCAGTTTCTCGTGCCGAATGTTAAATTTACATTTGGAATACAGTTGTTTCAGAACACTATGTTCTGGTCGTAGCTTGTAGAAAGCTTTCTCGGCGTTCATGACAACTGCAAGGACGCTTTGTGGAGCACCGCGACATCTTCCAACATCTGGTAGACGGGTGCGTACACTATCTCCAACTTTCGCTGCATCTGAATTTTTTAGCATCATGGCACCTTGAGTTTGCTAAACTAAGCATTAGCTGTAGGTTCCTTGTTCCTGATTTCTTATTTTGACATAGTCTGCAAGTAATTTTCCCTCCGTACCCTTCATTTGCTTCATTACATAATCCACACATTGTGTTGACGTTGTTGCCGCAGGATCCACAAGAGCGCATTGAATATTGGCCAGGTATTTCCCGCCAGTTCGCGAACTGACCGGCCAAAGTAGAAAATACACCGGCCATTTCCAATACTTCGGACATTGGCCACACACCTCGGCCAAAGTGTGTATGGAAGACCAATTAGGGAACTGGTCGAACTTCGGGCTTTGGCCGTAACATATATATATATATATATATATATATATATATATATATATATATATATATATATATATATATATATATACAAACATACACATTAGGGTGAGTTGAAAATAAAAATGTGGCACGGAACTCAGGAAAACTTTGCGTTTCATGTGAAACCAAAGAAAATCACAAAGAAATTAGTTCTGGACACTTGTAAGTGCCCCATCTTTAATTTAGAAAATACTCGCTTTAATAGTATTGACAACCACAGCAGACTTATCAAATAATGAGACACACCTAACGTAAATCAATATTGTATGCAAATATAAACAGTCAAGCAATGGTAATTACTCACAGAATATAAGTATGTCCTTTTCTAACAAATCGTTGCTTAAAAAAGTTATCACAATAATCTTGTTTTGAATCAAAACGAGGCATTAAATTTGCGGGAATTTACTCGTGCACGAATAAAACCATCTCTGGCCTCAAAACCATAAACAGCTTTTGAGGCATCTGTAACCAGTTTTATGCAACGTTTTACTCCTTGAGTGTGGTTTTTGTAATTCAAAGTGAGTGG
Organism: Bulinus truncatus; assembly: GCA_021962125.1. Lineage (NCBI taxonomy): Eukaryota > Metazoa > Mollusca > Gastropoda > Planorbidae > Bulinus > Bulinus truncatus. The sequence continues at coordinate 2,707,702 of JAGDYQ010000034.1, forward strand.
CTCATTGCTGAATTTAGCAATATCATCATCTGTCACTTTCATCGTGAGTGGTGGCTCCTGGATATCTTCCCAGTTAATCAGATCAACGTAGTTTGTTGCATCATGATTAATCAGCGGAACTTTAAACAGACGTATTGCAGCTGTAGATGCCTGGAGTCTTTGCTGGAGTATAATATCAACTGCTCTTGAGCGAATACTTTTGTCTGAATCAGCCAGCATAGCAATAAGAATATTTTCTGAGTGAGCAAAATATGCACTGCGACTAATGTAGGGCTTGACAATAGCAGCAGTTTCACTGGAAAGTTCTTTGAGAAGTTGAGTTGCATGATAGACATGTCTTGCGCCATATGTGCACGAGGGTTTGTGCTTTATGTTGAACCAGTTTGCAGCATAGTTAGTTACAATGAAGTGTGTGATGATGCAAAGGTTAGCAGAAGGATTGTCTGTAGCAACATACAGGCGGCAAACCCTGTTGGCAAAAGTAAGCCATCGTGAGTGATTTAGGGGACCAGGCTTTCTAGCTGATAAATTTTCAGAAACAACGCCAGTTCTAATGGCTGTTACAATATCATATAAATATTTCTGGTCACATGAGAGATCAGCTACCACATCCTCATCTAACACAGGCATACTGTGTTGACTTGTGATCTTTGTAAAATTAGCAATATGTTTCAGTTCGCAATGATGAAGTTCACGACCAATGGGACCACTGAAACTCGTTGCTCCAGATGTTGGCCCATCCAGTGTTGTAAACAGATGGCGCAGTGGTAGTTCGTTTGTGTGTAGCAAGCATATGAACCAATTCTGAGGACTCCTAAAGCCACCTCTAGATGACGGATTACTCCACCTTTACTGCCGACATTTGCATTTGTACTGTCACAGCCTATTGCTAAGATACTATCACTTGCATCTTGCTCTCTAATTACAGTTACAATACTGTTAGCAATATCAGTACTTCTGCCTGATGAAGGCGTCACATGTGTCAGATAGCTACTACCTGGTTCTTCAACTAGAACATAATGATTTTCAACAGTAGTGTCACCATACCACTTGCTACTTCTGTTTACTTTGACCAAAGTGGTGTCTCGTCTACCATCAAAGTAAATACTTGTGATACCTTTTGGTGACTGTCGCATATTACGTTGCAAACCCTTTCTTAAATTCAGCCTCTCTCGATGTACTTTATTCTTGTCTATCACAAAGCATTGATTCTGTTTGGTTATGAAGCCAACATCGATAAGCACTGCTGTTGCTAGGTATGCTGCAGCTCTGTCTGATATGCCATATCTGTCTGCTTCTTTTGCTAAATTTGGAAGGGGTATTCGCATCTGACCTTCAGCTACATCATCATCACTACGACTGGATATATCATCACTAGCTACATCATCAATACTACTGGATTTATCATCACTATCATGAAGTACCTCGTCATCGCTGTCCTCTACAACACTTTGGTCACTTGCACAACTGTTACAAGATTCTTCTTCACTAAGATTTAAGTTACTCTCAGCACTTGAAAATTTTCTTGGCATTTTACATCTTGTTTCTTCTTCAATTTTTCGTTGTAAACGCTTCTGCAATCTGGTTGTTGCTTGGAAGTCAATATTTGCCATAAACATTTTGCGAGAGTTTCTTTGATCATATAAAAACAACAGTTCATCTGGTGGAACTTTCAAATTTCTAGGACAGTTACAAGATATGCTTACTTGTTTTGTAGAATTGTCATAAGACATACTGCACTTACATGCAGCTATATCAAACAATGAGTCCAAAGTGGCCAGAAAGGTAGACTGACGTGCTGAACTTGATTTAGAACGAGACAGTTCTGAACCTGTTGAAATCATTGTTTCCACACGTTTGATTACAGATCGGTAGTGCATCGTTGGAATGGAAGCTTTGTTCCACAGACTGATAACAGCATCTGATACAGCTCTGTATTTGTCTTTGTTGGAATCATTCTTTCTTTTTTTCATATGCAAGAAATGCTGCGCAACTTGACGATTTGTTGGCAGTACATTGTGAGGAAGTTCACCGGCATCCATCGCCAAATACTGAGTGCCGTGTTACGCTTCTTGTAGCCATTAAGTTACAAAACATTCAATTTATTGTTCTAAATAAATAACCTGCAATAGAAATAAACAACAGGCAAACAAATTAAAAGCATAATATAGTTACTAAATCTTAAAATTAAGCAAGTAATAATAGAATGCATTAAGCTGAAAATGCTGGTTAACGCAATTTTCAAATTTAAAATTTTGTTCATTATTTCAGAGGTCATTTGTCAAATAAATACGGAGTTCCGTAATGATATTCCAATATTTTCTCTTTTTCAACCCACCCTAATACACATACATAATTATATTTCTACACTGTCCGAACGATTCTGCTAAAAATTCTAGTATTTGTTTTAAAAAAAAAGTATTTGGCTTTATATCGTCTTTGAAGTATTCACAATAAATGCCTCTTTGTTTTCCCCCAATCTAGGTAATTCAGTCATTCTACACTTGAAACTAGGAGACCAAGTTTACCTAAAGGCTAAAGTCTCCAGTGGTCTCTATGGCAAGCCATTGGACATAGTCAACACATTCTCTGGTTGTCTATCGGCTGCTGGCGCAGCTACTTGAAAAATGAATGTTCAAGCTTTTAAAATCAACTTTGTTTAATATAACTCATTCAATTTAATCGAATATTACGGAAGTGTCGTTAAAAAAAAAAAAAAAAAAGAGTTTAACTCATAAGGGAGACAAATGTAAAAAATTGGGAATTATTAAACTAGGCAGAAGTTAATTCCCTTTGATTAAACATAAAATGAAAATTATGTATATTACCAGAAACTATAACTATATCATATAAATTGATTGTGTGGTTAGCACAATGCCCAACCGTCTTTAATTTCCAACCTAACTCACCCGTTTTACTGTACTTCCAACGAGGGTCGAACCCTAGAATCTCAATTCAGGAATTAGAGACCATACACAACTCGGCCACCTGTCCTTTTGTTCTCTATCTCAGTTTACCCAGCCATTCTCGGGAAGATGGATTTTCTACTAGACATTTGAAATATATTAAATGATTAAACCAATTGTAATTCAATGAGTTTTGCCCTTCAAAGCCTATAATTTTTTTCCTGACAAATGCTCTTTAACAGTAATTGTTTGTTTTCTTATTGTTAAAATCAAACTATTGCTTCGTAAATAAAGAAAAAAATATGAAAAATGTCTTTCCTGTTTTGTTGAATTTGAAAAACAATGCAGCAAACAAAATTTGGGTTATTTTTGTGAAAAATATCACTGCGTTAAATGTATCACATTGTGTAATGTCTTTTTTATCTGCTCTATTCATCAGAGAATGCATCATATATGTACATAACTGAGTAAAAAATTGTTTCTGTGAATATGTCAAAGGATAAAAAGAAGACGGGGATCAAAATATGCTGGATCGTTATTCGAACAGTTATTGTGTTCTTGTATAAAGCTGCAAACCAATACACTCATACCTCGCTATACGGCCGCTCTTTTATACGGCATTTCGCTATAACGGCCTTCATCATTTATGGCACGTATTCTATTTACGGCCTAAAATGTTTTGCTATAACGGCCAAAAAAAAGACACTTTTGTACAAAAGTGAAAAAATATTTTTTGTATAATCCACCAGGGCATCCTACCTAATATATCCGAACTATCTGAAAATATCATGATTGAGTACCTTCCGAAAAATACAACAGCACTGATCCAACCAATGGATAAGGGTGCAATAGTCACTTTTAAGGCACATTACCTACATCAAACTTCCCGACAACTCAGCATAAGGGAAACCAATGGTGAATCTTCAATTCAAACATTTTGGAAAAACTATAACATTAAGGATACTGTTGACAGCATCAGTGAATGATGGAAGGAATTAAAATTGGCAACAATGAACCGTATATGAAAAAAAAGTATGGCCGGAATGTGTAAAAAAAATACTGATGCAGACAGAAGCGTACTTAGGTAGGGGGTCCAAATTCAAAAGTCCCCCCGGTCTTAGCTTGAGGGGTCCCCAAATATTTTTTTACATTAAATATAAAGTACATTATCTCATGTCATGTTGCCGAGTGTCAAAATGCAGGGGCATCCAAAGAGGGGCCCTAAAATACCTAGGTTCGGCACTGGATACAGAAGTTAATTTTCTTCATGAAATCAGGCAAAATATTTTGGATCTAGTAGAAGATCTCGGCTTAGAAGGTTTGAACGAACGTGATGTGCTTGATCTACTTGAAGCTGAGAGGGAACCTCCTCCTTAAAAACGATCCTGACGTCAGACGTAGCGCTCAATTTCTCAAGGAATTAACTCAGTCATTAGCAGTTATAACTCATTGAAGAATGAAATAGACAAGAAGGCAAGACAAACAACGTTGGACAATTGCTGTAAGCCAGGCCCATCCTTACCAGCGAAAAATGATGACGTCATTGATCTGCAGGTTACCATTTCTTCATTGTCTTAAAATTATGCATATTCATATTTTATATAACATGAAATTGTTTCATTTTTGTTTATAGACTATTGTTGATTGTTGGAGTTTGTTATTATTTTATGTACAAATGTATGTAGCTTTAATTTAAATAAAATAAAAAGAGAAAATACATTTTGAATGATAAACCATTTAAACAACTTGGAACCGATCTCATTGAATTTGTATGGATTTGTACTAGATCAATTGATTCCCTATACTCAGCAGTGGGACACTAGATTGAGACTAGATCTAGACACTGTCTCAGCAGTGGTGACACTAGATCTAGACACTGTCTCAGCAATGGGGACACTAGATCTAGACACTGTCTCAGCAGTGGTGACACTAGATCTAGACACTGTCTCAGCAATGAGGACGCTAGATCTAGACACTGTCTCAGCAGTGGTGACACTAGATATAGACACTGTCTCAGCAGTGGTATGACCAAAGAAACTGTCTCATAAAGAAAAAGAGAAAGGAATAACATCTCATTCTGTGTGGAAATAAATATTAAAATAATGCCACGTTCACCGTTATTTCATTAATTCGATGTAGGGTGTCATCATTTCATAAATCATTAGACATTACTAAATAAAACATTAACTTACTATTGTTTCACCAAACTCCGTATAACTATAAAAATAAGTTTCTGTTTACGGGCTAGAAGAGATGACTCTTAAAGAAAAAGTTTTAGGCCAGAAATAAAAAAATAAAAAAATCTAATGTTTATAATTTCCGGGTCAATTTATTAGTTAGTTAATAAAAGAATGACGTCATTATGCTGCTAGGACTATTTCCCTTTACGTTTGACATTTCCTCATTTATTTATTTTTATTTTATTTTACAAAAAAATAATTTAATATAGTTTTTTTTTAAATAGTTTTTATTTGTAGAAACAATGAACATAGGCCTCAGAACTTCGGGTAAACATAGGCCTCAGAACTTCATGTTCATGGATTATATCACTTTCCTTCTTGATGCTGCAGTCAATAGAAGGCTCTGGCCCCGCAGTAAGGCCAGTCAGTGGTTTGGACAGGGCCGGATTTAAAGATAGGCCGACGAGGCCATGGCATAGGGCCCCGCGAAATATGGGGCCCAAAATGTTGAGTATACACAAATTTAAAAAAACTTAGCATTATTTTTTATTTTTCAAAATGGCCTCAAAATTTGTTGGCCCAGGGCCCTTTAAATTGTAAATCCGGCTCTGGGTATGGATGTTTTATTTTGAGAATCTTTTTCTTACTTGTATTTGGGAAGTGCTTTTAATTATTTGTATTAAATTATGCAGATTAAGAAAAAGTTATATTTTTTATAGAATCAAAGGGATACGTAGACCTTTGGTTCGTGTGCTTGTAAAACGCATATCTCAGACTTGTAGGATATAGAAAGAGTCATTGTTTGCTGTATAGTCATTGTGTGCTGTATAGTCATTGTGTTCTGTATAGTCATTGTGTGCTGTATAGTCATTGTTTGCTGTATAGTCATTGTGTGCTGTATAGTCATTGTGTTCTGTATAGTCATTGTTTGCTGTATAGTCATTGTGTGCTGTATAGTCATTGTGTTCTGTATAGTCATTGTTTGCTGTATAGTCATTGTTTGCTGTATAGTCATTGTTTGCTGTATAGTCATTGTGTTCTGTATAGTCATTGTTTGCTGTATAGTCATTGTTTGCTGTATAGTCATTGTGTGCTGTATAGTCATTGTGTGCTGTATAGTCATTGTGTGCTGTATAGTCATTGTGTTCTGTATAGTCATTGTGTGCTGTATAGTCATTGTGTGCTGTATAGTCATTGTGTTCTGTATAGTCATTGTGTGCTGTAAAGTCATTGTGTGCTGTATAGTCACTGTTTGCTGTATAGTCATTGTGTTCTGTATAGTCATTGTGTGCTGTATAGTCATTGTGTTCTGTATAGTCATTGTGTGCTGTATAGTCATTGTGTTCTGTATAGTCATTGTGTTCTGTATAGTCATTGTGTGCTGTATAGATAGTCACTGCAAGAATAATTTAGTAGACCAACCTTAAGTAGAAAGATGGTGGAGCAAGTTTTAAAACCCAGATCCGAACCGGGCCTTGTGAGACTATGGCGTACTGTGTTTATCATAACGATCAACATGGGGTCATGACTTTAAAATCTTGTAATTAATTGATACAGAACTATGTAGGTTGATATTTGTTGATACTTTAAGAAATATTAAGGTTAAAATATCAATTAATACAACTTAGCTTATGTGTCTATTGTCACAGAGTGACTGTGTGTTTGTGCGTGTGCATTCGTGCGTGCGTGTGTGTGCGCGTGCGTGCGTGTGTGTGCGTGCGTGCGTGTGCGTATGTGTGTGTGCGTGCATGTGTGTGTGCGTGCGTCTGCGTGTGTGCGTGAGTACGGGCATAGGTGAATAGGGTTGTTGTGTACGCACGGCTGCATAATAGTACGAATGGTCAGGTGGGAGAATCAGTGGTTGACTGCGATAGGAGATGAAGGAACACGTGCGTGGGTGTGTGATGGACGAGTGAATATGTGTACCAGTAGCTGATGACCACCTCTTGTTGAGACAGTTAGTGTATGTCACTCGTCGTCATCCGTCCGTCTCGAGAGACGATGGTGTAGCTAAATTGGGTCTATAAGCACCGCCGGGAATGGCTGTGCCGTCCGACTCGGGAGTGGCAATCCCTGCCGCACTTGTCGCACTTGAATATATATGGTTGTTGGAGCTGTTGTTGTAGCTGTTGATTTTGCTGCTTCCGCCTTGATCTTTTCAGGGCAGCATTTTCCTGTCTCTCATCCTCTGCTCGCGATGAACCCTGCCAGACAGCTCGTCATAGAGTAGGTCCTTCGGGATGTGGCCTGCGTCTATTCTTTTGACATGACCGAGCCATCTGAGGCGTCTCTCGTTGAGAACTGCGAACAAGCTGCTCATGTTGGCCCTCTCCAGCACCCCAGTGTTGGGGATTTTGTCCTGCCACTTGATCTGCAGTATACGTCGCAGGCACCTCACGTGGAAATTGTTTAGTTTCCTTTCGTGCCTTGCGTACATGGTCCACGTCTCGCATCCATAGGGGAGGGTGCTGAGTATGCAGGCCTGGTAGACGCGCAGTCTGGTATTCTCGGTGAGGCTGGGGGTTTTCCACACACGTTGATTTAGTCTCGCCATGACTGTGGCTGCCCTAGCGATTCTGCAGTTGATCTCCGGGTCTATGGATAGCGAGCTGGAGATGGTGGACCCAAGGTAAGTGAAGTTCTCGACGACCTCTAGGGTGTGCCCAACGATGTCAATGCTTGAAGGGGTATCCGTACCCTGTGCCATGACATTCTTTTTCAGACTGATAGTCAGTCCAAACTCCTTACACGCGTGGGAGAGGCGGGTGACAATCTGCTGCAGTCCGTCTTCGTTGTGTGATGTCAAGGCTGCATCATCAGCAAAGAGCAGCTCGCGAATTAGAACCTTTGTGACTTTGGTCTTTGCACGGAGGCGGGCTATGTTATAGAGCTTGCCATCAGACCTTGTATGTCACTCGTAGGGAGAGGTGAATTAGGAGATAGCTGTGGTTATAATGTCTTATTCAAGCGTGTAATTAAAGACTTCTTGAATTATATATCGAGTTGGAGTTACTGTGTATCGTCACGTTCGGAGTTTCTGTGTTATTTCTAATACCCCTAGACAAATGTGCACGTGACATTTATCGACATCTGTGTTGATGATATATGGCTGAATTTGATGAGTATAAAAGAGTTATCATCATATTATGGGATTCAGAGAGGGGTATTTTTACAAAAACACTGTCATCATTAATGAAGTCACAATGAGTGGGTGGAACAGCCATTAGAGATGTAACTAAGTACGAGGCCAGCATACAAGGCAAATGAACATATCTTAAGACATTGTGGAAATCCCCGGTTGGTCGCCAGTGATATAACTAGGCAGGGGTTTTTTTGCTCAATAAGAGGTGGTGGGTCTCTAAATTTTGCTCTGAAGTTTTTAACTTTTTACCAAATGAAGAAAACTATTTGGTAGCGGTTATTCCACTCCGCGCGCTTCTGCGAATTTTGCTTGTACGCATTTTTGATGCGTAGATATGCAACATAATTGTTATTTTCAAAATAAGCCTAATTTAAGTTAGTCTACAATTCTACTTGTTTGGTTGCAATTATGCAATTGAGCAACTTACATTAGCAACAACAAAATATACCAGAATAGATAAATTTTATTAATTATAACAAGTTAAGTATTTTTTATTTACCACTTACAAATCTTAGCAACAATATGATATACCAAAAAATTATTTGATGGAATAATAGAAAATAAAACAGACTAGTAGGCAAATACACAACACAAGTCCTAATGAAAAGCTACTAATTTAAACTTTTTGTAAAGTATATTCATGCAGTACACAAGACTAGCAATTTAAAATTGTTATTCTATATAAACTTTGTTGACAGTTTATAAAAATTATGGCATTAATTTGCGATTAGAATATAAATATTTGGTCACTTATTAAGTTATTACATACACGGTAAACATCTACAAAATATATTTACATTTAATGGCATATATAAATTTAGAAACATTTCCAAATTGCAGCCTGGCCTGCAGATATTAGTGTACTGTCTTTGTTTCTTACTTTACCAGCATCAGTAGATGCATGCCTGCCATTTGCTATCCAGGATTTTACATATTCTATAGGATTCCAACTAGGCAGTGGGGGACCTACAATTGAAATGAACATAAGAGATGCCATATGACTGACACTCAATGCTGTTCTCAGAGGGGTACATATCAAATTCATTTTACTAAACCCCCTCTCACACTCAGCAGTGCTTATTGGCAACGAGTGCACAGCACCCATCACCTGAGCCAGCAGAGGGCCAGGTTTATGCTGTCCCTGGGAGTCCTTATAATCTCTATATTGTTGTTTCAGTTGGCCAGAATAAGGTACCAAAAATGTCTTGCAGATATCCTTAAGTTCTGCTTCCCCGTATTCTGGAAGGATGTCATTAGGCCAGGTATTATAGTCGAGCACATTAGTGCAATGTGTCACAAACCTTTCCCCCTCAGGTAGCAGTCTGCAAGTTAGTGAATCTACCAACGACTGGTAATACTGACATTTATTTATTTCCTTATCTGATTTTGAAACAATTTGAGAAATTGGAACATTATTATGAGTGCCCAACTCTGCAGATTCACAAGCTAATTTGTAGTGTGCTCCATCATTTACTTTTCTGCTTATAAAAACTTCAATTTGTCTCAAAATCAAACGGTTGGCCTTGTTAATGTTCATCCCGTCAGCTTGTAGACTCTCAGACAAATCACTTAATTCCTGCAAGGAATCATTCATAAGGCCAAGGTTTAATAAAAAACTAGATGAAGATAATTTATTTGCCATTCCCTTTTATTGTGCTCTCTCGTTACTGTCCAAATTTTGAGCAACGTGTTTTTTTCTCGAGATGGGAAAAAAAAACACCATTTCAAACCGGCGATTCTAAAAAATGTACCGGTAGTACGGAATCGAGTCTGGTATCGTTGGAAAGTTCATCATCTTCGCTCGCTTTCTTCTGCAATCACACATTGACCTATTTAAGTCTAATGACACAAGAGAGCCTTGAATGAACTGTATCTCGCACTGTTCGCGTGATAATCATTGGTTCTCTTGTTGCTAGAATAACTGGATGTTTTGAATTGATGTTTGTCCAACATATAGTTTTAACTGTTTTATAAGACCCGGTACTAACAAATTAGGTGCCGGATCGCAACTTCTAGCTGCCGGATCGTTATTTTGAGATGCCGGGTTGCATTTCAGAGGTGCCGGATCGCAGATCGCAGATCCGGCGCGCTACATGGCAAAAAAAAACCCTGTAACTAGGGCTGCTGATTAAACTGCATTAACGAGCGATTGACGCTTCAAAAAAATTGCGATTAAAATTTTTTAACGCAACGCCTAAGTGCGTTAAGTTTACCAAAATGCTGAAAGTTTAGAGCAGAGCCACATCGATAAATAACCGAATTTCACTCTACAATTTAAAGTCCGTTCACTTACTACGTAGCTATTCCCACCTGATCGCAATTCACAAAAACGCCGCCATTGCCAGCATGGTAGGGTGTAGTGTGCCTACCACACCAACATTGTTGGCGGCGCTGATGCACGTCTGCCATGCCTAAATATTACATATTAACATTTTTTTTTAACGCCGCCATTGCCAGCATGGTAGGGTGTAGTGTGCCTACCACACCAGCACTGTTGGCGGCGCTGATGCACGTCTGCCATGCCTACAGAGCGGCGGGGTGAATGCGCCCGCTATCATCTGCAGGGATGGCAGAAAGATGGGTTTTTTATCCTTGCCCAAACTGGCCAGACCAGCAGGGTGTGTGTACTGCCGATCGGCCAGAATGGCAAGGAACGGGGTTTTTCCTGCCACTCGGACAGAAGGGAGGGTGTAGTGTGCCTGTACCCTCAGCCCGAAATGGCAGGCTGCGCAGGTGTGCTTGAGTGGGACAGAGTGGAAGGGTGTTGTGTGCCGACCACATCCGTCAACACCGCCAGCTGTGAATACTGCGGTCTCGGATAGTCCTCATTGACCACAGTGCCACCACCCTCGCAAGTAATGGGTTTTTTTTCCTGACTAGAGAACCCCTATGATCCATCCCCCGTGGATCATGGTATGTCTCTCAGACCAGGAAGGAGAGTTCACAAATTATCATGCCAAAATATTCTGTGATACTCTCCGAAACAAATTTAAACCGAACGCGGTTTCATAGGCTTATGTATATCTCACAGTATCGTAATAAATTTATGGTGTTTAATTTGTTATTAAAGAAGAAGCGATCATAAAAGAAATATTTACAGAAATCGTTCAATTAATATTCTGTGTTATGTTCCACAAGCTAAATTTTAAACCAAAATTATGGATACCTCAATATAATGTAATATTTATATTGTTTAAATTGTTATTATTTCTAAAATATGTCTATTTCTTATGTACAACTATTTCCCTTTATTACTAACCTAAAATACGTCACTTTTTTTTCCTTTGTTGACTATTACGTCACATGAATGAATTGAATAAGGGTTGAGATTGAGTAGCGCCGTACACAATGTTTACAATGCAAACCAACCCATTTATGATGGGGGCTTCACACAGAGGGTGTATGGAGGGGGCACAGTTTGAGAGCCCCCAAAATATTTTTTAAACTAAATATTAAGTACATTATCTCATGTCAAAATGTAGTGGCTCCCGAAGATGCCTAAAATCCCTTGGTTCGGCATTGGTTTCACAGAACTATAATGTTGAAAGCTTTGATATGTCTTTCTTTTTTAAGAGGCCTAATGTTTTCTGCGTCTGCGGCCTCAACTGCATTGATGAAATACTATGTTTTTAATTGAAGGTCAGCTAAAAGCTACACAACGATTCTTTCTTCTCAGGACCAATCTTGAGAAGCGTCTCAAAAATGCAGGGCCAGCCCCAAAGAGGCCAAGCCCACCGGGCCCCTAAATCCCTAGGTTCTGCACTGCCGGGTCGGCAATTTTTCTTAGTTAATTGTACTATGCTACAATGTGTATAACAGTAAATAAACCACCTGATAAACATTTAGCATTTTGCTTAACACAAGCACTCACTCACGTCTCTCTTTTTTTTTTTTTAAATACGCCATGTTGAACATCATAAAACATTAAATGAATAATTGTTTGGAAAGGAGTCCATTAAAATATTATGAAGGAATATGATTTTAAGAGTTGTTGTTTATGTTTACCCATAGTGAGGATTATTTTCTTTGGGAGGAACTATTTAACATATGAACTTTATTTGATGTATTATTAGGTGTCCCTATTCTCAAATGTATTTTGGCTACAATAATCTGTTCATGTCCTTGGGGCCACTGCAAGTATATAGACTGATTGTTAACGGGCTAATATATATATCACCATTTTCAACTCAAAATGTGTGCCTACTCGCCGGTCCGGGTACCGGGCCTTTGATAACTAGTGTTATCATAAAAACCAGCTGTTCTCAACCTTTTTTACGATTGTATCGTACATGGTGCGACAGTAGATCCGCGGGTACACCTCACATGTAAGTTCACAAATAACTGTACTCATTTTCAAAATGGAATGTGCTTACCTTTCTAACGCGACACTTGGGCACCGTGTTAAGGTGATGAGTCAAGGAGCAAACTGGCGACCAACTTCTAACTCTTGATTGTTTGAAAAGAAAACTATATGTCAGTGCATACCCCTGCATAACCTTTCCCCCCGTACCCATTGGGGTACGCATACTACCGGTTGAGGACCGCAGATATAAACCTCTATTGTGACAGATTCTGTAGTGCCCTTTTTGGTTGTGATGGCCACTAAAGCAGACAGAGGACTTTGATTAACTTGAATGAGACTTTCAGAACTGGTTAATAAGATATGTTACATCTAACAAGGTACTCAAGTCACAACAATGTCCACAGAACTGGCAGGAAACTTGATAATATCAGTATTTCCAGATAAAAACATTAATAGATTTTCAGAACCAAATAAAATTAAACTGTCTTTAAGCCTACGGACATAATTGAAAAATTGTTTTAAACTTTTCTTTAAAAAAAAACAGGATTATTCAAATGATTATTTTTTTAGACTAACAAGAAAAACATGTAACTTGTTATATTTTCCTGAACAAAATAATCACAAAACACACAATTTTTTTTAACAGATTTTATTTTCAGCAAGAAACATTCATAAACAATTATTTCTATCAAATAGCAAAATTTAAACAAGTAAGATAAGCAGAGAATTCCAAACGTCTTTAATCAAAATTGGTAAAAAATAAGAATTATGTAATAGACAACATAAGTAACTATTTTAAATTGCTCATTTTTTTTTTAAACAAAAATCATTTTTGTTTAAAACATTTTCCACAATATACTGAAATATATGGGTCAGTGAATGCAGGATAAGTTGAACTTATCAAGACTTATCAAACAAAATAAATTACTAGTTGCAGGGGTACAGGATCTCAAAACAGCCAGAACCTATACCAACATTTTTACCAATGACCAAACTGGCACTGGGAGATTTCAAGTTGTCTGAACTTCCAGATAAACAAGCATCAAGTAGAAAATTCATTGTGGTTTCAAAAGTCATTTTCTGAAATGGTGAAGCGTTGAAATACATGTCCCTGCGATTAAAAGCATCATACAGTCCTCTAGATGTCATGTAGTCGGCCAGAAGTGATAAATGATGATAGTCTACAGTGATGCCGTAGGCCCCGAAGACATTCTGAATTTCCTGTTGGAGTGAAATATGAAATTGTAATTTTTTTAAAATCTTTTTAATAACTAGCTAGCAGTATACCAGGGGTTGCATAGGAAGTGGAAGTGCTGCAAGACACTTGAAACATTGCCATATCCTCACCCTTTCTAAAAATGCTTATTAATTGATACTATTTTGTGCAAATTATTACTTATAGTGGTGTAGAGCAGTGGTCCCCCCCCCCCCGTCCGCGGATTGGTGCCGGTCCGTGGATCAAAGGGTACTGGGCCGCCGAAGAAACATGATTAAATGTCGACTGGTCCGCTGAGAAATTATTAAACGTTGACCAGTCCACGACAAGAAAAAGGTTGGGGACCACTGGTGTAGAGTATTGCTTTTTAACTCCTATCTATGAAGAGTGCCACCAACTAAATATGTTACCTTGATAATAACTCTGTTGGCTGCTTCAATGCCGTAGGTTGTAGCCATAGTGTGGACACAATTGGAATACATTCTATTCAGGTCCAGTATATCTGGATACTTAAACATTTCCTGTTAGAAGTGAATGAAAGCTGCATGCATTACTAGTAGTGTGGAATTTCTGCCTACTGTAGATTATTATAATTTAAATTGTGTAAAGAAAAACATTTACATGGATAATTTAAGTAAAAAGTAAAGTTCCCTTAGCCCTAACGGGCCATCGGGGCAGATGAAGTGTAGAATTCATCTGTTTCTATAACCTCAGGCATATGAAGGGATTGTGTGGTTAGCACAACGCCCAGCCGCCTTTACTTCCCCAACTCAAGTCAGGTACCCATTTAAAGCTGGGTGGACTTGTGGGACGACTTTGCACCCAATTTCACCTGGAAAAATTCCATGGGCCTCACCAAGGATCGAACAGAGGACTCTCAGGTCGACAGTCGAGTATCTACACCACTCTGCCATCCGTCCCATACATGGATAATTAATTATGTTATTAAAAAGTCAAATTTTTTGAAATTTTTGAAGATGACAATTAAGAGAGCCCCCTTTTTTTTTTAAATGTCAACCAGACAAGAAAACATTTCAAATAAAGTTATTTTGAAGTTATTTAAGTATGAAACAAAATTTGATGAGAGTTAACAGTTTTTAGCAGAATACAATAAATTAGCAAAGTTGCTTATGTAAGAATCATAAAATAAAATAAGGCCTAACTTATTGGGGCCTTTTTTTCCCCCATTACCTGCATATTGTCTTCAGATGTAAAACTTATTTCCCCCCATTACCTGCATATTGATTCCTTCTGTCTTCAGATGTAAAACTTATTTCCCCCCATTACCTGCATATTGATTCCTTCTGTCTTCAGGTGTAAAACTGTCTCTCCCTCTTCTTTTTCATCTGTTAAAAATGCCCGAGTGATACCTTTGACTTGATGAAGAACAACAGATCGTATTGTTCGATCAAGAAGCATTCTGATGTCTAACTGCAGGAAACTCTGTTCATACTATAAAGGATAACATATATTGATGAGCATTACAAGACTGTCCCATTGTGTTTTTTTTCAAGCATTACATTTTGTCATATCTATTAATCAGTTAACATGGGCAGATTATATATAATTTTAAATAAATTACTGATGGATGCACGTTTGATTCTTTTTCTTAAGAAATTCTCATAAGTTAAAAGATAGAGAATTACAATAAATACTTAAAAAATATTTCTATTAACAGTACCATAAAAGTAACTGTGCACCAGCGACGTTTTTTCTTGTCAAATTTAAAATCTTTGATAAAACTGTAGGACTTGGCCTGAAATAGAGAGATTAAATATATGTTTATGTTATAATATTTTGAAAGTGAAATAATTATATTTTGAAGTTATGCATATGTTATGATATTTTGAAAGAGATATAGTTATACTTTGAAGTTAAGTATATGTTATGATATTTTGAAAGTGATATAATTATATTTTGATGTTCCAAAAAAGTCAAATAATTTTTATTGAAATACATAGATAGGGTTTCTTATTTGCTAGCATTTTCCTTATCCTAGGACAGTGGAATTAAAGTTGCTCTCTTCCATGGATCAAAATATTTCGTTTAGAATGTATGACAACTGAATTGATGTAAAAATGTGGAAATATTCAATACTTATTTTACCATTATTTACATTTTATGTATAGAAACAGTTTAAAAAATACTTTTAGTGAAAGTAACTTTAAGTGTGTTAAGCAGTTTTTTTTACTCATTTAGACCACCAAATTCTACAATATTCTTTTTTTTTTAAATAAAAATATTTTTTCTGTTTAACTGAAAATTGGTATAAATACGACAAAAAAAAAAAGCTCTCATTGTAGTTTTGAAGAAGATTGAATAAAAATTATATCAGACTGTCGTAAAGTACACCAAGAAACTTTTTTAAAATATAGAGAATTAATAACCTGATAGATTCACACAAGATCCTGATCTTATTCTAGCTAAAAAAAAAAAAATTCCACAGCTGAGAATTTTGTTTCTAGTTCTAACTGACTGGCAGTTAAGCAGCACATGATCCAATAGTTCACCCTTCTTGTTTCAACCGTGGGCCAATATACAGGTGCATGCATGTCTATTTACCTGGGTAAGGTTACTGAAGGCTTCATCGTCAAATGAAGTTAATCCCCCTTAGGCCTTGAGGGCCACCAGGGAAGATGAAATGTTTCTGTAGCTATGGCAAAAGAAGGGGGTAGTGTGGTACAACGCCCAACTGCTTCATATATTAATATATATTTATACAATATAAGCCGTGTTTAGTACCTGTCTGACGAGATTCTTGTGTTCCTGACTGTCTACAACAACAAGGTTTGCACTCTCTTCTCCACTCTCTTCCTCACTTTCTTCATCATCAATATCATCATCTACACCACCATCACCACCGTCTGAAAGTAACATGAGTTACAAGAGTTAAAAAAAATTGAGCAGACATGTAGAGCCCATCTACGATTTTGAATTAGACAAACATAATCTATTTAAATTAGACAAACATAATTTATTTAAATTAGACAAAAATAATCTATTTAAATTAGACTAACATAATCTATTTAAATTAGACAAACATAATCTATTTAAATTAGACTAACATAGTCTATTTAAATTATACAAACATAATCTATTTAAACATAAAATGTACACTCTTAATATATATATATTGGCTGGAAGCAACCGTCCAATGTTGAAATGACCATGTGAACAGTATTGTATGAGCTTTTTGAGTGTGGGGAAACCTTTAATGCAAGATAAATTTATTTTTATGAATTTTATTACAATTGTTAACGTTTGACGATTTTAAACTGGAAAACTGTTGTATTAATTCTTTACTTTCGATTTAACGCAGAACCCACACCGCTATTATTTATATAGATTATTTATTTTTTTGTGTTACCAAGTTAAAATATTTTAAATGATGTCATCTTTCTCTATCATCATTTGTTGAAACAAGATTTTTTTACACATCTATAGCTCAATAAATTTATTAATTTTACATTTGCAGCTTGAAATTTCACTCAAAACTGATCCCATAAACAGACTATTTAAATTATGAAAGATTGGACCCAGTGGTCTAATCAGTTAGCTATAAATGTAGTCCTATTCTAATTCTAACACCACTATGGTCTTCTTTGCTCTAATCTTTGATTTTACCCTTCAACATATAAAGATCCAAGGCTTTTCAGCCATGTTTTGTTAAACCAGGTAGATTGACTTTCCGTACCACTGGGCTGACTGCTTTTATTTAATTCGAACAGATTTAATTGAGATTTGTAGTGAATATTGACCAGTGTCATTGGTCATAACATGTTGATATAACTTACATTTTTCATGAATTAAAATTTATGTATAAAAAATAAAGGTTATAGTAAATTATGTACTACCATATGTACAAATAAATAAACTACCTTTTATAATAATTAATATTTCACAGAAAAAATAACAGCAGGAGCTAATAGTACACTACCATCTATCAGCACTTCTTGCTGTTCCTCTTCCTCTCCTACGTATTCCTGGGTGTCCATCTGTCTCTGTTGTTCTTTCACAGCTGTGGCATCACCATCATTGGCATCTGTCTCTATGTCATCATCCTCATTATTTGTCCTCTGATCACCTAAATTCTGGTCATCTTTATTTTCTGCAGGCGATCGATTCACCCTGCCACTTGATAACAATCTGTTGACATATAGACCGTATTTATATTGTACAGAACAAAACAAACATTGATTAGACTCGAGTAAAACAGTGTGCTCATTATTTTTCATTTCAACATGTAATCAAGCAGATCCAGTGTATATCTACAGTGTATATCTACAGTATATATAGTTCAAAGAAAGGTAAAGCAATCTCCTACGTTGTTTTCTCTTGGATGATATTTTCCTTTTTGATGTTGTTGTCCAATGTGACCAAAAATTGTTTTACAACACACTTCAATATGTCCTTGTAGCTTAAATTGGTGATACTTTCAAAATCATGATGTGGTAGAAATTTAAACTTGACATCAAATAACTTATAACTACCTCTGAAAAATAAAAATCAAACTTGTAAAAAAATGTGTTCAAGAAAGGTAAAAATGACTTATATAGTATTAATTATTATCCAAATTTAACTAATACATGTTTTTCGGAAAGGACATGTATATATTTAAATACAATACTCAAGAAATTTCCCTAAATTTCAGTACATAACTAATGTAATAATTAATTGTATTATATGGCATTAAATTATATTAGCATAATCAAATATTTTGTTTATTAAAAAGATGAAGGTATTTTTTTTTACCTTCTCCCTGTTTCATTAGAGCATTGGGAATAGACTTTCACTTTAACTTTCTCAACAACCTAGATAGCATAATGTGATACAAATTAATTATAGATATGTATTAGAGATGCTGTTTAATTGCCATTATCATGCCATTACCTCATTAAAAATGTATGCGATGCAAATTTATAACGAAACACTTATTGAGCTAATTTTGCCCCAAAAGCTGTTTAAAAATAAAGAAGAAGATATCTCAATTATCAGAAAAGGTCAGAAAAAAAAAAGTGAACGCAGAAATTGTCTTGTAAACTTGATGTTATAGGTGCTGGATAACCTTGCCGAAAATAGAATTTTTATTTCTTAATTCTTTTTTCTGACCTTGAATTATAAGATCAGTTAAAATCTGCTGATGCTTTAACACTTTCGATTGACACATCATAGTTTTGGGATGAATTATAGGAAAAGAACTTCAAGTCAATTTTTATGGGACAGACAATGGTGGGGTAAGCTATAAATAACATGATTTTTGAGGGGTGTAAGAGGTGGATTATGAAGTGAGTCAAAATGTGACTGATTTGGGGGAAAGAGGGTTAGGGGTAAAAATCAAGAAAAAAGCGCTACATAAAGTCATAATATTTTTATGAAGAAAAGGGCATCATTTATCTGACATGTGTAAATAAACTGGACTAAATTACACTCTGCCTGAAACAATAATTTAATATAAATACATGTACATGCATATGGTAATGCTTAATGCAGCTGTAACAATTTTAGAGAACTCTGCAAAATTCAAAACTTATTTATTTTGCCTTTTTACAGCAAAAAGTATATAACAAGGCTCGCAATCCTTTTTTTTAATATTGTAAAGTATTTAAAAAGAGCTGCCAAACAATTCTAAACAAAAGTAATAAAATATTGGAAAATTATTTTTTGGGAGTCTCACAAACTCACAGAAGACAAGAAATTAAAATTTTTTGTTTGTTTGTAAGTTCAATCATCAAGATTTTGCAAAAAAAACATTTTAAATGACATTGCAAATCTGAAAATTCATTACAATAAATTAATGTTATTAAGAACTGCAAGCTTTCCTGACTTTTGTCAATGTTTCATGAAACAATCATTTCATACTGCAAAAAAAAAAGCCAATAAAAAAATGCTGCTTGTCAAATGTGGGTCATGTGTAGAGATTGGTGCGTCAATGTGTAGAGATTGGTGCGTCAATGTGTACAGATTGGTGCGTCAATGTGTAGAGATTGGTGTGTCAATGTGTAGAGATTGGTGCGTCAATGTGTAGAGATTGGTGTGTCAATGTGTAGAGATTGGTGTGTCAATGTGTAGAGATTGGTGTGTCAAGATCAAGGTGGTTGGGTGGTAGTAAAATGCTGGTTGAAATTTTCTTGAGTAGGAAGTATTCTGCACGAAGGAAAAAAGTGTGACTAGCTGTACAGTGGGCATGGATATAAAGGGGGGTAGGAAAGGTCAGACAGTGTAACAATGCAGCAGGGAGAAGTAAGTTAGTGCGAGGACATAGTGATTATTGGAAATGTTTTACAATTGTTGTGTGAATAGGAGCTGATGTGTTAGAAGTCAATTGATTAAACAGTTGAAATGTTATATGGGGATGTGTGTATTTCATATTATTTACTATTCATGTTGTGGATTTCTATGTTATTTGGAAATATGTGTATTAAATATTATTCACTGTTCATGCTGTGGATGTCTATGTTATTTGGAAATCTGTGTATTTAATATTATTCACTGTTCATGCTGTGGATTAATAAATGAACCATGACTACCAAAGTTTCTTGTGATTTGTGAGTGCAAGTGAAAGTCTGAATCCATTGTACTAGTCCTAGTATGTACATGACAAGTTTCATTAAAAGTGACCACATAAAATAAACGATACATTGACATGCCTTGTTCTTAAATCAAAGAAAATAGTCTTTCTACTTATACACTTTAACAAATCTTTTTTTTTCTAGAATCATTTTAAAAAAAAGGGGGATGATTTTGGGTCCAGACTGAACAGTTCTGTGTTGCTGATCTCTGATTCTCGGCAAGATGCATAAGGCATTATGTAAGCAACACCCTGAATTTTAAAACAAGCAATTTAAGTCTTTTCCGTTTCGGACAAAGGACATTTTAGAGCATTTTCATGTAAGCAGTGGCTACGGTTACGATAAATAGAGAGGGAAGTAATCATGTTGAATAACTGTTACAAAAATAAATAATGATTACGCCCCTTTGATTAGCTTTTAT
This sequence comes from Bulinus truncatus, assembly GCA_021962125.1. NCBI lineage: Eukaryota > Metazoa > Mollusca > Gastropoda > Planorbidae > Bulinus > Bulinus truncatus. The sequence goes on from JAGDYQ010000034.1 coordinate 2,728,439, forward strand.
TATTTATATTTAAAATATAAGCAAAAACGGTACTTAAAACGCCCCCTTTTTCGGCCCTCAGAGGTCAGATCGCGAAATGAACTTTTGATGTACACTTGGCAGGCCAAGACCTACAAAATGATATATACATCATGGGTCTAGGACTTATGGTTGCTGAGATATAGGGCGCTCCTTTATTAATATAGCTTATATAGTAAAAAACGGTACTTAAAACGCCCCCTTTTTCGGAAAGTATGTTACTGATATATGAATCCTTTAAAAACCTCATAAAGCCAGGTTATCAAACTCATGGTCAGCAATTTTTGTTTCAAAAAATGAATTCACAATGAAAGACAAGAAAGATGGTTTGTGCCTCAATTCAACTAGACTTGAGCTGTTCACTGAAATGCTTTTTATGACTCTAGTATTAGTTTAAAAAATAAATAAAAGCTTTAAATTACACTTCGAACGGATCTTAAAACATAAATAAGATGAGCATCTACAGTTTTTTGTAATTTTAAAAATTATTTGTTAAGTTTATTAGAATAAATAAGCTATAGCTGATATAAAAAGAGGGCCGCAAGGTGGCAATTTTTAATTTTTTTTTTAAACTTTAAATCTAAAGGTATATTTCATTAAAAAAAAGAAATTACTTTGTCCATTGTGATCCTATTTAAATGTTTCTGTAGCCACTCAGCCTTTTCTCTTGAGTCAGGCAAGGGAATGATCGGCACATCCATAGAAGGGGTTTTAATGTTTGAGGATGCAGTCATCAGAATTTCTCTCAACCGAGGGATACCCAAGGTAACGTTCATCTCACCTCGACCGGCAAAGTGGAAAGTATTTAAGGTCATCTGAGTAGAAGGTTCACCAATAGACTGGGAAAGAGAAACAACATGTTTCAACATTAGATCAAAGTTTGACACAGAAAACATTTTTGTATTTAGTATGACACAATGTCGGAACTTCATTATTTAAAGACCCACCTGGGCACAGACCAAACCAACTGCTTCACCGGGATGGGCTAATGATTTCACAAATTTTTTATTGATAACTGAGGTAAATACATCAGGTGAGCAGCCAAGTGATGTATTAGCTGCTACCTACAAATGTAACCAAAAAATTTCATGATTTAATAAAATTTTCAACAAATTTATTGGGGTAAAAGTACTTAAATAAATGAAATGATAATGTTTATAAGAAATATTTGAAACAGAAGTATTTTTAGAGAATAACAAGACAGAAAATAAATTTTAAAAATCTCTAACATGTCAATTGTCATTTAGCTGAAAGTTTTGAAATTAATAACCTTTTTAAAACTTTTTTTGCAGTACACATTCAAAAGATGTCTAAATTTTTCAGATAAAACATTTGGGTTAGAGTGTGGAAAAAATCTGGACATCACAGGATCTGGACAGCTAATTTTTAAAGGCATCCTGAAAATCAAAAAATCATATTGGTGGAAACAAACTAAATATTTCTGCAACCCCCAAATCAATATCTTGAAGTATTTACACACTAAAATGTTCATTCAATTTTGTGTTAATTATCTACATGGAGACACAACTTTGGAAAAAAGATAACCTTTTGCTGGGAAATTTGTGAACATTTCACAAAACATCATCATTGGCACCAAGCAAGTTGTCTAAAGGGTTTATACCTTCTTTTAAACTAGCAATCATTGCAAAGATGTTGTCATTTTTCCAAATATATGCAATACATGTACATGTATTATGGTTGCTTTACCTCCTGGACTTTTCTGTCTCATCTAATGACTCCCAGGCCTGGCAAAGTTTCTGGACAGCTAGTGACCTTCCAAGACATTTGCCAGAAGTAACAATAGTGCTTCTGTCTTCCTCCATTACAGAATCACCCTGGCTTTTACAAAATTTGAGAAAGTCACTATCTCTGTTAGACCAATGGCCCTCTTTTGCAGTGTGAGATCTCCATTGTGTCGCAAATCATTGTCTTTGTTTTCCAGGAATTCCAACACTGAATAAAAGAGCGCATACAATCGATTTAACATACATATTTAGATAACCAACGTTCTTCTGTGTGAAGTAGTAAACGGTTATAGTCTTCGCCATTTTTCAAACAAATTTGAGAAAATAATCTCTCATTTAAGGCATTTCTTTTGATTTTATTAACTGCTTTAATGACATAATCTAGTGATATATCCAAACATTTACTAAGATTTTTTGCGATCAAAATGATGTCGATGAATGACACAAAGTACTGAGAAAACATTCGGTACAGCTTGTTTTAAGTATCCAAGACAGCATCCTATCCTTGCGGGGAGCACTGTCAGTAGCAACAGAAATGGTCTTAGTCAAGGGTAAAGCTTTTACATCGAACACATTTTTTTTTAATTCAGTAAATAACGTTTCACATTTTGTCATAAGCTAAAAGTAAAGTTTCGGTTCCTGGTAAAGTGAACTCCCCAAGCTGTATAGAAAATTCAGACATTTACATGGGGTAAAATAAGTCCTTCACAATAGTATACAGCTTTCCGAACTTTGCAATCAATAAAGAAATGTTATAAGAAGCAACAGTCCATCATCATCTCGCTTAGATGTTGTCTCAATGAGTTGTTGCAGTGACGGTATTTTCTAGGGAGCGACCGATATGCCTTTTTACCGATAGTCCGATACCGATATTTTCCCCTAGCATTTTTACCGATACCGATATTTTCTTTTTAGGGGCTGTCCATTATTTATGTCAATAAATTTTTGGCGATTTTTACCTCCCCCCCCCTACCGCTTGTCAACAACTTGTCAAACTTCCAGAGACCCCCTATAAAATTACGTCAACATTTGATTACCCCCCTCCTAAAAAAGGTGGCTTCCAAAATGTTTATGTGGCAAAATTAGTAGGAATATAGTTAGTTTAATTAAAATACTGAATGTTAAGCGAGTGAGTAACACAGAACTACAAACGCTGCTTAATTTTCCTATTTATTAAGCAATTATATTAAATTTAAAAAAGTAACATTGTTAACGTCAACTTTTCTTGACCTCCCCCCCCGTCAACAATTGTCAAAAATTTTCTGACCCCCTCACCCTATTTTGTTGACGTAATTAATGGACAGCCCCTTAAGCAACAACAATGCCAAACACGTGTTATTCTCGTGGTGTAGGACGTATTTCAACCCATGTTCACATATTTTGTAACACTTCGCCCACGCGTGTCTTGTTTCCCCCCCTTCAGATACCGATATTTTTTTTAATCAACAACAATGCCAAACACGTGTCTTTCTCGTGCTACAGCTAATGACGTATGTCAACCCATGCTTACCCCTTCCCTTCATATTTCGTGACACTTCGCCCACACGTAAGTCTTGCTTCCCCCCCCCCCTAAACTACCCATCCCAACAAAAAATACACACAGATGTTCACTAATTGTATCATTCAAGGTCATACATTAGAATTAAGAAATGCCAATCCTATTGTTTCAAGGTCATATCTCTGATGTAGGCATGACAATTTCTCTGTACGGGTTTTTTTTTCCTTTTTTTTTTTTTAAATCTTGTTTGATCTGGTTATAGAATTGGGTTATTTAATGATTTTTTTATGCAACTCTGTTGTGAAAAAAAAACAATGTATCGGCAGCCAAAAAACGGCCGGTCCGACAGTTAACCCATAGTGCCAATATCGGTTCGACTGTCGGTCGCTCCCTACAACAATCGGCCGATCCGATATTAACCGATAGTGCCAATATCGGTCCGATACCGATACCGATCCGATTATCGGTCGCTCCCTAGTATTTTCCAAATTTTTTTATTTGACTGTTTGTAAAAACGTTAAATCCTTATCTTTTTGTCTAAGACTGGGAAAATGTGTTTATTCACTTTGTATCAGAATAACATAGAACACTTAATTCGATGTACGATGTAAACTATTTTATAGTTTATGTTTATATTGTAGACAAGTTAGTGCATGCAGCGGCGTTATTTCATTCCTGTATAAACGTGTAATCGGCCATCTGTCTCTCACCGTGCCAGAGGCGCAACAAGGGGGGCAGGGGAGGGGCTTGAGCCCCCGCCCCCAGACCAAATCATCATACATATTTTACTATATAAACTGTCGGCTTTTTTTATACGTGAGCTCCCCCCCCCCCCAGCAATTTTTGCTGGTTGCGCCACTGCATCGTGCTATGCTTGTTATTAATTTAATTAGCGTGCGCTTCTAGTTTATTTATTGTTTCTTTTATGTTAATTTCCATAATAATAAAAATGGATCAAAATTTTTCTATTTTATATCAAACCTTTCGCGGACCCCTTGAAGTTGTTCAGGGACCCCCAAACAAATTTAAATTCTTCACGGACCCCCTGAATGATACCAGGGAGACCTGGGGGTCCGTACGGACCACTTTGGGAACCACTGGGGTAAATGATTATTCAACTCCAACTGAATACGCCACAGTAAATATGAGAACTAATAATGTAAAATACAATAAAAAGTTAGGAATAGTATTGGACATAACCAGACTAAATAAGCTAGAGGATACAATCTACTCTGCATGAAATCCAAAGCTTAACTATTAATGAAACAATAAAAGGATCATTTTGTCTGTTGGTGATGTATACCAGAGATTAGATATAACATGTTATGTGTACACTATACAGCCTTATTAGCTATACATCGTTAGATATAATGACGATTGTACATTCCAACAGGAATAAACATAGCGCGAAATATATAGCGTCTAATATTGACTGACTGAAATAAGCTGTACTATTAGAATTTCGTCATCATTAAATGGCCTCCACAATAAATTATTACCATAATTAATTTATTATTAGATTACCAATTTACACTGATCTTTCAATTAAAAGTTATATAATTACACGCAATAATAGGTCTCGATTTACCGCCGGGGATATCAGGGTTTTTTTCTTAAATCGAGCACTGCTCAAGTATATTGGAAACATTAATAACGTTTCTTGCTTAGTTGTCCCTGTGCCATATATATGAACATATTTTCTGCTACAGTAAATATCACATCTCTATTATTGATAACAACAGATAACATAATAATCTTTTCCTTCGATCGTAATATAAAATTAGCTTTAATTTTATTTAATTTAGTTTCTAAAATTATATGTAAGCTGTACGTTGAGGAATTTCTAGCTATAAGCACCAAGTTTATTCAATTAGAGAAAGTTAATAATAGGTTAGTATTCAGTAGACATTAGACAGCAGATGAGAGAAATGTGTTGTAGAGAATAATGCTGACAGACTTAGTAGCTAGGCGATTTTGAATGTTGTCTACTCATTTCAATTTCATGTAGTCAGTGAGTATAAACGTCCATCAAATCTGGTGATATGGTGGCCCCCGAGTGGTATATTACGTATGTCACAAATATCTCTAAAATCTTTGCCTCTGGTCCCCATATTATTAAGTAAGGCGCAACAACAGCTATACATTAAAACAGCATTGTAACAAGTAAGATGTATTGATATGGCAGCTTTAGGGGAAGGGGAGGCGATGACTGACGTGATAGCTATAACAAAAAATGAAACGGTTTGTAGTTATTTCGGTGTCGACAGTCCTATGAGTTATATATATATTGTAACAATAGCTTCAGATAGATTCATACAATTTTAGAACCACTGGTTTAGTTGGGTGGTCAACATTGAAAGTTCATGGGCCAAGGAAACGGCAGAGATTTTGATAATTAGAATTCCAGCGTGTTATCTTTGTTTTGGGTGGAATAAATGTGTCAATGAGCGTCGATGACACCGGATGTACGTGATAAGACGTAATTAGGGAGACAAAGAAATACTAGCCCATAGTGAGTTTTTAGCCGCACCAATCCCTAGGCTGGAATAAGATTCATTAATATGTAGATGAGTTAGAAAGGGTATTAGGGGGCCAATCAAAAGTTCTGGGGCTTTGGGGCACGTGATAATTCACCATCACATAAAAAGAGATGTAGCGGAAATTTCGGGAGACCGACGAGATACATTCAGACTGACGAAAGATATCGAGACCTACCGATCGACAGAACGACTATAGAGATAGAGACATCAGGACACCATATTAGATATACGTACTCTCGCCTGTAGGACAGTATACATATTAGATATACGTACTCTTACCGCAAGACAGTATACATACTAGATATACGTACTCTTGCCTGTAAGACAGTATACATGTTAGATATACGTACTCTTACCGCAAGACAGTATACATACATTGACAAGTTATTAAGTATACGTACTCTTATACGATAAGACAGTATACAGGTGTTCAGAGAGAAATCAAGTTATTAAATATACGTACTCTTACTCATACGAGAAGACAGTATACATTCAGAGATAAGTTGAATTTTAACAGTACACAGTCAACGTTTATTCTGCTAAAGCATATTTGTGAATATTTCGGCACATGAGTGCATTCTATCTGTATTTTATTATTATTTAAATAAATGTTATTGAATCGTGGAACTTGGCTTTATTCATGGTGTGTTTGTGTGTGAGTGCCAAGAGACTGAACGCTACCATCTTTGAAGTAAAACCAGAGAGAATATCGGCTACTACATAACCTAATACCAACAAACTACATAACGTTCAAACCATAACGTCACATTGAAGCAGCGGTGAAGAACAAGAAGTATTGCATTTGGTGGAACAACGATAGTACCATAACGTTGACAATTTCCAACGTTAAATCACATACATAACATTATATGCAAAATATATAGTGTTACATTTGGTGGCTAAGCGGTGAACAAAGAAGAGACTAGGTGCTATAATTGACTACGAATTGATGAAGAAATAATACCGACAACACACAATAAACCAGAGAGAGAACTGCCCGCGACGGTAAAAAAAAAAAACATCAACTGTGGAATGCGACACAAAACATGACCCAGTAACAAGTCTACACGCTCAACAGGTGAAATATCGTAATACTCCGAATTTTCTGGCAGTACGACATTCAAGCTGTGAAGTCTATTGACATTTTATTTACTCAAATTTGTGAAGTTTTTTTAAATTTTCTAAAGTGAACATTGACAGTAAATATTTTAAAGTGATTTTTAAAATTTGAACATAACAATAATTATTAGTTAAAGTGAAATTCCAAGGATATATCAACAGCCAGACGTAAACACAGATGTGTACAGATCAAGTGGATCATCAGATAAGTTAATTTAAGTCTAAACTTTACTGTATAACTAGTGCTCTCATTTTTTTGTTCTATGTCTAATAATATCTAAGCAGAAGATTAGCTTTTGTTTGGAAATCCTTTTAGCGTAAATTTTATTGTGTTTTTTGGTAGGAGATTTACACCATTTGTGTGTTTGGTATCTTTGGATATTAATTTTAGAATTTTTACTGCCCCCATTAATACAATAGAATTTGTTTTTATTTTTAGTTGTCTCCGTACTATTGTTAGTTTTACTGTAAGAATTTTTTTTTACCAACTGTATTGTGACGTCATTATTGTTTGTAATCTCCTGTGTACTATCCAAATATAATGCCATTTCTTAGTCTGTATAATTTCACGGTTCAATTGTTTGTTTTGTTTTTGTTAAACTGAATTAATTTGTCCCGTCTTGTTATTTTATTATCTTATTTTACTTAACAAAATTTCTTTTTCTTCATTTAACTTAAGAGAGCACTGCAGTTTTGTTTTAAATAATTTCTTTCACATTATATCTTCCTATCATATTATTTGCAAGACTTGTACTACTGTTTTTATATACCAAATTATTTTTGATTATGTTATTTTGCATCGTTTCCTTCGCTAAAGTACACTTTACACCATACCATATCTTATAGTCAGTTACTATTATTTTGACATTGCCTTGCATTTTACGATTATTGTTGATATTCCCATTTGTTTAAATAATTCTCCCACACATTACTAAGCCTTGACCAATATGGAAAGTACCGGTAGCTCAACTTATCTTAATGAGTTGAAAAAACAGGGACAGGAACTAGGGTACAGCGGAAAAGAATTACAAAAATTTATTAAAGAACAACAAGAATATCAAGAGAAGGAGAAAGAAAAAGCATATCAAGTGCAAAGAGAACGAGAAGAAAGAGCCTTCCAATTAGAAAAACTAAAACTAGAAATTCAAGTTAAAAGTGAAATTCCACAGATAGAACAAAAGACATTTAAAACCAAGCTAGTTTTAAAAGCGTATGATGGCAGAGGAGGCGACATTGATCAATTCTTTCAAAATATGGAGACACAATTTCACCTCCACAATATTGCAAAAACAGAATGGCTGAAATATTTGTATGGTGCTGTGACACATGATGCCCTTGCTGCACTGAACCATATTAAAGACTGTGAACAAATAGGCTACGACCTGGTTAAAAGGCAACTTTTAGAACACTTTGGAAAGACAGAAGAGTTTTATAGAAAGGAATTCCACAACACTATATACAATTCTAAAGAACATCCACAAGCCTTCATCAACAATCTGGAAACTAATTTAGATAACTGGATCAAAATGACAGGTATAGATGCCAATGATGTAAATGCTTTTAAAGAACTTTTACTAGTTGATTATGTTCTTAGTTTTGCTAGCTCACAGATGTATACATTTATCAAAGAAAGAAAGATACACAACAAGACCCAGCTGATTAGTGCGATGTCAGATTTTAAGGACAGCCATATAGATTAACCAATGATTAATGTAGTTAGCAACAATAGCTTAAACTCTATAGTCCACCATCAGAGACCACGTTGTTCAAGTATGCCAGTCAGAACAGCCGGGTACTCTGGTGCAACATGTAGTGGTTGTGGTTCGTTTGGTCACTGGCGATCGCAATGCCGTAGCTCACCAAGATACAACAATAGACGTCATTTTAACAAACATACTACTTTTAACAGTCAAAGACAGTACAATGGCAGAAGTAGGTCACACAATACCAGTCCAATGAGACAAATCCAAAACAGGGGCAGGGAATACCAACAATTTGTACCACGTGACACACAGCAGAAAACACACTCAATGGCCGCCATTCTCCAAAATAAAGGTGACCTAGTTTTTTACACCTGTTTGCTTGATAACACGCCAGTCCAATGTTTACGTGACTACGGCTGTAGTACATTGATTGTAGACTGAACGCTACCATCTTTGAAGTAAAACCAGAGAGAATATCGGCTACTACATAACCTAATATCAACAAACTACATAACGTTCAAACCATAACGTCACATTGAAGCAGCAGTGAAGAACAAGAAGTATTGCATTTGGTGGAACAACGATAGTACCATAACGTTGACAATTTCCAACGTTAAATTGGTGTCTACAACAGTATCCATCACATACATAACATTATATGCAAAAAATATAGTGTTACATATATATATATATATATATATATATATATATATATATTTGTCTTAGAAAATTGAACGTTACATATTTGGTAAGCGTATTACAATCACCGTAACATAATTGGCGAGCTTCAACCATGGGCGTCGCTAGAAATTTTTTCCAGGGAAGGGCACAAAAGCACGGTTTTTAATTTAACTGACAAATCCGTACAGGTTTATTTCTCAATTAAATCCTAGTAACGTATAACATTAATTATTTATATTGACATAAATAAATGTATTTGAGAATTCAAACATTTTGACAACAAGCATCTGCAAGTTCCGACTTTTTTTTAATTTGGCCTTCTGTAGCTTGATTTGACCTTCTGTAGGTTGATTTGACCTTCTGTAGGTTGATTTGACCTTCGAATATGTTTTTGGCATTCATGTTTTTTTGTTATCTGGCAGCTCTTGTTAGTTTATAATCGTCTGCCACAGAATGAATTTTTAAATTTACCCTAAATTAATTCAGACATTAAAATTTAAAATTAATATAAAAAGATGTAGATGAGAACTTGTTTTACTGGCTCAAAAATAAAACAAAAAGTAGAGCAATCGCGGGATTCCGAAAAGCCGTTATAAGAAGATTTTAGGGCGTCTGAAGCATCTGACTAACCATAAGCATTGAGGACAACAGAATAAATTCAAAAGCCAGAAACACAGGAAGCAAATATTTCTAATTTGATTGTCGTTGTCACGTCTTCATTTCCTAAATTGGATATTGGAAGGTATGTCTTGACTTACGACCTTTCAAATGAGTTGAAATTGCTGCTGATCCGTGATTATTGGAAACATAGCTTTTAGGTATGCTTGGTTATCAGACTATTCACCGTGGGTTGTATAATAGCAAATAGTAAAAGGTGCCTTTTGCAAATATTGCGTGTTGTTTCCGCAAAAAGTAGATCCAGTTCAGGGGTCATTTGTCATCAAACCATGCACAAAATTTAAAGGTTTCAACGAAGATGCAAGTAGCCACATGCAAAGCACATGTCACAAAAGCTCTCATGAAGATGCATGCAATTTTGTTGCATTATTCGAAGCCAAAGCAGTTTCAATAGATGAGCAGTTGAACCATCATTTAGAAGACAAATTCAAGAAAATTGCAACAAACTAGGTCTCATCATTTCTACAATCCTATTTTGCGGCATACATGATTTGACACTTCGTGGAAAAGAATCAAATTCTGTTAATGTTTATGAACTGTTAGAGTTTCGTGTTGAATCTTGAGATGTTCTTGGTAATGATTGTCAATTGGTTTTTGTAGTTCTTAGTATATCTCGGCAACTACGCAAAACACTATAATCGAAAATTGTGGGTCTCTTTTGCGTGAAGACATTACTCGTGATGCAAATAATTCAGTTGCATTTTCTATACTTGCCGACGTGACAACATACATTTCAGGCATTGAATAGATGTCGCTTGGTTTAAGATTTTTCAAAGAACACCATCATTACAAATTCATTAGAATTTGGATTAGATATTCGAAAAAAAAAACCAAATGCAGCATTTGTACATTGCAGTTTACATAAATTGAATCTTGTCGTTAACGATTTAAATGTGAATGCTGTACGAAACACAATAGGAACAATTAATTAATAATAGTGTTTTTCCGAGAAAGTAATCAGCGAAGAAAACTAATTCCAAATGTTCCTTTGCTATATGAAACTAGATGAACACATACATATAAAAGCTTGCGGATTTTTGCTGAAAATGTGACATACATTGTTAAACAACTGGAATATTTAGAACAATCTGGAAAAAGCAAGCAAGTTGCACATCTGTTACTTTGTGCTGTAAGATTTGGGATACATTTGTTGTTTGTTTAGTTATTATACAAAATATTCATCAAAGCTAGAAGATGTGACCCAAAAATTGCGGTCAGTGCATTAAGATTTACTGGCAGTACAAAAATACATTGAAGAATTGTTGACTACATTGGCTGTTGATTGTGATGAGAGGTATAAGGAAATGTTTAGTTACAAAAGGTTTTGCAGATGACATTGGTGTCGACATTTAACCTGCACGAAAAGCTGGAAGACAAATGAACGGAAAAATCCAAAAGTTGATTTGTCTAAGAATTTTTTTAGAATAACCCTTCCTTGACTCTATTATAATAATTGGAACTCGTTTTTGTGTCAAAAATAAACCAGCATTTTCCGTTTTAGTTTTGCATCCCTTTTTGGTGATAAAACTAGAAAGACTCGCATTTAAGGATCAAGCCAGGGATATTGCTGAATATTACGCATTTGACAATTTAATCGAGAAGAGTGAAACCTTGTATGATATATGGAAATGTAAAAATTGTAAAGGGGAAATAACAAGAAACAAAGACTATATGAGGTTTTTGATGAAACAGTTTTTTTCCCATGATTAAGATGACTTTTTTGACAGCATTGGCTTTTCCAGTAACAGCATGCACAATCGAGAGATCATTTAACACTCTAAGACGAGTAAAAACGTGACTACGCTCAACAAATGATGTTGATTGTTATGTTGTATTTGTATGATGAGTATCCACAGAAAAAGAATATCTCAAAACAAGAATACAATTACAGAAAATTCTTTTAAAAATGTCAATAATGTAATCAGTTATACTTGCAGATATCAATATCATTCTTTTTATGTTTCATATATTTACATTGTCTTCACTGAAATAAACTTTCAAGAAGTTTAGTACAGTTGTATTGTAACAACTTTATGACATTTTTCCGAAATGGGGGGCGGGGGGGGGGCTGATGCCGCCTTTGCCCCCGCTTGAATACGCCCATGCCCTCAACATCATATATAATAATACTCATTTCCAGTGTTAGTTAAGTCGAAAGTAAAGAATTAATACAACAGTATTCCAGTTTAAAATACAACCATGAAAAAAATCGGATCTCCCCGAAACCAAAAAATAACCTAGCCTACCGATCAAGCATAAGGGGATATAACTATGCAAAGGTTTTGCAGGGTACAGCTAGTATATATATATATATATATATATATATATATATATATATATATATATATATATATATATATATTAGGGTGGTTCACAATGCATAGGTAAAAAATAAAAGTTTAAAAATAGCTAGTGCTTCATAAAAATTGTGTTACCTGTGCTACAGAGACCTTAAATATAAAATATAACTCCATTTGAAGTTAATTTAGTACTGCTTCAAAGCACCTGAATTTTTTGTTTGATCCCAAAAATCGATATTATTTCCAGCTTAAAGATCAAATTGAAGACTGGTCAACTGTTACTTAATTTTTGCAAGTACAAAGAATATTTAACTTTTAAAAAAGTCAACAACTCCATTTTGATTGTACTGTCTATATGTTTTTAATATTTGTCTTAATTTTCATTTATTTCTAGGAGGTATTGACTATTGATATATTAGAGACAATTTTATTTAAAATGGCTGTTACAAGATCTCAGACATATGTTCATCTGATTGGCGAACCAGTACAGTTATTTAATGGAAATATGCTACCATCAACTAGGGAAGTTTTACAAGTCTACTATCATCATCGCAATATGATAAACTGTCTAAAACTGAATCGGTTACAGTTACTGTTAGGTTTGCGAGATATGGGCCAGAGCAAGAGTACCATCAGCTGAAGAAAGAAATATTATCCACAAGCTAAAACTTCTTTTTGATAAACACAGAACTGTCTGTCGCAATAAGACCCGTGCTGGCACAGCTCAGATGGCAAGGAGTCAAATTTTGAAGCTGATATGAATGGCCTGTTTGATATTGCTCATCATGATGCGATGAACCGAATAAAAATTGAAGAATATAGGGTTTTTCTAGCTGATCAAAGAACAGAAAGGAAGTATGTCATGGGTAAAATAGACCAGCAGCTTACAGCAGTAGAAGCTGAACTGAGGACCAAAGAAGACAGGAGGCTAAATGATTTAGCTCAGGCAAGTGCACAGCATCGGCAAGTTTGAATAATGGTGACACCAGTGACATTAGTGATCTTGATGAAGAAAGTAGTGCAGAACTCAGTGACTACAATCCTGAATGCAAATCATCAGACAGTTCAGGCACACAAGGTCAAACACAGCAAAAGCGTGCAAAAATATCTAAAAATGAAGCTGTAAGTCCACAGTTAGCTGCAGCACTAGATCGTACAAGTGTCAGCAATCGAGATGCTGCATATATTCTACATGCAGCAGCTACGACTTATGGACAAAATGCATCAGGCATGTCCTTGTCTGTCAGCAGCATCAGAAGAACAAGATCAAAGCATCGTACTCAAGCAGCTGCTGATGTGAAGTCTGCATTCAACAGGGATGGCCCACTGGTAATACATTTCGATGACAAATTGCTTCCTTCAATAGCTGGCGGTCCAGGAAAAGAAGATCGCGTAGCAATCATTGTAACAGGTCGTACAACTGAAAAGCTTTTGGCTATTCCAAAAGTTGTACAAGGAACAGGTGAGCAAATAGCCAAAGCTGCAGCAGAAACCATTACTGATTGGGAGCTGACTAACAGCATTGCAGGAATGTCATTTGATACAACTGCAGCAAACACCGGCCATCTCAATGGCGCAAAAACTAGGCAAAGAACTGCTATGGTTGGCTTGCCGACACCACATCCTTCAAGTTCTATGCAGCGACATTTTTAAAAAGGTGGCCCAACATCAGGGCCAAATGTGATATTATTTCGCAGATTTCAAGAATTTTGGCCAAATATTGACCAAGTGGCATACAAATTATGTGCAGACACCCGCCTAATGACTGAAAGTCTAGCAGTGCTAAAACAGGAAATATTGAAATTCTGTCAGGACATTATGACTGGTAACAGGGGAGCAATTCCAAGAGAAGACTACAGGGAATTATTAGAGCTGACCATGATTTTTCTGGGACAGACACCACCACGTGGCATTCGATTCCGTGTACCTGGGGCTTTCCATCATGCCAGATGGATGTCACAGTTGCTGTATGTTCTGAAGCTGAATTTGTTTCAGGAACAGTTTAAGCTCAGTCAACATGAGAGCATGCTTAGAATTTAGACTGTTCATAACATTGATGTATGTCAAAGCGTGGATATCTTGTACATCACCTTGTGATGCTCCTATAAACGATCTGTCTCTTATTCAAAGCCTCACCAACTATCTTACCACTTCCAAGATCATCGCAGACACAGGAATTGCGGCACTTGGACGCCATCTATGGTACTTGGGGCAAGAACTCGTGCCACTTGTTCTGTTTTCTGACCTTGTTTCAGCCGAGGTCAAGACAAGAATGGTATCTTGTCTTATAACTGCCAGCGAACATGAAACATCTTCAGAAAGGTCAATCAAATACGCTGGCAAAGAAGAACTCTGTGATAAGAAACTTGATTATTTTATTGGAAGCAGATCACACTTCTTCTTTCATGTCTTGAATCTCGAAAAATCGTTTCTGAACTTGCCTGTTGAGCAGTGGCCACAGCTGGAAGCGTACCAACACGCAAAGGTGGTTGCCCATTCACTAAAAGTTGTTAATGACTCAGCAGAGCGAGGCATTGCATTGGCAACCAACTTCAACAAGTCATTAACTAAAAAGGAAGATGAAAAGCAGTACTTGTATCAGGTTGTTGAGTCACACCGTAAACAGTACCCAGATGCAAAGAAGGCAACACTCAATCAATGAATGAACAATGAACGAAAAAGGCCCGGTATTGTAATTTTCAAATCCAATTAGGCAGTACTGATTACTGAATGAATGTTAATTTTCAGAGTCTGTGAACATTTTGTTGACTGTTTGGAACTCTCAGTACATTTATAATTTCAATGTGGAAACCTCAACATTTTTCTGGCTTAATGATACAAAAACGAGAAAATCGGCAGTTATCACCATTTTTAATCCTCATGAGGCAGTAGTAAATGATGATAGAATGACTCAGTTTTTGTTGTTATTTCATTAGCTCATGACATATAACAGAAAAATCAAAAAGCACTACAAGTTACTAAAAAATTTTTTTTAACCACCCTAATATATATATATATATATATAAATTATAACGCAACATATCTGGCGAAATTTCGGACGCAACAGTACGTAATGGTGATGGCCATTCAGAAACTCATGGATACGCAAGGAGTCGAAGTTGTGTTGCAGTGGATTACAATGATCAGAAATACTGACGAACAGGTCAAGTCCGGAGTAACCATAGATGATGAACGGAAGTTACGTCTTGAACGTGTCCCGCATGGTCCCTTTTTGACTCTATTTTTGACAAGCTACGCACCCATAAACAAATATATTGGCTTTCGAATTGGGACAACGGAATCATAGGGCAAGAGGTCGTAAGAAATAGGGATTTGCCATATGTCCAACTCTTAGTGGAGGCTTCGAAGAAACTAACATGCCCTTACAGCCCTATCCAAACTGGCATTAGAGATTGGTATTTACTTTGGGGGGGGGGGGTCTGATACCCCATTTCAATTCACGATGTCGACATTGCAGGGTGGGGGTAGTTACTATCAATTACGTCTGGAGGAATCCAGGTTGGACTTGTCGGTAATCCCGTTGGCCCTAAGGCTGTATGATAGTCTCAAACAGCTGCCAGACGTGACATTATACATCTCACGGGCCATAAGGGAACAGATCTCTCGGCTCGACTACATGACATGATACATCTCACGGGCCATAAGGGAGCAGGTCTCACGGCTCGACTACATAACAGAAATTTCAAATAGACTTTTAACGTCAGACACAATACAAGTTTTAACATTGCTTCCCTTTAACCGTCTAAAAGAGACGTTAACAAGTACGATTTAGGAGGCTCTATGTGAAGGTAATTTGAGGATACTTGGTAAGATAATTGAGAGGTATGTAAGCAAGTTTACATGTGGGTAGCCCTGGCCAGAGTTCGTAATGAATTAAAAAAAAACACATACACATATATACTGCTGATATAAATGAAAAAAAGAAACTTTATATTTAACAAAATAATCCCAACCTCAAATAGGAATATCATCTTACATTTCTTTATTCTCTAATATCAAACAAAATGGTTTCTATGAGTACGATGTTGGCCAAGATACAAGGACACGAGTAGATAGTGAATGACGACTTAATTCATGAATTGTTGCAAATGTACATAGTCACTACTGGATGATATATTGAATACTCTTGTAGAAATTAACATTAGAACCAATTTAAAACTGTTCACAAACGAGCGAAAGAATCTCAATCACGCTATAAAGGTTATGGATGTTGTATATAGAAGTCCGACAGTTTTAAAAGTCTAAATAACTTTAGATTGAAAAGTTGTCAGTCTTGAATTAAATTGTGACCTAACTAAAATAGTTAATTAAATGGCTGTAAACAAAACTGTCCTGAGTGATCAATGTAAATTCTTTGTGTGGATATCAGTATAAACAAAACATGCACACCATAGAATTATTACACTCTTAAACTAATTTATCAACATCGCTCCGACATAATATACTGCTATCTCTGCTTGATCTTTTAAAAATGAACTTTATGTATTATCATTAAATGATAATTCCTGAGACTCTGTTCGATTGATATGATAGTCAGTTTATAATCACAGTTACAAGGATGCTAGATATAAAGTAAATGATTACACTATGGAACAAAAAAATGTTTTTGATCTGCTACCTGAGAAAAAAACATATCAATCTGACTAATTCAGACACGCTGATTACAGTGGTGTACATTACAATGGTGTACATTACAATGGTGTACATTACAGTGGTGTAATCAGAATGGTTCTAGCACTTTAGGTTGTTGAGCTATATTACTTTGGTAAAATTGCATGTAGTAGCTAACTATAATAAATTGTTTAATAATGTTGTACACTTGCCGTGCCGTGTGCTTTAACTTAAAATGATGTTTTTTTTTTTGTATTTTAGACTGATTGTGTATTAATTTCAAAACAATGAGGAACGTTAAAGGGTTTGCTTGAATCATTCACACTATTTCTATGCCATTTGCGATTGCAATGATATGGTGAGAGCCAAAAGATCATCCTTAAGACTGCTACTTTTGAATGACAAATATTGCTGGATATTAAAAAAAATCAGCAATTTATTATCCAAATAGTGACTGCTTTAAAACCTGTTCCACACAATGAACAAAATCCAGTTCCCAATCACCCAGTATACCTTGATAGCGAAATCGATGATGATGATGATGAGGAAAGTAACTGGGAGAAGGAGAGTGATGCATACGAACCTCTAGATGAGGACAATTTAACTCATCTCTTTGGTCAAGCTTAATTGAACGATTTATTGAGGGGACTGGGGTTGACAAAGAAGAAGGCAGAATTGCTTGGATCTCGTTTACAACAATGGAATTTGTTACGAAACGAAACAACAATTTTACATTTTCTGGATAGGCATGTACAGCTTGCTAAATTTTAAGACAAGAATGACAGTATCTGTTATTGTTCTGATATTAACGGTTTAATGTAAGAACTGGACTGTGAGTATATTCCAGGAGATTGGCGTCTGTTTATAGACTCAAGTAAAGTTAGTCTGTAAGCAGTTCTACTACACAATGTCATCTGTGATGCCATCTATTCCATTAGTACACGCAATCGGATTACATGAGACATATAATTCTATGGAGTTGCTCCTCAATGTAACCAAGTACAGAGATCATAACTGGTGCCTCTTTGGGGATCTAAAATTAGTTTCCCTTCTTCTTGGATTACAGCTGGGATACACAAGGTACATGTGTTTTCTATGTCTGTGAAACAGCCGTGTTGACGAAAATCATTAATAATTACAAAAAAAAAAAAATCACATCAAAGACTTGGTATTCACCTAGACACAATCGCTCAATTCATTAATGTTTGGATTGAAGCAATTACTGCATTAATAAGGTGGCAAAATGAACTAAACTGGCTAGAGTGATCAGTACAAATAGCCTTTGTGAACATAGGTTTATGTAGAAGCTGAACACCGTAAAACTGTTTCAAGGTCAACTTTATCTTGAAACATTGTTTGCATTCTTACTTCACCGTCCAGCAGATATTGTTTTAAATTTACTTTAAACGTATAATTTATTTATACTTTTTATCGGACGACACAGGAGTTAATTCCCTTGTATATCTTTAACTTAAAAATAGTCAACGTCCCCTGTATTTCTTTTATGGGAAGTTCCCGTGAATACAATTATATCTTTCGACACATAAAGTTTGAATAAGTAGTATTCAGCACGCCACTCTCGCACACATCCAAAACGATATTCATATTTGGAAACTGTTGAGAAATGTCCCATTAGAGTTATCTAGTCAAGAAATACTATAAAAACTACTGCTGCTCTACAAAATATCAGTCAGAAAATTCTAGTTCAAAATATTCACATATAATACATGTTCCAAATGACAAAATATCTACAAACAAATGTCTAATAACACTCTAATTTATAGTTTGTCTTTTACTTTAAATATTGTGTAGCCAACAGACTGTATAATGTACTTTTTAAAAGATCTCTATTGATGTACCCACTAGGCTGCCCACCTGCCACCTTTTTCCCCCGACCCAAGAGGGTACATGTCTAGACGCCCAATATGTACATTATAAACGAGAAGCTAAAGTGTGGGCAATAATCTTATTATCGTACACTAAAACAGACAGAAGTATCCACTTATAATCACTTTTGTGAAGTTATCGTTTTATTATGTAAGTTTTTTTTTATTAGGAAGGTTTTTTTTCCCCTACAATTTATGTGTTTTTATACTCTTTTTTTTTTATTTGTAAATATCTTTTTGCTTCGTTCAATAAGGATCCTATTCTTAAGTAAAAAATTATTAAAGTTCATTTTATGAAAATTACTAAAAAAAACAACATTATAATATTATAATTTTAAAATTGAACATTTGCATAATTTAGTTGACATTTTTGGATAGTTTAGTTGACATATAACGTTTTGTGATAATATAATGGGGCAGATGAAGTGTTGAATTCATCTTTTTCCATAACCACGGCATATGAAGGGATTGTTTGGTCAGCACAACGACCCAGCCGCCTTTACTTCCCCAACTTAAGTCAGGTACCCATTTACAGCTGGGTGGACTTGTGGGACGACTTTGGAAAAATTGCATGGGCCTCACCGATGATCAAACCCATGACTCTCAGGTTGACAGTCGAGTATCTACGCCACTCGGCCACCCTTCCCATATAATATAAACGGCCATCAAATCTGGTGATATTGGGCCTCTATTAAATTTAGACACCAATTACACAGTTGTTAGTTAAAACTGCATGTTGACAAGTAAGATTTATCCAATGGCAGCTTTTAGCTGGAGGGGGTAACTTACTAGGTTTAGGGAAAATGAATGATTACTGCAGAAGCAGATTTTGGTTTATCTTCTTCAGTGACTCCATAATAGACGAACACAAGGGTTTGTATACACACAATAATGGCGGGCTAAAGCATTGCTTTGATTATCATTAACTTCATTCCAAATGATTTTAAGTTAGGTTGGTGCCCACTGACCAATGATGAGATCAGTCAATTAATGCTCAATGAAATATAAAAGAACGTCAGCTCGGGGTCCATTTAATAATATTATTTTTCATGCCGTCCGTACAACTTTTCTGATCATGGTTTCAGTCGATTGTCTAATGAGACATGGACCAAATACGACCCGCAAGCTAAGAACTGATGGTTTGGCTGTACGATAGGGCCACTGTAATGGATTTATTCGACAACGTAATTTATATTAGGGTATGTAAAGATTTCATTTGCTTTTCTCTCTCTTTGAACCCTCTCAGTTTTATCTGCGGGCTGAGACTTAGTCTCTTAGAGCCCGTGAGATCAGACTTGCTGTGTCTCTCAACATCTGGAGACTGCCATAGAGCCCGATGGCCAGCAAGCTTCCGGACTGGTCCACCCTGTGGGCCGCCAATCCGGGGCACTCGAGAAACAAATGATCTACGGTTTCCTTCACTTCCCTGCAGTGTCTACAAAGGGTCTCGACATTGGGCCTCAGCCTCCCAAAGTACGCGCCAATAGGACAGTGCCCAGTTCGGAACTCGACACGCCTAAGCTTCCACCACGGGTCAGTTTTGGACGGCCGCTCCAGAAACTTTCGGACGTTGACTCCGTTCACCCCATGAGCCCAGCCCGAGAACCACTTCGATTGTCCAAAGAGGCAGATCTTGGAACGTGCTGCCTCGAATGAGCTCTTTCTTGCACTCACGGGCATTACTTGGGAATCTGTCGACTGGACTATTGCCTTGGCAATGCCGTCTGCCCTTTCATTTCCGGGCACGTCCGCATGCCCGGGAACCCATTGAAGGGTCACATGCACGTGATGTTGGGACGCAAGACCCTGTATTGCCATCAACATGGCTTCCAGCAGAAGCGGCCATTCTCCCGTCCCTTTTACAGCTTGGAGAACAGAGAGCGCGTCAGTGAGGATGACAATGTCTGTAGCAGGCAAAATACCCTCACAAATTAGCTCCCCTATGTGGCCCACTGCCTCAATAATGGCTGTCATCTCTGCTCGTAAGCACAGAGCGACCCACATAGGCCAGCATGGTCTTTCACAAAGCCAGTTTGTGGGAGAGTGATGTGGACCCCAAACGAGGAGCTTGTCCGGCCGTCAATACTGGATACAGAGGCATCAGTATAGGCCAGTATAGCGTTCCCCGAATAGGTTCCAATCATCTCCATAGCCACATCCGTGATGGATCGGTGATCCTTTGTGTCCCCAGCATTAGTTTCGACCAGGGTCGTGCGTACCTCGGGCATGTAGAAAACCTCGCCAGGAGGGACCCTAGAGACTGTCTCTAGCATTAGGCGGTCAGTCGGCAGCTTAATCTCGGAGGCAAGTCTCACTGCGTGGTGCATAAAAGACTGCATCGAGAGCCGCTTCCTTTCCACCCAGCCATCGATCATCTCCCTTAGGAGCTTAGGAGCTTAAACCGCTCATACGCAGTTATAACGGCCTGCTCTCTACGGATACCCAGAGGTGGCACATTTGCCATGTTTTCCACCACTGCTGTGGGTGCCGTTCGAAAAGTGCCTGTGATCAGCTGGAGAGCCTGGTTTTGTACAACATCTAGGGCTTCTAAAGAGGACTTTGACCCATAGACTTGCACTACCTGGCTATAATCTATCTGAGACCTTACTGTACCCATGTACAGTGAACTCAGGAAATCTGCTCGAGCTCCCCAGGACGTGCTCGCCAACTTCTTGACAATATTCAGTCGATCAGAGGCGCAGCGGGCAACCTCCGAAAGATGTGTGCAGAGAGTAAGCTTTCTATCAAGTGACACTCCCAGGTACTTGGGCTTAGGTTCCAGAGCAAGAACCTCACCCTCTACCTCCAGTCTAAATGGCTCCTTAAGGATACTCGTGCCCATGGTAAACAGCGAGTAGACGGTCTTCGAGACGTTAATCTTTAGCCCCCACATCCTAGTATAACAGCCGACCGTGGTCAGGTCCTTCTGGAGTGCGCTCTCAAGGACTGAGGCACTCTTTCCGGTCTTCCAGACCGCTAAGTCGTCGGCATACAGTAGGCTTTTACATCCCAGAAACTCAGGCAGGTCATTGATGAAAGCTAGGAACAATGTACAACTGAGGGCAGAGCCCTGTGGGAGGCCCTGTTCAAGGGTCCGTTTCCTCGACACGCTGCTCCCAATACGTGTCATGATAGTACGATTACTGAGGAAACTGCGTAACCAAATGTACATCTCAGCGAAGACACCCAACCGCTGTAGCTTCAACAATAGTCCTGGACGCCACACTCGATCGTAAGCCTGTTTGCGATCTAGGAAAACTACCGCCGTTGACTCAGCTTTCTTGGACGAGGAGCGTGATCATGTCCATCGCACTCTTACCCCGCCGAAAGCCTCCTTGCTTTGGGGTAATGAGCCCTTTTTCCTCTAAGAACCACATCAACCTTCGGTTGACCATTCGTTCGGCTACTTTCCCAGCACATGAAGTGAGGGAGTAGGGCGGTAGCTTTCTGCTTGGTAAGTCTTTTTCCCTTTTTTAAGTACCGGCACTATGATAGCCTCCCTCCACCTCTGAGGGAGTTCTCCGGTCAACCACGTGCGGTTGACAAACTGGAGAAGCTTTGCTTGTCCCGCTGCCCCGAGGTGTGTAATCATCTCATTGCTGATCTGATCACTGCCTGGGGCCTTTCTCATGCGACACTTCCTGACTGCGTATGCCAGTTCATTGGCAGAGAATGGAGTTTTGAACGTGTCTCGATTTTCCGTGCCAAACTCAGCCTTCTCTTTGACTCGTCGGACTTTATCCAGTGCCATGGACTGTGTACTCTTCTTACTCGACTTGCTGACCTCTGCAAAGTGCTTGTTAAGCACTTCGGCCTTCTTGCTATCGCTAGCCGTCAGGCCTGTGTCCGTTTGCAACGGGGCGCCAGTTCTGATCGCCCCAGCCTGGGTCAAGTCTTTCAGTAATTTCCACGTCTTTTGGCATTCCCTTAGATCCAACTTCTCGCATGTATCAGTCCATTTCTGCTTTTTGGCCTCAGCAGACGCCCTTTTAACTTGCTCAGTTAGTTTATTGTACTCACGGCGCGCCTCAGCCGTTTTCAATCGACAAGCTTTCTTACGAGCGGCTTGTCTTTGCCGAACTAACCTTGCAAGGGCTGTAGTCCAAAATGGTCTGAACTTACGTTTCGGAAGGCTCCTTGGGACCGTCCTACGTGCGGCACCTAAGATCGCTTCAGTGATCTCCTTGTAAACAACGTCGACTGTTCCACACTCGGTATCTACCCTCTCCAAGGCAGCGTCAGCTGCTGCCTTGAAGGCGTCCCAATTGGCTTTTGAATAGACCCAGCACCTGTGCTTAGCTCCTGGGTTTCTCTCGGGTGGAGGAATATCCACTGAGACGAGAACGGGTTTATGATCACTATCAATGCAATCTAGCACACGGAAAGAGGTGTTACAGGCCAGATCAGCCGAGACGAGTGATAAGTCGGGTCTCGTTTCGCTCCCACTCGCACCGTGCAGCAAGGTGGGTTCAGATTCATGGTCCTGCAACCTAACTAAATTTGTATTGCTACAAATTTCCTCAATCCTCCGACCAGCCGCGTCAGTGCGTTCATAACCCCATGCCGGAGAAATGGCGTTGAAATCACCACATACGAAGGTGCCAAGCAGAGTATCCTCAGCTGTTATTAGACTGAGCTCCGTCTTGGGGGGATTGTACACGTTGACACAATGGTACTTCCTCCCATCCTTATAAACATCCACCGCAAGCGTATCCGTTTTTCCGCGTGAGCCGTGGGCGCTGCTCGGCTGAGCATTTAACGTATTTCTGACCAGGGTCACCAATCCCCTGCAGTTCTTGCACCCACAACGGAAGCACGAATAGCCAGTGATGTGGACTGTCCTAAGTCCAAGGATGCACTCTTGTAACATTGCAACATCCACGTCATTCTCGTTCAAAAGCTTTGCGACTTCTAGGCTCTTGGGGATGAGACCCCGGACATTCAGGTGGACAATCCTGAATTGAGCCTTACCAGAGCGTTTCCCAAGTCTTCGCTTGTCAGTTGTGGTGCCGGCCACCTTAGGCGGGGAGCTTTCGGCTACACCCGGAAACAGTGACCTGCTCTCCTCAACTTTCGGCTTCCCGCTGACAGAGCAATCAGCGTTTATCGCCGAGGGCTGGGCTTGACAGTTCCCAGTCTCTTTTGTCACGCCGGGCACCATAGGCGGGGAGCTTTCGGCTACACCCGTTGGCAGTGCCCTGCCAATGTCAGTCTTGGTGCCGGCCACCTCAGGCGGGGAGCTTTCGGCTACACCCGGTAACAGTGACCTGCGGTCCATGACTTTCGGCTTCCCGCTGACAGAGCAATCAGCGTTTTTCGCCGAGGGCTGGGCTTGACAGTTCCCAGTCTCTTTTGTCGCGCAGGGTACCATCGGCGAGGTTCGGCTTTTAGCGTCTCCCCTCTCTGTTACCCTGCCAGAGTCGATTTCCGTGCTGTCGGGTTGCACCCCGGGGGTGCGCACAGTGACTGGGTTGCCCTTGGTAGGGTTCCCCAGGGGTAGAGGCCGACAACCTTCCGCCCTGCATCTCTTTCTCCTGCCGGGTACCAGCGGCAGAGTGTGGCGTTAAGCCTTCCCTGTTAGCGGTACCCTGCTGGTCGTTTCGGTCGGTTTTCTGCTGACAGAGCAATCAGCGTTACCCGAGGACTGGGTTCGACCTGCCACAGCCACTTTTGGGGGTCTGCCTCCCCCTCGTCTCCGCGTGGTCGTACGTTCTGGTTTCGTGCTAACAGAGCAGTCAACACCAGCCAGGGGCTGGGCTCGACCTGCCTCAGATTCTTGTGAGGGAGTGCGAATTCCCTCGTAACGCCGTTCAGCGGTCACTCGTTCCTTGGTCAAGTTGACAGAGCAATCAACAATTCCCAGGTGCCTTGCCTGACCTAGCTTGGCCTTTCCTTGTGATGGGACGCGACTCCCACCTGTTCGCTTTTCCTGTAAACCAGACGATGGACACACTGTGCCTTTGATCCGCCTTTGTGGTTCTCGAGCTGGGCCGAAAGTAACCATTTTTTCGGTGTCAGACCTTTCAGCCGAAGTCGTGGCACCGGGGCGAGTAGTCGAACTTTTTCCGATGGTGATCCTACCGCCCCCTAACCATCCATCGAGGCATGTTTGGGTACTGCCCAGACCCGCGTTATTCCTTTTCTTTGCCTTAACCATTTTTGCTTTTCAGGTGCCCCAGGGAGGGGCGGGTTGTGTGGTCTGACAAGTAAGCAGAGCAGCTTAGTTGCCTCCCTTGCCTCGACCCAGGATAAACCAGTGCCTGGGCGTGCCTACCGCCGGACATGTCTGATCTCTCGGAGTGAGAGCGGGTTGGCGTACCTTTCTCCTCGAAACCCCGATCTGCCATCGAGGGGCTGGCTCCGTGCAATACCAGCGTTCGGTCACAGTATCGAGTACACCAGGGTTCACTTCCCGCGCTCGTCTTGCTGCAGGGGAGCGTTTTGCAGTTCCCTTGCGGGCTTCCCACCACCATTCACCTAAGAGCGTTCAGGTGCTCCCCAGAGCGGGGTGGGCTGGTGGCGTAGGTAGCGGCAGTACCTAAGAGACACTTTTAGATTTCGCATTGTTCCCAGAGCAGGAAGACTCCCAGAGCAAGAAGGCCCAACGCTACTTTCTATTTGGATTACCAAGTATCGGTCAATTTCGGCAGTCTTTATTATCTTCTGCCAGACATTTGCTTTTAATTTAGTCCATCTGTCCTAGTTTTTCCCAGGTTTCGGCCCTTGCGTCAAATTTTGCTGACATTGCACGGAGGAGGTAGTTAGTGTCAATCACGTCTGGAGGAGTCCAAGCTGGAATTGTAGGGAATGTCGCCCTAGGGCTCTATGGCTGTCTCCAACAGCGGCTAAACACTGCATGATTCATCGCACAAGACCTAAGGGAGCAGGTCTCGGCTCGACTTCATGGGAGAGTTTAAATAGCACTTTTATGTCCGACAAAATAAAATGTTTAACATTGTTGCCCTTCAGCCTTCTGAAAGAGCCGTTACCAAGTACACTTTAGGAGGCTCTATGTGAAGGTAATTTGAAGATACTGGGTAAGATAATGTAGAGTCGCTAGTTAAATGTACATTTAGGTACCTCAGGCAATTGGTGCACTATTATCAAATAAATATGTGCTCGTACTAAGCAATCAACTTCAGAGTGTATGAGGCAAAGGAAAGGAAGTCCTTAACAAATATTAATTGAGGTATCTACTAAAAGATGTTTTTAGATAACCTTTATGTCAAGGCCACCGATTGAATCGTTTGAGACAGTAACAGTGTTGTAACATCCCATGTCAAAGCCGCCGATTGAATAGTTTGAGCCAGTAACAGTTTTGTAACATACGATGTCAAGGCCACCGATTGAATAGTTTGAGCCAGTAACAGTTTTGTAACATCCGAGGCCTTTCTGTAAAAAAATGAAATAAACGAGATTTCCATTCCTCCACTTCCCCAAAATATTTCATAAATCAAGGAAAAGATAAAAAAAAATTAAAATATGTTTATGTGTTTATAATTACAGAAAATATTATTTTTATTTACACTAAATCTTAATGTCCATCATCTCAGTAAAATGATTTTTTTTTTTTTGTTTTTAGTCAGAAATCATTTAACGTGGAAAACGAAAATAAAACATTCCAATGGACAGGCAAACAAGACAAACAACTATGTGGCCCCATAGTTATAGACATAAAATAGCTTTTTATTGATACAAAGGCTTTACTGCCCTTTAGCAGGGAAAGCCCAGAGCATTCGCCGAGTTTACCTATCGGTAAAAAAAGCTCTTCTATAATAGTCCAATCATTTTTAGTAAACATTTTTTTATCAAATCTGATGCTGTAAGACCACAGAAGGCGCATTTGTTTATATCAATCAAACATCTTCGAATCTCCATCTGGACTTTTACAATAATAAAGAAAGGTTTATCTAAAAGTGTTATAGCTTAAGCTGGAAAAGATATCTGTTCGTAAAATGGCTACAACCGTAAAAAGATTAAGCTGTTTGGCAAACATTAGAATTTGTTACAATCAATCCCAATATAAAAGATACTATCAAATGAAATAAAAATACAACTTTGAATTATGTTTAGTAATGATCATGAATTGTTCTGGTAATGGGTAGATTAAAAGGTAATTATCTCTCTAATACATACTCCTCTAACCTAGGCGTACGTTCGACCGTGTTGATCCCGGCTAAAAATAGTCTGGGGAATTCCAAAATTATAGAAACTGAAAAGAGAAAACTTACTAAATGACGGTATGTTTGGAGCGCATTTTGTTCATCGAATGACTTTTTCTTGAATACAAATGAAATAGAAGAAAATTAAAATAATACATGCTCTAAGAACATTCAGTTGTACTAAATGCCCCCTTTTGTAATTTTGTGACTGTGGTGCCAGTAATATGTAAAACTTATGTTAAGAGAGATAGATAAATAGAGATAGGTTGAAGATAGTAATAGATATATAGATTTATAGATACATAGAGATAGATAGAGATAGATAGATAGAGATAGACAGATAGAGATAGATACATAGAGATAGATACATAGAGAGAGATAGATTGATAGATAGATAAGAGCCAATAGGTGACCATGCATCAGGCTTTTAAGAGCCAATAGGTGGCCATGCAACAGGCTTATAAGTGCCAATAGATGGCCATGCAACAGGCATATAAGTGCCAATAGGTGGCCATGTAACAGGCTTATAAGTGCCAATAGGTGGCCATGCAACAGGCATATAAGAGCCAATAGGTGGCCATGTAACAGGCTTATAAGAGTTAATAGGTGGCTAATCTACCGAATACATAATTGTCTAACCTAGGCGGTAGACCGACCGTAGTGTGATTCCGGCTAAAAATAGTCTGGGAAATTAACAAGCAAGTGTGAATTCCAAAATTTTCGTCTCACTAAAGGGGAGTTAACTGGCAAGCTCGGCTAAAAATAGTCTGGGGAATCCCAAAACTGGAAATCTAAACACAGCAAGGCTTTTATTATATCGCACGTATCAAGCAGCCAGCGTCAGCAGGCTTTTCAACTAGTAGAAAATAAAAATGTAATACGTTGGTCTGTTAAAAACTAATATTTCGATTTTTTTCCTCTTCAATTATTCTCTCTGACATGTACACTGAGTAAAGCTAGGATTCCACACCAACACCGGATTAAAGGACCGACAATCCATCCATGTATTTATTAAGCCTTTCAAAAGTATCCTAACTTTACTGGACTATACTGGACTTTGCTAAATGTGTGAGACAAATTAATGCAACCCAGTGCCACAAGCTAATAAAGACAAATTTATGCATTTTGAATTATACAAAAAAACACATCTACATATACTGCTGATATACATAAAAAAACATATTTGTATATAAAATTAATCCAAGCCTCCAGGAGGAATAGACTCTTACATTTCTCTATTCTCTATTACCAAACATAATGGTTTTATAAGTACAATGTCTGAATATTTAACATTTTTTTTATATTTAGCCAAGACAACAGGACAAGAGGAAATGGTGATTGACGTCTTTACTCATGACTTGTTTAAAAAGTACATGGTTACTACAGGATGGTCAAAAATAAAGATGTCCTACATTTATATATTGAATGATTTTGTAGACATCAACATAACAACTAATTACAAACTTTTACAAACTAACTTAAAAAGAACAAAATCTCTTATCGCACATTTAAGATTATTGGCATTTTATATATAGTAAGACACTCCTTAAGGCTTAAATAACTTTAGATTGAAAAGTTGAAAGTGTGAAATTAAATTGTGACCTTACTAGAAAAGTTAATTATATGGCTGTAATAAAACTGAACAGAATTATCAGTGTTACGCTCTTGTGTGGATATCACTATAAGCAAAACATGCACACCATATAATTATTACACTCTTAAACTGATCTATGAACATCGCTCTTAAATAATTGTCCAGCATTGTTCCTCTAATCATTCAAATAACATGTTAAATTATCATTCAATGATAATACATAAGTCTGTGCGATTTATGGGATCGGTCAGTATAAAATCACATGAACATGGATGCTAGATATGGGTAAATGATTATTCAACTACAACTGAAAACTTCACAGTAAATATAAGAACTTTAAATGTAAAATACAAGAAACACATAAGTATAGTAATGGATTTAAGCAGACTAATTAAACAAGAGGATAAAATCTCTGTTCCTTTCGTCTGTTGGTGATGTATACCACATATTTGACATATGTCATCTGTACAGCACAATAAGCCCATTAAGTTTCTATACATCATTACGATTGTACATTCCAACATGGATAAACATCGCGCGAAATATATAGCGTCTAATATCGACTGACTGAAATAAGCCGTACTATTATAATTTCGTCATCATTAGCCTCCACAATAAATTATTACCATAATTAATTTATTATTAGATTACTAATAGATATTGATCAATATATTCATTGATCTGTATAATTACACTCAAGTATGTGGGGAACATTAATAGTGTATCTTTGTTAGATGTTCCCGTAAATAGGTAGGTATATATGTTAATCATTTAACACATTCATCCATCATATCTATTTAAATATTTTCTGCATCTTTATGTAATCACTATAGCCTAGTAAATATCACATCTCTGGTGGTGATAACAACAGAAAACATCTCTGATGGTGATAAGAACAGAAAACAATTCTAATGGTCATAACAACAAAACACATCTCTAATGGTGATAACAACAGAAAACAAATCTAATGGTGATAACAACAGAAAACATCTCTGATGGTGATAACAACAGAAAACATCTCTGATGGTGATAACAACAGAAAACATCTCAGATGATGATAGCAACAGAAAACATCTCTGATGATGATAACAACAGAAAACATCTCTGATGGTGATAACAACAGAAAACAAATCTAATGGTCATAACAACAGAAAACATCTCTAATGGTGACAACAACAGAAAACATCTCTGATGGTGATAACAACAGAAAACAAATCTAATGGTCATAACAACAGAAAACATCTCTAATGGTGATAACAACAGAAAACATCTCTGATGGTGATAACAACAGAAAACATCTCTGATGGTGATAACAAAAGAAAACAATTCTAATGGTCATAACAACAAAACACATCTCTAATGGTGATAACAACAGAAAACAAATCTAATGGTGATAACAACAGAAAACATCTCTGATGTTGATAACAACAGAAAACATCTCTGATGGTGATAACAACAGAAAACATCTCAGATGATGATAGCAACAGAAAACATCTCTGATGATGATAACAACAGAAAACATCTCTGATGGTGATAACAACAGAAAACAAATCTAATGGTCATAACAACAGAAAACATCTCTAATGGTGACAACAACAGAAAACATCTCTGATGGTGATAACAACAGAAAACAAATCTAATGGTCATAACAACAGAAAACATCTCTAATGGTGATAACAACAGAAAACATCTCTGATGGTGATAACAACAGAAAACATCTCTGATGGTGATAACAAAAGAAAACAATTCTAATGGTCATAACAACAAAACACATCTCTAATGGTGATAACAACAGAAAACAAATCTAATGGTGATAACAACAGAAAACAACCTTAATTGTGATAACAATAGAAAACATCTCTAATGGTGATAACAACAGAAAACAAATCTATTGGTCATAACAACAGAAAACATCTCTAATGGTGATAACAACAGAAAACAAATCTAATGGTGATAACAACAGAAAACATCTCTGATGGTGATAACAACAGAAAACATCTCTAATGGTGATAACAACAGAAAATAAATCTAACGGTGATAACAACAGAAAACATCTCTGATGGTGATAACAACAGAAAACACCTCTAATGGTGATAACAACAGAAAACATCTCTAATGGTGATAACAACAGAAAAAATCTCTAATGGTGATAACAACAGAAAAAATCTCTGATGGTGATAACAACAGAAAATCATCTATGATTGAACGTCTTAAAACAGGAACAAAATATTTCTTTCCTTGGAATTTTTCTTTTCTGTTGTCAAAAAATAAACCATAATTGTACAAAAGATCTCACCAAAAGATTCGGTATTGACTTAATTATAATCATTTCACTCATTATATATAAGGACGGTGTGTAAGAGAGAAAGTAAGAAGCCGAATTGAAATTTACTACCTTGCTGTATCGTGCCGCACCAACTTGACTCTGCAAAATGGTAAAGAAAAAAATGAATCTAATCATTATTGTGATGCTTTGTTTTGATTTAAACATTAAGAGAATTAATTTTAAACAAATAATTCCTAAGTTATTAGCACTGACAGGTAAAACGTAAATTGTGACGATTGAAATGTAGGTCACTTCTGCACATTAGGTAGGTGGCAAAAATTAACTCCCACATCTTTACCTAATGGTGAGTTAGAAATGTTTCAAGAGTTAGATTTGAACTCCCGACTTACCCACAGAAAAGCGTAACGTCCCCTGCATGTGTTTTATACAAAGTTCCCGTGAATATAATTATATCTATTGGCACATGAAGTTTGAATCATTAGTATTCACCACGCCACACTCGTGCACAATAAAAACGACATTGATATCTGGAATTAGTTATTGAAAAATGCCCCATTAGACTTAACTCATTGAGAAAAATTACAAAACCTACTGCTGCTCTATAAAATAACATTCAGAAAATTCTAGTTTGAAATTTTCACATATAATACATGTTCTAATATGACAATTTCTCTACAACACATCTTTTAAAATCTCTTTAATTTCTAGTTTGTCTTAAAACATTGTGTAACCAACAAACTGTATCATCTACTTTTAAAAAAATCTATATTGATGTACCCAACTATCGGCCACCTCTCTCCTTTTCCCCCCTCCTATTCGACGTTTTATTATTTAAATTTGTTTGAAGCTCACTATATTTACAGAACTAGCCAAACAACAACTCACTATATATACATAACTAGCCAAACAACAACTCTATATATACATAACTAGCCAAACAGCAACTCACTATATATACAGAACTAGCCAAACAACAACTCACTATATATACATAACTAGCCAAACAACAACTCACTATATATACAGAACTAGCCAATCAACAACTCACTATATATACATAACTAGCCAAACAACAACTCACTATATATACATAACTAGCCAAACAACAACTCACTATATATACAGAACTAGCCAAACAACAACTAACTATATATACATAACTAGCCAAACAACAACTCACGATATATACTGAACTAGCCAAACAACAACTAACTATATATACAGAACTAGCCACACAACAACTCACTATATATACAGAACTAGCCAAACAACAATTTACTATGTAGAGACATTTATCTTTCCCCGATGATCCTTTTGAAAGGATGCGTTTAGAGCTATTGCATCCTAAACCATATTGTGTATGGCTTAAAACGCTTCAATTATAGTTGTGTTCTAGGCAGCATTCATTTACATTAAATGGACATAAAATGGAAAGTATTGTTTAACTGTGCATATTTGGATTGCTAAGTTGACATATTTGGAAATTAGAGTGAATGGGACATTCTTGGATAGATTGAATTTTCTATTTTTAAGTCTCTATAACAGTTGTTTGATAAGTCGCATAGTATAGTATTTTTTTTTAAAAACTACAGCTAGAAATTAAAACAGCACTAGGGATGGGGGAGGGGAGAAAACTGACGCGATAGCCTATAAGCTATAACAAAAAATGGACAGTTGGTCCCAGACCCGGGTAACGACCATCACCCCAGGCCCCCTATTACTCATGACTCAGCTTTTGGTTTTATCTTCAGTGACTCCATAATGAACGGACAAAACGTTTTGTATACACACAATCATGGTGTACAAAATAATCGTTTTGTTCATCACTGATACTAATTTAGCGCATAATTTTTTGTTCTATTCGTCCGACTTTATTAGGCTTGGGCAGACCCGAAAAAAAAGGACATCTCTACTCTTAGTCTTAGACATATATCCTGACAACTAAAATATATAATTCAAAGCCGTATTTATTTTAAAAAAATATTATAAAAATATCTCCGATTACACTGGTAAACAGTGAATTCATTGCCAGTGATATTTGAATCATTTTATACAAAGTCAACTATGCTGATTTAGAATATGTAAGTGCTTTTGCTAGATTGGCTCTATTTTACGAGATAATTAAAATTAATTAAATAATGTATGCACCGTGTTTGGAATTTGTCAGAAATTGCATGAAGTATAATAGTATACTAACAATTAGTAGTGAATCTGTTAATAGTCATGCAGAAATTTGTTCAAAATATATATAATAGTGTTATAGAAGAAAACATTTCCATTTGAAAAACTAATTATGTCTAATTAATTAATATGTTAATTGTCTATGGTAATGCATTAGCAAATCGCTGTTTGCTCGACTTCCTTTAGTATGTGTCGTTGGTGCAATTGCGCTGGAGGCTCCAACAGTAGTCAGCCATCATATGTATGTCCCATCTTCCTTGATATCTCTCCTCCATCACCTTCATATCCTAATGTTCCTCACTGAAGTCCCCAAGGTTTCCTGGAAATTTGTCTAAATGACAGTGCAGGTAATGTACCTTGATGCTCATATTTGTTCCAATGTTTCTGAAGTTAGCGAGCATATCTTGCACCAGTTCTTCGTAATTCTCTGCTCTGTTATTACCTAAGAAGTTCCTGACAACTGAAACAAAACTGTTCCATGAAGAAGCTTCAAGGTGATCCATGAAATTAGTAAAATTTCGATTGTTGATGAGTTTCCGAATCTGAGGACTGTAAAATATCCCAGCTTTCAGCATCTCCAGGTTCAATCCGGGAAATGATCTGCAAATATACTTGAAGCAATTGCCAGATTTGTCCAAAGCCTTAACAAATTGTTTCATTAAACC
Source organism: Bulinus truncatus (assembly GCA_021962125.1). Classification (NCBI taxonomy): domain Eukaryota; kingdom Metazoa; phylum Mollusca; class Gastropoda; family Planorbidae; genus Bulinus; species Bulinus truncatus. The sequence continues at coordinate 2,762,128 of JAGDYQ010000034.1, forward strand.
TAATTTGATATGAAGCGGTCCGAGAATGATCTTATTTTTGTCAACCAGTGGCTTGTTGATGATATTTTCTTTACCTACAGTCATGGTTTCCCTTGCAGGCCATGTCACTCTTGTCCAATGATCTTGCCCTGCTATCACAAAGGCACATGAAGCATAGGTATTTTGTGTATCCTGACTGCTGTCCAAGCAAGAAGTTTACCATTTTTAGATCAACACAAATTGACCACTGATGCTCATAATAACGGACTTTCTGCAATACTATTTTAATATTCTCATACTCTTCTTTAAGTGTTGTTGAATGAGCAATGGGAAGAGATGCATAACGGTTACCATTGTGTAACAGAACACATTTCAAGCTTCTGATGGAACTGTCTATAAAAAGACGTCAGTCCTCGGAATGGTATTCTTGTAGTCCCATTTGGAGCAGAAGTCCAGGGATGTCATTACAGTAAAAAAGATCTTCCTCTTGGCTGAAATATGGAACAAAAAACTCTTCTCTTTTCCGATAAAATGTTATTTTAACTTCTGGTTTGAGAAAATTTCTTTCATTGAGCCTGGACGCTAAAAGCTCAGATGCTTGCTTGGACAGATTTCGGTCTCGTATTAGGTCATTGAGTTCTTCTTGCTGATGGTGAAAGCTCTAATAATCCAGTAAACACTGGTATAGGAACTTCACTGCAATGTGGAATTGGTCTCCTTGCAGATTCAAGATCAGGATAATCCCACTTAGATTTCTTGTGGCGATTGAAGCCTTTAACATTCACAATACAAAAGTAACACTCACCAAAATGGTCTTTCGGCTCTCAGCATACCATTGGTACACCGAAACTTAGACTTTTCTTCTCACCATTTATCCACTGCCGTAGGCTCTCCACACAGTTTTTGCAGACCTTATGGGGAGCCCAAGACTTGTCTTGGTCTCCCAGCTTCACACCGAAATAAGCCAAATATGCCTGCTGCAGAATGTCGGTTATATTTCTTCTTTGCTTTTCAATCATGTATTCTCCACAGATGTAACAGAATACATTCGGATTATTTTTGCAGCATCTTCGTGATGAACTCATGATATCTTTAGAAAGCAGCTATAAAAGAGAAAAAAATAAACCAAGTTATAACTTGGTATAGTTAAATTAAACAAAAGACACCAAACTTATAGCATTGGTTTTACACAAAGGGTATAATCATATTTTCAAGGATGTCCAATATCTCAGCAAAAGCAGTGGCAGTTTTGAAATCAGCACCCATGAATTGCTATAAATTCATTCAAACATTCTTAGCAATTCGAAAAAAATTTTTTTTTGTTGGGCTGTGTTATTAACAGCAAATGACTTTATTTATTAGGCTTGGACAGACCCGAAAAAAATTAAAGCCAAATATAAAAATATCTCCGATTAATAACAGCTAATGACGTCATCAAAGTCTGCAGTAAATAAGAGTTCTCATTCATCCTGTTTACTGACGTCATCAAAGTTTGCTGGTCGTGTCTCGGAAAAAAAAAATACGTAGCACGCCCGGTCGTATTCGAAGCCACTGCGTTTCCTAATTCACAAAGTTTATATTCCAAGAGAATAGAACAATTTTATCTTGATAAATTCTTGGATCAGACTAAGGTTTATTCGGATACCAAAAAAATGGGACAAGTTAATTCTAAAACTAATGATCCATAATAGCAAAGAAAGTAAAACCACCCCCCCCCCCATATTATTATATAAGATAGACTAAAGGATTTTTTCGAATATAAATTTAAATTATTCCATTGTTTTCTTTCTCATTTTTTTGAATTCCTACTATTAGCATCTTATCATTATACGACCCGGATGTTAATTACAAGAGCTATTCTTTCATCTTGAAACGAATTGTCTCTATTTCATTGTTAATTGCGTCCGGTCAGTTATTTGTAGTATCACAAACCCCTGTCATTTTATTGTGTTATCACAAACCCCTGTCATTTTATTGTGTTATCACAAACCCCTGTCATTTAAATAAGTGCATATTACAGTAATCAATAAACGATGGTCTTTAATTCTAAAAAAATATAAATTTTGTGGCTGAGATCCTGGTGGAAGTTCAAAATGTCTCTGCACATGTTGTCAAGATCTGTCTGTCTAATAATTGTTATTTTCCATATTCTTTCCTGTCAAGGTATCTTTTTTGGTTTTACGCAATATATTATTGTAGTAAAAGTAAGTAGAGTAAAGTTCTCTTCTTAGCCCTAACGGGCCTTCGGGGCAGATGAAGTGTAGAATTCATCTGTTTCTATAACCTCGGCATATGAAGGGATTGTGTGGTTAGCACAACGCCCAGCGCCTTTACTTCCCCAACTTAAGTCATGTACCTATTTAAAGCTGGGTGGACTTGTGGGACGACTTTGCACCAAATTTCACCTGGAAAAATTCCATGGGTCTCACCGAGGATCGAACCCAGGACTCTCAGGTCGACAGTCGAGTATCTACACAACTCGGCCATCCGTCCCACTATTATTGTAGTACAATAGTCATTTATTTAAAAAAATGTTGATAATATTTCATTAAATTTTAAAATGAAACAAGCTGTATTTTTATTGATAGAGGTAATTCGCGTAATTCAAGAGGATTGAGTGTGTTTTTATTTGTGTCCTGAAAAATTAGAATTGAATTATAAACCTTACTGTAATAGCAGAGTACAAAACTTCAATTAAATGCGCAATGTGTTAGTAGGAATATTGTTAAATGCAAAGCAGGTGGACCATATAACTTTTACAATATGAAATCCATATGTAAACATTCGTCATTGCCAATCGTTGTCATTTGAATTAGAATAACCAATGAATATTATTATCATAAGATAATAATTTGTTTAGAAATGTAAATGATATTATAATAAATGCATAATTATACTCACGTAAAATTTAATTCAACAGATTATTGATTTTCCTAGCATTGTGTCAAAGTACGAATTCTAAATCTCTTAATCATCATAGGACTTCTGTCACTACCACTTGGGAACAATCTAGAAATGTACTTCAGCTCCCACCCCTCCTTTACTCCTAATATTGTTTTGTCTGAATTGTGTGTCATCTGTTAAACTTCCGGAGTGTCATTCACCTACCAATGTCTACTGATCGGCTTCCGTGCTATTGCACTATCGGATATGGTAGAGTTGAAAAGAGTGCACAAGATAAATACCCGTCGAAATAATGGTGTTTAGTTACTGTTAACGATCTAAGAGAAGTACTTACTTGACTTAAATCCTTTAACTCCTTGCGGAGTAAAACCCCATGCAGCCACTCTTCGGCACACTCTTTTTCGACAGGCCTTTTTCAACTTCCCCCCTCCCAAGCATGTTTGGTTTGCAATACCTTCTCCAAGTGGTATTTGGACGACCAACCTATTTTTAGCCTTGGGGGTTCCACTGCAGAGCCATTTTCATAATGTCTTCTGGAGGTTTCCTCAGTGAGTGGCCAATCCATCTCCATTTTCTTCTGGACACTTGTAGGTCTATGGGTTCTTGGTTTGCCGGCTGCCAGAGAATTTTGTTCCTGAATTTATCTATTCGCCTTATCTTTAGGATATTCCTTAGGTAGCCATTATGAACGTCTGAAGTCTATTGGTTAATAAGTTGGTGATACTCCATTTTTTCGCAACATATAACAGAATCTAAGAGAAACATATCTTATATTTTCTAAAAAAAAAATATTTTTTTGTAAGTGGTCATTATAATAACGTAATTTCATTATTATTTTTTTTTAATCAAAAGACTGACGCCAGAAATTTAGTAAATTTCTTAATTGTAAAAGTAAATTTGGCGATGGATCTTTTATATTGACAATTTTAGTCTTGATACACTAAGCTATGTCTGTATCTGTGTTCTTCGATCTTTTGAGATCAAGCATGTAGTCTTCATTATTGTCTTGTTTTTATTTTCATATAGATTAATGATCATTAGCAAGATAACATTGTTTTATGGTCTAGAGACTTATTGTGTTTCCATCTATACTTATAAAACACAACTTTAAGACGCAGGACTATTTATAGATTGTGGAATTCCCGAATACGTCACAGACGTCACCTCAAGTTGTTTCGCTCGGGTTAGGTCAAAGTTCAACTTTGCATTCCATGTATTTTCTCCGAAGATGTCAGCCTGTTATTTTGTTTGATTGCTTGTTTAAAAATAAATTACAGTAATTATATTGATTGATAAGGCGGCGTATTTTACGTCGCGGGATGACTAGTTTTAATATATTCACTTTACCTCTTGTTTTCTCTAAGAAAGTTTGTCTTTTGAGAAATAACACCATGAGTGTAATCTTACTTTTGAGACCACAATATGAGAGGTGAATGTTGATCTCTTGACCAAAACAGGAGGTGTAAATGTTGATCTCTTGACCACAACAATATAAAGAGTGCCATCACACTATCCTTTTCGTCGATATTCAGTCATTATTATGAATAGATACCTCCCCCCCCCCCACGTGTTAATGAAAAATGTATTTCATTATTGGAAACAACGTATGCACAACATCATATTAATATAAAAAAAATAATGTCATATCTGATCGGATATTACACAGCAAGTTTAAATACATGGGTCTATTCTTTCAAAAAGATGTTCAATGTTTTCCCCTTTTAAAAGTAAGAAATCATTTCCCTGTATTATTAATAATTAGTATTAAACTGACTGATTAAGAAAGGGATGTCGACAACAGTTACTAAATTAGCGTATCACATCACACAAATGTGATATTTACGTAATCACAGTTGTCTGCTATCAGTGCTAACAGTCGGTTCCATGACCCCGGACAGTTCGACCCCGGACACTTCGACCCCACCATTTCGACCCCACGACACTTCGATCCCGCGACGTTTCGACCCCGCGACACTTCGACTCCAGGACAGTTCGACCCCGGACTATTCGACCCTATCAACTGTTAAAAAGAATGTTTGAATTATTATTTCTTTTTTTTTTTTTTTAAATATGTTATTTACTTTGTTTAACATGTGTATAATTGTTTAAAAAAATATTTTAAATGTATTAACTGTGTTTAAAATATGTGTTTTAATTGTTTAAAATATTTGATCTAATTGTTTAAAATATGTGTTTCTGTAAGGTTTGAGTTCTGATGCTCTAAACACTTTCAAAAGCTTTTAAAGACCGACATGATATCTTACTAAAATTTCTCATGCTTACACATGAGTTTCATTGACCAATGGTTTGTGTCTACTTTAGCCACTGGCACAAATGACATAACTGACTAATATCCAAGGTGGATAGGTCCAGTATAATGTACACCTCATGACTTATCTGTACATTATTATTATATATGTCTTATACCTGTCTGGAAACACCACATTTCCATCTTCGCTTATCAAAGCTGGGTTATAATCAAAGAGGGGGGGGGAGATTTGTTGAGTGTAAAAATTACGTGACATAATAACACAACTTGTGTCTATTGATAAGACATCACAAAAACTAAAACACAAATTTTATACACTTAAAACAAACATTTATAACAATTAAAACACGCATTCTAAGTTAAAATAACAACACATTTCTTTAACAATTAAACACGTTGAACAAAGTTACTAAACATATTTAAAACAACGATGTAACTATTCAAATATTAATTTTATCAGTTAATGGGGTCGAATAGTCCGGGGTCGAACTGTCCCAGGATCGAAATGGTGGGGTCGAAGTGTCTGGGGTCAAATTGTCCGGGGTCGAAAAGTGCGACCACCCTAACAGTCGATAGTTATCCCCCCTTGAAAGCAGGGATCACAGTCAGGCCACACCTCCAGCGTTTACCATTCAACAACTAAAGTTTCAGTTTTCTCACCTAAAGTTGATTGGACCTTTCAGTATCGACTAATATACTTCAACAAGGACAAAAAGAAGAAATTATAAACTAATTTGGAGACATTTTGTTTGATTGATAATAATAATGTTTTGTGAGTTTCCTACCATTTATGTATGATTATGATTTAAGATATTTTTATGTCAGGTCTAGATTTAATTATTTCGGCTATGTTTTATTTTATACATAGCTATATATCTATGATTTTATATATAGATTTATGCCACAATATATGTGTTTGTTTTACTATGTAAAACTCATGAGGGATGTATATGTAGCGTGTAGAATTGACTGTAATGCACATATTGGTGCGCATTATTTACTTTCGTATTTCTCTCATTGGAAGAACCAGGGCCGCTTTATCAACTAGGCACAGTAGGCATTGTGCCTACGAAAGCCAGAACTTAACGTGAAAAAGTTCAGAATGCCAGTGAAACCATTAAATGTTTGTACTAAAGTAACTAAATAAATAACCGTTTGAGATGAGCACCTGAGCAAGTCAAGCTGCAAAGCTGTAGATTTGTCCTCAAATGCCATTTCCCTCATCAAATCATTTTCAATTGAAAGTAATGCCATGGGTGATAATCGTGTTTGTCCCATCGTTGACTGAAGATACGTTTTTATCAATTTGAGTTTAGAAAAAGGAACTTTCTCTTCAGCACTTGTTCCGAAAAATTGAAAGATAGATCCGGAAAGCAATATCTACATGTGGAAAACTTGTCACCAACCTATTCTGTATCTGTGCTGTAAGCATCTCAGCCACAGTTTTCTTGTCAGCAAACATCCGTGAGAACATAGCGATTTTGGCTCTGCGTTAACTCGAAAGTAAAGAATTAGTACGACAGTATTCCAGCTTAAAATACAATCATGAACAAAAAATTTGATCTGCCAGAAACCAAACATAACCAAGCCTACCGATCAAACCTAAGGGAATGTAACTCTGTGCAAAGGTTTTGCAAGGTACAGATAGTATAACAATAATATTAATTCAATTTATAGGAATAAACTATGTTATTTCTGCCTGTCTTTTGTGAAGGTATTGTCTATTTCATTAAGTTTTCAACTGCAAGTATGACGTCAATAGAACTGTGCAATAGTTACATCTAAACGATCATAATCATAGATCAGGTCATAGGGCAAAGTTCAAGCTAACCAGGCCCCGCCATTATAAATGATGTCATTGTGAGTCATACACAAATAAATGACTATAACATATGCACATAAATTACTTGTTATTGCTACAAAGGAATGCTATGAATGCAATTCCACACATTTGAAGAACATTTGGAGAATATTTGTGAGCAGGAAATGAAGTGGGGTGGTGTGTGTCTTTAAATGTGAAGCCTTGGGCGGTTATACTCTTCGCTACCCCATATGTCATTACTGTAGACATACATGTACATCCAGAATAATTTGATCAAATAATTGTGTTCTGTTGTAATTAGTAAGAGATCATTTGGAGTCCAAACTTAAACTTTTTTTTAGACTACACGGGAACAGGTCGAAATAAAATTATATTTGACAGACACACAAACACACCAACAAAGAAAAAAAAAACTCAAGGCTAATAATATAAAAAATATTAATTAAAAAAAAATATTGTCAGTGTTTAATTGTCGAAAACCCCGGTAATCAAAGTGTGCCTACTGTTATCTGTTTAATTGATGTGTAATATAGTTTTGGTATTCCCTGTGTACCTAGTGTGATCTGTTTAATTAATGTGTAATATAGATTTGGTATTCCTAGTGACCCTAATGTTATCAATTTAAGAAATTTCTTTACCCATTCACAGCTTTCGATATTTTGTTTTAAATATTTAATCTTTGGTGTTGTACAACTAAATTGAAATATTTTATCAAAATAAAATAAATACCTTTCTGTATTCAATGCTTTCAAGTATTAATAGCATATAACAACAACATTATATATTAAGTGTATAACTTTATTTTTCAATAATGTCGTTAATCAAATTTTGATTTGGTGGTCGATATTAATCGATGTGTGTGTGTGTGTGTGTTTTAGAACATTATAGAAATTAAAAACGTACTTTGATTAAATATGTCATGTTTAAATAAATATGTTTAAATGGCATAGCTCTTGATAACATATCAACAACACCCTATACATTATGTTGTCAATGGTCAAGCTGTCCTTTAATTACCAATCACTTAATTCAAAATAATTTTTTTAAAAAAATAGTTTTTGTACAAAATATCACATCATTTAATTTTCATTTTGACACAAAATAAAATTTTCACATTTGAAATTGTGTTGTTGATTGTTGAGTTTGTCATTTCATTTGTACGTCATCAACCAATAACAACTTTACTGTCTTCAATGGCGACCAGAACTTTGGCTGGGATCAATACAGAGTCGATGATGTGAACAACTCCATTGACAGAGCTGATGTCTTTCTCTAGGATCTTGGCGTGATTCACTTTCATTCCACCATCTAAAGAGACAAGTACACTATGTGTATATGACTTATAACTACTTATCTGTTTCAAATATAATATTTTTATCACTAATACTGAATGTATCTTATTCAATGGATGTTTATCATTAAAACTGAATGTATCTTATTCAGACTTATTCAATGGATCTCATTGTATGGCATTTCACAGTTCGTGACAAACGATGTTTTTGGAAAGGGGAGGGGAGGTTAAAGCCGGTCTTAGGCTTATTTGACCAACTGATCTAAAATGGGCCCCGTGCCCGGCAGGAGCCCTGCAATTAACATTTATATTAATAGTAATTGTTGTTATTGTAAGAAAAATAAAAAAAGGGCCTCACAAACATCCGTTAATTAGGGCCTCGCAATTCGTAAGGCCGGCCCTATGTGTGTAGGGCCCTAAAAAAAAGCTCAATAGGAAATATATTAAAAGTAGGCGTAATTGTTAGTGAATGTGGGGTGGAGAGGGTTAAAGATCCAGTGTGTACTCACTGTCATCTTCAAATAACATCAGTAGGTCATGGTTGTGGTCAGTTGACTGGATGGAGAAAGCGTGTTTCATACCGAGGCTGTAAAGGGAAAGCTGTTTGACAAAGTGAAACCTGAGAACCTCTAAAATAAAACAAATATTTACATCATAGATAAAACATTTCAAACAATTTGTGAAATCCAATTTTATCTTATTAAATCTTATTTGTGAGATCTACTCAGTTTTAATACTTTTAACCAGTCAAATATTCTGTCACTTATGATATTAAACTATACTAGCTTAGATTAAATCAGGGGTCACCAGAATACGGCCCCATTTTATCCGGCCAGTTGACGGTACTTGAATTTTCTTACCAAACATTTGTAACATGTGGCGTTGTGATAAATTTAATATGTTATTGTTATTTTGGAATACTTGCAAATCTTCACTGATAATATTTTATTTAACATAGATTTATTTAATATGTAGTAGTTTTTTTTTTTTTCGGAAATTATCAAAGTGTTGCGATAAAGGGGGATAACTTATTGTCATGTAAAACTGTCGTCTCTTTCAGTTACTGAATAGTTATATTTTGATAACAACCGATAGCTTCGGTTTTACCAGTGCTGGGGACGGTGTCGGTGTCGGCACTTTTAGCCTGGTGTTGGTGTCAGCATCAGTACTTTGTCCGGTGTCGGTATCGGTATCAGTACTTTGTCCGGTGTTGGTGTCGGCATCAGTACTTTGTCCGGTGTCGGTATCGACATTTGTATTTTGTCCGGCGTCAGTGTTGGCGAAAAAACGTGTCCCAATAACGTGAGGGGGGGGGAATATTTTGTAATATTGAAGTAACGAACTATTTATTTATTAATGATGCATTTTCAGACAAGTATTAATGAATACATTATCATATATGTAGGTCATTTAAATATTTACTCATAAATGTTTTAGACAAATATGCACGAATACACTCTTATTTTCATAATTTAATGACAAGTAGATGAGTTCTATTTAAATATTTCACTGATACTATGATAATGGGAAAAATAATCGATATAATGCCTTATTTATATGCTTGCAAATGGCTATTTGGATAATTATGGTTTGGTTAATCGTCTCTAATGCTGGAAACCTGATAGCGTCGTCGACCAGTGTAGCACATTTTTTAATTAGTTTAAATCTTTTGAAAATCATATAGTTTTTTTCAGAATAATGAAACAGAAATCAATATCTAAAAAAAACCAACCCACAGAACATCATTAAAATGTCATCACTTTGATATGTGACTTAGTCTTAAGATAATCGTATGGTAAGTTATAATTGAACAATATCAGCACAAAAAGAAAGTATAATAATACGTCATGAACAATATCAGCACAAGAAAAAAGTAAGTTATAATTATACCTCGTAACGAAATCAGCACAAGAAAAAAGTAAGTTATAATTACACCTCGTAACAATATCAGCACAAGAAGAAAGTAAGACTTACCAGCAAGATCAGCAGGGTGAGTATTTAAATATTCTAAAACATCAGGGGTGAGTTTCTTGAAGGCGTCGTCATTGGGTATGAACGTTGTGGTCGAGTGGTCAGCTGTAATACAAAGGTCATCTTTAATTTAAAACTGTCATAAATATTACTTTTTCAGCTCAGGTAGTTGATACTCTGAGTGGAGATGAAAGAAGGGCACCATAAAAACCGTCCCATTAGTGGTTAATAGGATCTAAAAGAATTCATTTCATCCTTACAAGGACTTCACACACTAGTACACATATGTTATCAAATTCGTCAAATTATTCTTATAGTTAATTAATCTGACGTTATACCAGCATCACGTTAAGCAATAAATCAATAATAGTATACATTTTATTCAATAAAAAAGAAAGTAAAATTTTATTTTACAGACATACAATTGGGGGTTATGTAAAGTATAAATCTGTTTCAGTATCGGCCTTTCTATGTGATTTTATAACTATTACATTGCAGATACATATTTACTGCCCATAACAGATATCAGGTTCCCATTTATAAGCTGGATGGACTTAGGGACATCGACTTAACCCCAGAAATATACCGGCAATCATTTGGGGATAAAACACTGGACGTTTCGGGTAGCAGTCAAATGCTCTTCCACCTTGCTAGCGCAGTGATCATTGACATGTTATGCTATAGCATCACAACACCTAAATGCCCTGTTTTCTGACTACAACTTTAAAGTAATTTTATTTATTTTAGGTTAAGGCATAATACGAGTACCAAGAGACGGCTACCTAGTCATAGATATGTTTATACATTCAATTGAACAATCATATATTGATGTAGACCTATGTTCATTGGCGCGTGTAAAGTGTAATGATCATACGTACATGTAAAGTATAATGGTCATACGTCAATGTAATATATAATGGTCATACGAACATTAAAGTATAATGGTCATACGTACATGTAAAATGTAATGGTCATACGTACATGTAAAGTATAATGGTCATACGTACATTAAGGTATAATGGTCATACGTCAATGTAATGTATAATGGTCATACGTACATGTAAAGTATAATGGCCATACGTCATTTTAATGTATAATGGTCAAACGTACATGTAAAGTATAATGGTCATACGTCAATGTAATGTATAATAGTCATACGTACATGTAAAGTATGTGGTGAGATTGGCTTGGACCAGCAGACTTTCAAATGTTGAGATGTCGGTCCTCACAGAGCCCAAGTCTACGACATTTCCCAACGGTGGCTTCATTAGTCCATCAATACCGTGGACGTAGCCGTGGTTTACTGAGATGTTCTTGACTGTGATGTTGACACCTTCAGCTGTTACAGTCTGTAGTGCAGGTACACATATTATTAGAATACTTGAAATTAATGACAGTTATTGAGCTGCCACGTTAGCTGAAGCGCCCATTATACCGCAAAACTGATCAACCGTTGTTCATTTTAATCACATTTTTTTATATTTTATTTACTTTGGCACATTCAAAACAGAAAAGCTTTAGGATAGTGTATAACAACCATGTATAATGTTTATAAATAATAACTATAATCATACTAATGTCTTCCCTTTCTTGGCGTGCGTGCAGAATGGGATTTTTGTTAAAAAAATAATAATGCGTTTGGGATATCCTCTATGACGTCATTTAACGTCACTGTGTCACCCCGGATGAATCTATGATACGGAAGTCGGCTGCGCGTGTGACGAACAAAATGGCGGTGTTTTTTTATATAGTAGGATTTTAACCCTGTTAAAACCGTGTTAATAGTTCCTATTAAAGAAAACAGTAAGACAAAATTTGAAAATATTATTGCACAAGCACATTAAATAATTATTTACTCACCCAATGGTACAATTTTTTGTCTATCTGTCTGTCTGTCTGTCCGTCTGTCCGTCATCACCCTAGATCTCAACAACCATAAGTCCTAGACCCATGATGTATATATCATTTTGTAGGTCTTGGTCTGCCAAGAAATGACTTTTTCGCATTTCGCGATCTGACCTCTCAGGGCCGTAAAAGGGGCCTTATAAAGTACCGTTTTTTACTATATAAGCTATATTAATAATGGACCGCCCTATATCTCAGCAACCATAAGTCCTAGACCCATGATGTATATATCATTGTGTAGGTCTTGGCCTGCCAAGAAATGACTTTTTTCCATTTCGCGATCTGACCTCTCAGGGCCGTAAAAGGGGCTTTATGAAGTACCGTTTTTTACTATATAAGCTATATTAATAATGGATTGCCCTATATCTCAGCAATCATAAGTCCTAGACCCATGATGTATATATCATTGTGTAGGTCTTGGCCTGCCAAGTGTACATCAAAAGTTCATTTTGCGATAGGACCTCTGAGGGCCGGGCTTAAGGGCTCCTAAGGGGCTTATATATTATATATACACCTTGTACGTTCAATAACCCATTCATTTGGTGCGAAATACTGCAGCACGTAGTTTCACAAAGATTTATTAAGAAACTCATCAAATAAAATAGTAAGCTTGTGTTCTGAGTTTAATTGAAAGTATCAGAGCTATGCAACAATTGACGCAGTTTTCGGACGATTAAATGACTACAATTTCGAATGTTTTCAATTATGAGTCCTATTTCAGTAACCACAAACCACTTGTAGTTAGATTTAAGAGAAAATAATTTTTTTTTCAAATATAAAGAAACGTCTTTATAATATTTTTTTTACAGATATATGCATTACACAATTGAATTTATAAACATTTGCAAAATTTACAAATATTTACTGAAAGCTAACAAACGTACTGATACATAACATGAAAATGCGCTAACACGTCCTGTGTCCAGAATGGAACAGGCTTAATTGCTTGTTTATTAATTTAAATGTATACTGTTTGTAAAAAAACGCGACAAGTAATCAGCCAGTTGTAAATATTACATAGCTAACTTTATGATTCTGGTCTTGCTGCCGGTTTGCGTATAGTTTTAAAACGATTATTCTCATATTAAACATTCTATTGAGATAAAACCTTTAGTTGCGAATGCAACCGGCAAATACTAGTAATAATTATACAAGGACATATCCCAAGACCAAATTATTTGGAACAGGCCTGTGTGTTACGGCCTCCACAAAAAGTGTGGTCCCAAAGCAACTCAACATTTCTGTGTGTTCTATTGCGGTATAAAAACAATATTTCTAATAACTTATTGGTTATGCATGAACGCCGATGAGGTAATTAGGACTATCCCTCTGGAACGGAATTCGACATAACTTGAGAACATAACTGTTTAAAAACAACAACGTGCATTTATAATTATAGGTAACAAAATATATTTTTCTCTTCTTGCACACTTCTTCGTTTATTTACGTAAAATTTCAGCATTATTTTGTTCCCACCTCGTCCAATTGGTATAAATAATACTTCATAATATTCACAATTTTCTATAAGTGTAAGAAGTATAACACTTTTTGTCACAAAATTTATGGCCATAACAGAAGGAATACAAAATGAACAGTACTATATGTGTTACTCTAATAATAGGTATATACAAATGTTTAGATATTTTATCGGTTACGGAAATTCGAAACAAAGTACTACCCATTTTATCATAACTTGAAATATATGAATGAATTATTACAAAATTAACTGACTTGTGGGATTTACTCTACTATCACACATCTTTAGATTGTTTTGGGGATTTGTCACTTATTTCTATTTTTAGTACGCTGCCTTTATTTTCTGGCACGTTTTATATGACAGACCAAATGCATTTCCACATTGCATGTAATAATTAATATAGTTATACTAGCTGTACCCTGCAAAACATTTGCATATAGTTTATATCCCCATAGGCTTGTTTAGTAGGCTAGGTTATGTTTGGTTTCGGGCAGATCCGATTTTTTTCATGATTGTATTTTAAACTGGAATACTGTTGTATTAATTGTTTACTTTCGATTTAACGCAGAACCCAAATCGCTTTTATTTATATTACACATTGTTATAGCATTGGATGAGAAATTATTTTTATAGAATGTTTGCTGTATGATGGAAAACTATCAACATGAAATATAAAAGGAGGTGGACAATTATCTGTTTAAAAATATATATTATGATCAACGATTTAATAATAAGTAAAATTAATAAATTCTGTGAGCCACAACATCGCCACTTACATGTACTACATTGTATGTGTTGATTCTGATTGGTTGAGATGTTGATGAATGCAGAACGGTATCCTGCTGAGTACCGTGCACGCGGAATGACGTATTCAGGACCACGTGATAACCAATGACGTCATCCAACTGCGCGGGAGAGGCTTTGAGATTATCTAGTGTTCCAGCCGGAAGTTTGGCAAAGGCGGCGTCCGTTGATGCGAAAATAGTGAAATGATCGGCTGGTGGAGTAAAAACCAGAAAACAACAACAGACAATGTATGTACTAATGACACATCTCTTGTTTTTTGTTTATATTAACACTGTATATAGTGGTCTGAGTCCTAGCTGGTAAATAGACGAATATGTTAGCTGTTTCTTTTTTTTAGCCGGGTAAACCAAATATCTCTTTCCTGTTTTGGGACCGATGGAAATTCAGTCTACTAAACCCCATAGTTATTATATTGTCTGGAACATAGAGTGCTTGAAGAACTATATGGCAGAAAGTTGTACTGTGAAATGTTATGATTCAGGAACTATATGATATAATGTTATGTATAACATAATAATGAGCTTATAGAGCGTATGTTACAGTTTTTGTACTGAAACTATAAAAAACGTTATCAATTGACAAAGAAAATTATAAGGCAATATATGTTATTCTTGAATAAAAAAAACTTAAGTAACTATACGGAAATATGTTATACTTGAAACATTAACAACCCTATGAACTATATGGCAATACGCTATAGTAGAAACATTGACAACCCTAGGAACTATATGGCAATACGCTATAGTAGAAACATTGACAACCCTAGGGACTATATGGCAATACGCTATACTTGAAACCTTGAAAAACCCTGGAACTATATGGCAATACGCTATTATAGAAACATTGACAACAATAGGAACTATATGACAAAAATGTGGCATTATATGGCAATATGTTGGACTATGATGGTTAATCTGTTTGGCAGTATGTCTAAAAATAAACTGTGAGGGCTAAGTTTAAAACGTTTTGTTTCATTTTGGTAGTTTTGTTTGAAGCTTCACATGGTGCACGAAGTATGTAGGGACTACAACATTGTCATCAGTGTGGTCATGAACGTTGTAGTGGTTTCACCATGCAATGATTTGTTTACCAACTAAGAACATTTCATGAGAACCATTATCTTTACCATGAATTAGTATGAATTCTTCTAGCTCCCAACTTAGTGTATTGATGGCATTCACTTACTTTCATTGATCTGGTCCAACAAATCCGTGGCCTTGAGTAACTGTAGAAAGGTCGTGAATCGACCATCTGCCGCTAGAGCATCTTCCACATCTGGAACTGGGTTTAAAACAACAGAGAAATTGGTTAAAATAACATGGAAATATATCGTCAACAGAGAGGTGTTTAAAAATGCATAATGTTTGATTTTATTTATTGTTATTATGAATTCTGTAATACATCAGATCCGGTCTGAGTTCAACAAGATATTTTACTGATTGAGTCTATGTAACGGTGTTACTTTAGGTTAAACTGACATTTCACTTACGCTGCGGGGCTGTAGTCTGACCACATGAATACCCAACAAGCGTCAAGGTAAACAAGAGCACGTAGCTCTGCATGATTGTTTTTCTTTATCTGATTGGAAAAAAAAATATATAAAGTAATTAAATTGTAAAATTGAGCTACACATCTGCATATTCTAGATCAAGTCGTCAGTCGCACGAATTTATTAGGCTAATCTAAACAATATCAGTGATACAAGATGACTTATTGATAAAACTGTGAGAATTATGAAATATGTTTAACCAGTGACTGTCAAACTTTTACGTTACGTGACCCACGTTGACTACAGTGTTGGTTTCACGACACACACAAATATAAAAATATATGTTCAACCAACATGCAAAGAAAATATCACGATATAAGTAAAAACAATTTTAAAATTAAAAACGTTTAGTTTTATAGCAATTAGAGAAATACGGTTTTGTTATTATAGATATTCAATCTTTTAATTATAAATATAAATTATTTCTAGCAACCCACCTGTAACTCGCCCGCGACCCGCAAATGGAGAGTCACTGAATTACATAAATTGATTTTATTTACCTTGATAAGTAAAGCTAAACTATTAATGACATGAACCGAGCTAAAAACCTCTTCAATGACGTTTTATTTGTGTTGGTCGATTAGTTAAAAATGAAATTAACTTCCAATGAAATTGCTACAGAATGTAAGGAGACAAAGAATTAAATGAATCAACTTTCATCTATAGCCAGCTATGCATAAGGCAAGTAGAACTGAACTAAGGACCTAAAGATCCAGACACAGGAGTGTTACAAAGGAGACATGGGATCAGTACACGTGACCCTGATCCTGAATCACATTCTGGGCAAATACTACCCGTCTAAAGTCGGCACACAAATTACGAGAGAACACATATTTTCTTGGAGGATACATGGACCAGGATATGATTTCTGCTCGTTGACAAAAGAATCTCCTATCGCGGGGGCCCTTCACAGTAACGGGGCCTGTTGTGGTTGCCTCAGTGGCCACCCATAAAGTCGACTATTGATTCAGATAGAGTCAAGAGATTGACAGGGGTGTTGTTGGTCCAGTACATCCAGTACAGATTACAGACTACCCAACAAATCCCAGCTACCCAAGTCATTCGAAGTGTCGAAATAGATTTCACATCCTTTTCAATGCTCATAATACATTACAATGTAACGGACGTTTGGGATGACCAATAGACTACATCTACTGTAAACATGGACGTCATAGGTTGTAATATTTTAGCAATTTTAGTGTCTTCTATTTTTTCTCGTATTCCATTTACATGTTTAAATATCTGCGTCTATTGTTTGGCAAGTGAACTTTTCCTTTTGGTCACTATGACAACTACACAGCTAACAGAACATCCTTGTGGGTCATTAGATCAGAAAAACAAATGTTAATACACAATGAATTTCGAGGGGGGGCAATGCAATTACCCAGATGGATCCATGATATAAAACAGCCCTGTTTTATTATCAACGGTCCTGTTTAAAAAGCCATGTTTTACTATCAACGGTCCTGTTTATAACAGCCCTGTTTTATTATCAACGGTTCTGTTTATAACAGCCCTTTTTTATTATCAACGGTCCTTAATAACAGCCCTGTTTTATTATCAACGGTCCTGTTTATATCAGGCAGTGGAGACAAAATAAATGCTATTAGAAACACTGCTTCAAGAAAGACCCATTGGAGAGGTTGGAAAACTAAGCATTAATTCGACTTTTATAACTGCTGTTAAGTATTTTAGCAGCATTGTATCGAAATATAAATCACTGAAATAGAATCAAATATCAAGGATGGAAACCACTATACGAATCGTTAATTTTAGTGATATACTTTCACCTCTTTCCTAAAATAAACTAGTGTTAGAATTTTAAGTTTAAACATTTAGTACGGCAAAACAAAATTATTTATACGACTCTTGGAGAAAAGTGAAATTGTATTTTTTAACTAAAAATAGAATTACCTTGTTAATGTAATAATTGAAAAATTGTTCAAATGGTCACTTGTCTAGGATGATGTTACAAAAACGATTTTATTCTTCATTTATATTTTAAATAAAAATTGATTTTTTCCTTCTTGATTGTGTTGACTTTATCTTGACAATGTTTAACCAAACCAGGTCAATATTGAGGCAGTGCAGACTAATCTGAACTTTGTTTTTCTTTTTTATCTAATGTACTTCAAGGTCTTGTGTATGTACATATGTTTGATTTTAGGATAATGAGGAAATCTGCTACAGGTCATTTACTAGAATGTGTGTGATGTTTCAATAAGTATTTTAATAAGACACAATATAAACTGCGATGTTTTGTATAACTTGTGCATTCATTGCCCTTGTGATTACTTTGATTGTTGAATTGATTCATCATGTCGTATATTATGATATTAATACCTTAATGACTCAAGTTGAAGGCTGTCACCTGGAAACTACTTTTAGCCACAATCACGTTGTAAATATAGTACCCAAAAGCCTCATGACTGTTTAAATGGCACATACTGCATTAAATTAAATGTTAAAGGACAAACGTCTCCTCATTTTGTGTCATCTGAGCCCACAGCTATATAAAACTATCCCTAGTATGGTTTTAGTGTCTAAATAATTTTCAAATACACCAAATCATTCCAATAACTTTAAAAAAGAAAAGATTGAATAGATCCAACCTGACAGCTTATACATAAAGCTGTCAATTCTGACAGAAACAGCACACCAAACACATACAGATATAAGTATAAAGTTCAAGAAATCAAAATGGGAATAATGTGGTGAATGAAAAACAAAATCGTACCTGTTGCTGTGGAGATTGAGTACCACCACCGTGTGTGTTGTTGTGGAGATTAAAGTACCACAACGTGTGTGTTGTTGTGGAGATTGAGTACCACCACCGTGTGTGTTATTGTGAGGATTCAGTACCTACACCGCGTGTGTTATTGTGGAGATTGAGTACCACCACCGTGTGTGTTGTTGTGAGGATTGAGTACCACCACCGTGTGTGTTGTTGTGGAGATTGAGTACCACCAACGTGTGTGTTGTTGTGGAGAATGAGTACCACCACCGTGTGTGTTGTTGTGGAGATTGAGTACCACCAGAGTGTGTGTTGTTGTGGAGATTGAGTACCACCACCTTACCTGTTGTTGTGGAGATTGAGTTCTACCACCGTGTGTGTTGTTGTGGAGATTGAGTAACACCAACGTGTGTGTTGTTGTGGAGATTGAGTACCACCACCATGTGTGTTGTTGTGAGGATTGAGTACCACCATCTTGTGTGTTGTTGTGGAGATTGAGTACCACCAACGTGTGTGTTGTTGTGGAGATTGAGTACCACCACCGTGTGTGTTGTTGTGAGGATTGAGTACCACCACCGTGAGTGTTATTGTGGAGATTGAGTACCACCACCGTGTGTGTTGTGGAGATTGAGTACCACAACCGTGTGTGTTGTTGTGGAGATTGAGTACCACCACCGTACCTGTTGTTGTAGAGATTGAGTTCTACCACCGTGTGTGTTGTTGTGGAGATTGAGTACCACCACCGTGTGTGTTATTGTGGAGATTGAGTACCACCACCGTGTGTGTTGTTGTAAGGATTGAGTACAACCACAGTGTGTGTTATTGTGGAGATTGAGTACCACAGCCGTGTGTGTTGTTGTGGAGATTGAGTACCACCACCGTGTGTGTTATTGTGGAGATTGAGTACCACAGCCGTGTGTGTTGTTGTGGAGATTGAGTACCACCACATTACCTGTTGTTGTGGAGATTGAGTACCACCAACGTGTGTGTTGTTGTGAATATTGAGTACCACCAACATGTGTGTCGTTTTGAGGATTGAGTACCACCACCTTGTGTGTTATTGTGGAGATTGAGTACCACCACCGTATGTGTTGTTGTGAGGATTGAGTACCACCACCGTGTGTGTTGTTCTGAAGATTGAGTACCACCAACGTGTGTGTTGTTGTGAGGATTGAGTACCACCAAGTGTGTGTTGTTGTGAAAATTGAGTACCACCACCGTACCTGTTGTTGTGGAGATTGAGTACCACCACCGTACCTGTTGTTGTGGAGATTGGGTACCACCACCGTACCTGTTGTTGTGGAGATTGAGTACCACCAACGTGTGTGTTGTTGTGGAGATTGGGTACCACCAACGTACCTGTTGTTGTGGAGATTGAGTACCACCAACGTGTGTGTTGTTGTGGAGATTGAGTACCACCAACGTGTGTGTTGTTGTGGAGATTGAGTACCACAACCGTACCTGATGTTGTGGAGATTGAGTACCACCATCGTGTGTGTTATTGTGGAGATTGAGTACCACCACCGTGTGTGTTATTGTGGAGATTGAGTACCACCACCGTGTGTGTTGTTGTAGTAAATGAGTACCACCACCGTGTGTGTTGTTGTGAGGATTGAGTACAACCACAGTGTGTGTTATTGTGGAGATTGAGTACCACCACCGTGTGTGTTGTTGTGGAGATTGAGTACCACCACCGTACCTGTTGTTGTGGAAATTGAGTACCACCACCGTGTGTTTTGTTGTGGAGATTGAGTACCACCACCGTGTGTGTTATTGTGGAGATTGAGTACAACTTCCGTGTGTGTTGTTGTGGAGATTGAGTACCACCACCGTACCTGTTGTTGTGGAGATTGAGTACCACCACCGTGTGTGTTGTTGTGGAGATTGAGTACCACCACAGTACCTGTTGTTATGGAGATTGAGTTCAACCACCGTGTGTGTTATTGTGGAGATTGAGTACCACCAACGTGTGTGTTGTTGTGGAGATTGAGTACCACCACCATGTGTGTTGTTGTGAGGATTGAGTACCACCACCGTACCTGCTGTTGTGGACATTGAGTACCACCACCGTACCTTTTGTTTTGGAGATTGGGTACCACCACCGTACCTGTTGTTGTGGAGATTGGGTACCACCACCATACCTGTTGTTGTGGAGATTGAGTACCACCACCTTACCTATTGTTGGGAGGATTAAGTACCACCACCGTGTGTGTTGTTGTAAAGATAAAGTACCGCCATCGTGTGTGTTGTTGTGAGGATTAAGTACCACCACCGTGTGTTGTTGTGGAAAATAATAACACAACCGTGCCTGTTGTTGTGGAGATTGAGTACCACCACCGTGTATGTTGTTGTGGAGATTGAGTACCACCAACGTTTGTGTTGTTGTGAAGATTGAATACCACCACCGTGTGTGTTTTTGTGGAGATATAGTACCACCAACGTGTGTGTTATTGTGGAAATTGAGTACCACCAACGTGTGTGTTGTTGTGAGGATAGAGTACCACCACCGTGTGTGTTGTTGTGAGGATTGAGTACCACCATAGTGTGTGTTGTTGTGAAGATTGAGTACCACCAACGTGTGTGTTGTTGTGGAGATTGAGTACCACCAGCGTGTGTATTGTTGTAAAGATTGAGTACCACCAACGTGTGTGTTATTGTGGAGATTGAGTACCATTAACGTGTGTGTTTTTGTGGAGATTGAGTACAACCAACGTGTGTGTTGTTGTGGAGATTGAGTACCACCAACGTGTGTGTTGTTGTGAAGATTGAGTACCACCAACATGTGTGTCGTTTTGAGGATTGAGTACCAGCACCTTGTGAATTATTGTGGAGATTGAGAACCACCACCGTATGTGTTGTTGTGAGGATTGAGTACCACCAACTTGTGTGTTGTTGTGAGGATTGAGTACCACCACCGTGTGTGTTGTTCTGAAGATTGAGTACCACCAACGTGTGTGTTGTTGTGAGGATTGAGTACCACCAAGTGTGTGTTGTTGTGAAAATTGAGTACCACCACCGTACCTGTTGTTGTGGAGATTGAGAACCACCACCGTACCTGTTGTTGTGGAGATTGGGTTCCACCACCGTACCTGTTGTTGTGGAGATTGAGTACCAGGAACGTTTGTGTTGTTGTGATGATTCAGTACCACCACCTTGTGTGTTGTTGTGATGATTGAGTACCACCACCGTGCCTGTTGTTGTGAGGATTGAGTACCACCACCATGTGTGTTGTTGTGAGCATCGAGTACCACCACCGTGTGTGTTGTTGTGAGGATTGGGTACCACCACAGTGCCTGTTGTTGTGTAGTTTGAGTACCACCGACGTGTCAGTTGTTGTGGAGATTGAGTACCACCACCATGTGTGTTGTTGTGAGGATTGAGTACCACCAGCGTGTTCGTTGTTGTATAGATTGAGTACCAACACCGTACCTGTTGTTGTGGAGATTGATTACCACCACCGTGTCTGTTGTTGTGGAGATTGAGTACAACCACCGCACCTGCTGTTGTGGAGATTGAGTACCACCACCGTACCTGTTGTTATAGAGATTGGGTACCACCACCGTACCTCTTGTTGTGGAGATTGAGTGCCACAACCGTACCTATTGTTGTGGAGATTGAGGACCACCACCGTGTGTGCTGTTGTAGAGAGTATGTACCGCCATCGTGTGTGTTGTTGTGAGGATTGAGTACCACCACCGTGTGTTGTTGTGGAGAATGAGTAACACCACCGTGCCTGTTGTTGTGGAGATTGATTACCACCAACGTGTGTGTAGTTGTGGAGATTGATTACCACCAGCGTGTGTGTTGTTGTAGAGATTGAGTACCACCACAGTATGTGTTGTTGTGGAGATTGAGTACCACCACCGTTTGTGTTGTTGTGAGGATTGAGTACCACCACCGTGTGTGTTGTTGTGAGGATAGAGTACCACCACCGTGTGTGTTGTTGTGGAGATAGTGTACCACCAACGTGTGTGTTGTTGTGGAGATTGAGTACCACCACCGTACCTGATGTTGTGGAGATTGAGTACCACCAACGTGTGTGTTATTGTGGAGATTTAGTACCACCAACGTGTGTGTTATTGTGGAGATTGAGTACCACCACCGTGTGTGTTGTTGTGGAGATTGAGTACCACCAACGTGTGTGTTGTTGTGGAGATTGAGTACCACCATAGTGTGTATTGTTTTGGAGATTGAGTACCACCAACGTGTGTGTTGTTGTGCGGATTGAGTACCACCACCGTGTGTGTTGTTGTGAGGATTGAGTACCATTAGCATGTTCGTTGTTGTAGAGATTGAGTACCACCACCGTGTGTGTTGTTGTAGAGATTGAGTACCACCATCGTACCTCTTGTTGTGGAGATTGAGTACCACCAACGTGTGTGTTGTTGTGCGGATTGAGTACCACCACCGTGTGTGTTGTTGTGAGGATTGAGTACCATTAGCATGTTCGTTGTTGTAGAGATTGAGTACCACCACCGTGTGTGTTGTTGTAGAGATTGAGTACCACCATCGTACCTCTTGTTGTGGAGATTGAGTACCACCACCGTGTGTGTTGTTGTGGAGATGAGTACAACCACCGTACCTACTGTTGTGGAGATTGAGTACCACCACCGTACCTGTTGTTTTGGAGATTGGGTACCACCACCTTACCTGTTGTTGTGGAGATTGAGTACCACCACCGTACCTATTGTTATGGAGATTGAGGACCGCCACCGTGTGTGTTGTTGTGCGGATTGAGTACCACCACCTTATGTGTTGTTTTGAGGATTGAGTACCACCACCGTGTGTGTTGTTATGGAGATTGAGTACCACCAACGTGTGTGTTGTTGTGGAGATTGAGTACCACCAACGTGTGTGTTGTTGTAGAGATTGAGTACCACCAACGTGTGTGTTGTTGTAGAGATTGAGTACCACCAACGTGTGTGTTGTTGTGGAGATTGAGTACCACCAACGTGTGTGTTGTTGTGGAGATTGAGTACCACGAACCTGTGTGTTGTTGTGGAGATTGAGTACCACCACCGTGTGTTTTGTTGTGAGGATTGAGTACCACCACTGTGCCTGTTATGATAGCAGAGTTGTCAATGAAATCTAGACAATATCATCGATTAAATACCAGGTACGATAGACAGATGTGATCGCAGTAGGTTGCCTTGTTAATTACAACCATTATATTTACCATGGATTAAAATAAAACAAACTTCAACTTCACCTTTGACCATTGGCTTGCCTATGGTAAAAATACTTATCTCCACAATATAAATTCGACTATTAAACCTACCTGAAACTTTGAATACCTGTCCTCTTACAAAGTTAAATTTTTAAAATATTGCATGCATTTTAATTTTGACCTAAATGATTTCCAAACTCGCTGGTTATAAATTATGTATAAAATAAAATACATTTCTACAACAGGTGTAAAATTTTCATGGGAAAATCTAACATCAAAGTCTTAAAATAAACTTTTTTAAATCATTACCAGTGTTGATTTGAATATGGCAGCTAGAAATAAATTGGAAGATTAATTATTCTAATCTACATATTTAAATCTTTCCTCTGAGGCTTTCTGGTTGTGAAATGTATATCAACAGTTCCCAAGATAGATTTTTTCTTCATAACATATTTTCTCTCCTTATATCGAGTTTTATTTTGAATAATAAACTTCACAAGTTGAAAGACATTATGTACAAAGTCATAGTTTCAAATCACACCAACATATAATGTTATATTTAGCTCATCTCTCTTGGTGTATTGTGCACTTCCTATCTGTGTAGAATCATATTGCGTAACTTAAATGTGGTTTGAAGGTAAATATATTTGTGCCAACGTAATCTCCGAACACATTCTTAAACTTGTTTACATTTCTATGTTTACATTTCTATGTTTACATTTCTATGTTTACATTTATATTTTTACATTTCTATGTTTTCATTTCTATGCTTACATTTTTATGTTTACATTTCTATGTTTACATTTATATGTAGATGCAGACTGTATAATCTCTTATTTTGAATGTGTACTTCTGTAAAATGAGGATGTCCTCTTATTTATGGTTTAAATTTTAAAAAGACAATGTCTTCAAACTTTCTATATTGATGTGTTTTTCTACTCAATACATTTAACAAATGAGCATTTTATTATTTATTTGTATAAGTCCCTGAAGTAAATATATATATTCATCTATTAAACCCGATTAACCACAGATGAGACAGTTATTGTAGTGACATTCTGTCATCCCCAACATAGCCTATAGCGTAATGACCAAGGAGGCACCGCGATTGGACATTCATATAGGTAATTTAGACTGACCGGAAGTTCAACGCCTAACGCATAGCACGCAGGTCGTACTGCAGCTTGAACATGTGGCTCGCCACCAAAGCACCTCCCAGCCACCCAGATTACATTTACAAGTAGATGTTTCTAAAAAAATAATAACTCCAGCACTGAAGTCTTGTACCATTCATTTATTTTATTTAAAAAAAGAAAATTAAAGAAATTCTGTTGTGAGAAGTTGAGACTTTGTTCCATGTATTTAGCCCACTAGAACTCCTTGGTCAGCGATGGAGACCAGAACATGGGTGGGGATCAACACACTGTCAATGATGTGGATGACTCCTTCACTACATGCAATGTCTCTCTCAACAATCTGGGCGTGGTTGATAAACAATCCGCCCTCTATAGAGGAGTACATCAAATGTTTTTAGTTCGTAATATATAAGTTTAACATTGTAATGTAATGTGTTGAAGTAAATATGAACATTGTTTGAAATGAAATCACAGAAACTTGGTAGAAAATCAATTTTAAAATCTTGAAGACACAAAGATGAACTTCAAAACACATACGACAAGGGGTTCAGCGCAATAAAGCTGCATGAAGAATATATATTTAGGTAAAATGTTATATACTATCTGCACCCCTCTAAGTCTTTGCAAATACTGTCCCTTTTATATACATATAAATATATATATATATGTGTGAGTGTGTGTGTGTGTTCCGAATGGAGATGCTGTCATTATCAGTATTGTTTTCACAGTACCCATCATTGTAACTTTCGTTTTACCACACATTCCATAAAATAATTATTTCTACGATTCATTTTTAAGTTATCCCTCACATGTAGAAGAAATTTGCCCTTGATCATAAATCTGTGTCTGTCAGTTTTATCAGTGCATTTTTATATTCACACAGTGGAGGTGAATGACGTATCCATATAGCCTCGTCCGTGATCAAACCCTTAACTTGTACCATACTCACTGGTTTCACAGTTTCACCACTAAAATGTAACATTCATCTGAGATTTTCTGAATATATCTGTTAAACGTTTAAGTATTTGCTATATGGTTTGAATTCTTAATAAAATAAACTACGGTAATTAATGTTGAGTGGGAATAGTAAAAAGTAACAATAACAATTAGGAATGACAATAATAAATAGGACGAAAATAACTGGAATATCAAAACTTACTATCATCTTCTAAGACCATTAAAGGGTCATGGTGTTGGTCAGCTGACTTGAACGTCATACTGTGTTTCATGCCGATACTGAATAAAGTGTAGTCACTCATCACGTGATATTTTAATGTGTCTGAAAGACAGAACTATCATTGATATTATTACTGGATATTGAACTTGTAGATGTGAAATAGAGGCATATAACTGGGAGACAGAAGGGTACAATGCAACTGGCAGACAGAAGGGTACATTGAAAGTCCATTGTACTGTTATAATCAGTTTAGGCTAGAGAATTTACAGTTGGCACAGAGATGGTTTTAATTATCTGGCCACTTAGCTTAGCGGAAGTGGGAATTAATAGACTATAATTATTAGACGACGACCTGAGACCTTGATAGTGTAAGAATATTTTTTATCACATCATTTGTATTGTACAATGTAAAATAAGAAGTTCCTTCATATGCAAATAAATACATGTACATGTCTACATAGTAGTCTACTCAGTGCTTTTTACATGTAGTTCGTCTTTTATATATATATATATATATATATATATATATATATATATATATATATATATATATAAGTGGATACAAGATATAATTTAATATACACGCTCAAGTCAAGTTAGTTAAATCATATACTCCGAAGAGACTGAAATATATAGACACCTACCAAGAAACAGAAGTACCACGAAAATAATATATATTATACATACAACTGATCTACACAAAAATATACCCATGACATGTACTAATTTGAATAGACAAAATGGATGAATTTGGAATTTTGAATAGTGCCAGATAAAAGTCTAGTTCAAAGCAAAACAAAACATTATATTCATTTGTTATCTGTGCGATGTAAAACATTTAACGTAAATGAAAGTCAAATCACCAAACTGTGTTGAAAGTGACCCCCCCCTATCCTCTTCCATCTAACAATGCCCCCCCCCCTCCTGTTTGAAACATTGTATAAGTGTGTGTTTGTTTGTACTATAAATGTTGGCCGTATATTTTACCTGCCAAGTCTGTGGGGTGAGTGTTGAGGTAACTCAGAGCTGCAGGACTTAACTTATTGATGGCGTCATCATTTGGTACGAACATTGTCACGTCATCATCGTCTAAGAATATAAACATTAAGACGGTAATGAAACATATATATTCAGGGAGAAACAACAGGGAGGGGATGTGTCAATAAATAAAAGTAGAATTTGTAAAACTGATACGAACTAAAATTTAAAAAAAATACTTCAATAAAGAAACCAGAATTTAACAATTATCAAATAGCAATTATATGCCCTATAACGAAACAGTAGATTTATTAATGGAAAAAAATTATAATAAACTTATATACAGAACCTATTAAAAGAAACTGGGTAATTAGTAATATGAAAAGTATTATAGTCATCAGATGATAGAACACTTTGATTGTTGCATACATTAATTAACCAACTTAAAAAACAAGTCGTTTAAAAGTTACCGCTACAACTTAACACTTACTTAAAAAGAAATGTACAAGGTCAGCATTCACCACCCAGGTTGCGAATTTCTTCAGGTCAGTTCTATTCATGGCTATCTGGACAATGTTGCCAATCGGTGGAGACAGAACAGTGTCCACACCTTGGACATAGCCGTGAACCACAGGGATATTCTTCATTGTGATGTTCACACCACTGGCGGCATTACTCTGTAGAGTGGACATTCTATCTCTTGAAACTATCTCTGTGTCTCTTGTGTCTGTCTCTCTTGTATCTATCTCTCTATCTCTTGTGTCTATCTATCTCTCTATCTCTTGTGTCTATATCTATGGCTCTCGAATCTATATTTCTGTATCTAGTGTCTATCTATCTTTCTATCTCTTGTGTCTATCTATCTCTCTGTCACTTGTGTCTATCTCTCTATATCTTGTGTCTATCTCTGTATCTTGATGTCTTTATATTTTATCATATATTTGTGTATGTGTATCTAATTGTACAATTAAATCTATATAGAAATGTATTAATGTTAGCATTGTATTACCTATGTATCTGTTCATCTATTATCCACTCATCATAAAGTATTCATTTATAAATATTTATATCAATCTATTTGTTTGTTTTACTCTGTGCCTCAATATATAGATATGTGCAGATCAAATGGAATTGATATATGGTCAATGAACATCGGTTAATGGGTAGGGGGAAAGAACTCGAAAGACATTAACTGAGACCTAACACATTTTGAGCATAGCACCATTTTACATTTGGGGAAATTCCCGTAAATATTTTAGTTACAAAACAGTTTTCATCTTAAATAATAATTATTAATGACACCATATATCTATCTGTATTTTAAATCTATCACATTTGTAACTGTTCGTTTCGATGTACACCTATCTATTTTTTTTTCATCTGCAGTATATAGGCATACACATAATTATTGCTCAAGTTTCCTTACATGTAATAGGCTGTATGTATTTATCCTGATGGGCAGTCCGTTGGAGGACTTAATGACAGAGTCCTGCTGTGTGCCCGCCTTGAAGCTTGTCGACAGGGCCACGTGATATCCCAGGACCAGTGCGAGCTGAGTTGGGTTGTTTTTCAATGCGTCAAACGCGTCAGCAGAAAGTTTGGCAAATGCGTCATCAGTTGGTGCGAAAAGAGTGAAATGGCTGGCTGGGTGGAGAAATAGGAAGATAAGGACAATAACATTGTATGTGTGACTAACATAGTCAGTTACATTGTATATGTGACACCTTTGTTAGATTGAGTATATGAAGCTGTAACATAGTCTATGTGAAGCTGTAACATAATCTATGTGAAGCTGTTACATAGTCTATGTGAAGCTGTAACATAGTTTATGTGAAGCTGTAACATTGAATATGTCTTCAAATTGTATAGAATATCTCACAAGATGTTAACAAATTGTTTGGAATGTTTAAAAATGTGAAATATATGATATCTAATTTCCAAGAGTTTTGGTAATACTGACATGAATTAATTCGTTCCAACAGTCCAGATGGTTTAAGTAGGTCAATGAATGTAGTAAAATGGCCGCTGGCCTCAAGGGCGCTAACTACGTCAGGATCTGAAAAATAATAAAAATAGAAGAATTCGGACTAAAATTAGAGAAGGAAGTATTTGGACTAAATTACTATAAATAATACTAAATAAGTAGACAGTAAGGTATGAATAAATAATCTCAATTAATGTTAATATAGCTCTGCTTTTTCATATTGATTTGGTATGTTTTAGAAAAAAAAAAGTAACATTATTTATTGGCATGATATTTTTGTAAAGCACGTCTATGTAAATGAAGTCACTTGATAAGTTGGTCAATTTTGATATTGGTTTACTGACTCTTTTGTAACACATTTATCACTTATCGGCATTAGTTTAGCTATTTTTTAAATGATTGATTTCTTTGTTTAATAAGAAAAATGTCATTCACTAACGGAACTAAATAATTTATGTTTAAATAAGTCTTTTATATGTTATTTTGTTTTATAATTAATTAAAAAAATTGCAAGGAATAAGCATAAAATAATAACTTACATGGAGCAACAGTTTGACCAGTGGTCAGACTTACTATTGACAATATAAGACATAAATATCTCATGGTGGAATGTTTGATGAGAGTCTGCAAATCAAAATGTATCACAATCAAGAGCAAGCAATAAAACAAAATTAGTGTATTATTTCTATCTACAATGTAAGACAATAATTTATCAATCAAGTTATACTAATGGCTGAACAAAAAAATTTAACATCATTGTAATCTAAACATTAATTTTAAAAGTTCAATGGAGGTTGTACAACCTAGAATATATTATATATTTACCTTAAAATCGGAGCTTTTATTAATGATAGTAAATTTAGTAATGGTTTTGTGTATTCACTGATGGTCAGGTATGATTAGGCAGCAGATACACATATTTTTTTATTAACCAGATTCCAAAAATAAACCTGACCTACTTAGTGAACTGATTGTTTAACAACAAATACAGCCGGTAGTTCCAGTAATTGCTCCTAAAATATGTATTAACTATTGTGAGATAAGAGAATGTACACACAATTTTTGAAGTTGATGAAATATTTTGTTTTTATTTATTGTTTAACTTCTATCAGAGTAAGAAATGAGGCTAATGCTGTGGATTATATTTAATTATTTTATTATTTATTTATGTAATGAATATTTTACATTTATGTGCTCGAGATACTGTCATAAAGTTCTTTCACATATTCGTAATCACTTTTTGAATCACAATCAAACAAACTACATATGCATTTTAAACAAAAATAAACATCTTGAGTTCACCATCGAGGTATAGGTTGAAAGAATATAATCTGACTCGTCATATGGTTCATTTTTCTGGTCTCAGGTCTTTGTGTACCTAAAATGAAATATTGTAACTCTAAAAATAGGTAACGGATAGTGGTGTGGTAAAACTCTCGATTGTCGAGTGTCCTTGTTGGATATCAAGTGGGGACGAATAGATATTTTACGTCACGATAAAAATCCCCGATATATCTCTCGTAGTGCCTCCATGTCCATTGTACAATCGCTACAAATAAAGGTTTTAAAAATTGTCAATGTCATACCTATTACTTGACAGTCACCAGTGCAATGTTTAATAATCGGCGGACTAATAGCCTATAACGTCCTGTGTATGTGTCACGGGTTGTGAGTAAGTGGGCGAAAACATTCCCACTTTACTCCTCCAACCCTTGATTCCCACGACTACCCCCCTAGTATTATATATTCCATTCCCCCCCCCCATTCCTACCCTTAGGATGAAAGCTCTACTCACCGAATAGTGGAACGCGGGTCAGGAATCTGCCAGGAAGATGCCATTTCAAACCTTGGGGTTTTTCTCTGACCACTCGGCCACTGTTCAGCTATCAACAACGAATAGATGTCCGGCTACTATAGCCTTTGTCGGTTAGACATACCCCTTTTAGGGCGGGAAATTAGTGACCGCTGATTGGCGGGGTAAAGAGCGTGGATGGAAGATTGGTCAGGGGGGTCACGTGTGCAAGTCTGGAAGCATGAGAGAAAGCGTGAAATAGGGCATTCGACTTGGGTTTCTCGAGGAGAACGGTCGACGTATGAGAGAGAGAGAGAGAGAGAGAGAGAGAGAGAGAGAGAGAGAGAGAACATTATTGACTTCATTTGGGTTATTTTGCTGTGTCTTTGCAAGCCATAAGATCTTGTTTAGGACTGGTGCCTTTATGTAAATAAAGATATATTTGTTGTGACACAAGACCTGTTAGTTTACTTCTTCACGTGTTGTGCATTTGATCGCCTGTGAAACGCTGTGGCGGAGACCAAAATATAAATACTAGCGAGCGACCGATAATCGGATCGGTATCGGAATCGGACCGATATTGGCACTATCGGTTAATATCGGATCGGCCGATTTTTGTAGGAAGCGACCGATAGTCGGACCGATATTGGCACTATGGGTTTTATATATAATATGTGCCTTTCCTTCCTAAAATAATAATATAGCAAGAAAGTAATCGCTCCCTTATCATTAACACTTTTTTTATACGCCCCCCTCCGCCCAACCCAGTTTTATTTTAGACACAGCAGCACAAAGATGACGTCATTCACCAACATGGTCAGCGAGTTGAAGGACAAATTTACTTTTAATCTTCTTTTGAAGATTTTGCTTTGCGCGTCGATGTTACTCTTATATTCTTTCATTCATTTACTTTCTTACTATCAACTATTTGTTAAGTGTTTTAGTGAACAACAGAAAAGAAAATGACACTCTTTGATGTTACCGCATGGCAATTCAAAGCAAAATTTTGATCGGTCGACTTTCATTTTTCATCTTCTGTTGTTCTTTTCTTTTTTTCGTGTGTCAACATTAAAAATTATTTCTTTCGTCTCATTTTGGTTATAGCAACAGTTGTATCAGGGACGAGGCAGGCGTGAGTGTTTGCCGGTTTAACTCTTAGAGAAAAATCTATTGATGTTTTTATTGCTATATACAAAGCACAAACGAAAATATGCCTTTCCATCATATTGACATCGCTAGTTTCAGAACGTAAAATTAATTAATAGACTTGTCAGGCAATAAATGATGCCTAGCTCTCGACAAACATTGACAGAACAATCGAAACATAGATTTTAACATCGTAGGCAGCAGTTGAAAGATAAGTTGCCTTCAATTAATACTATATTTACAACTGCCGATTGCTGAACGTCCATACGAAGTTTTATTGGTGTTACATTACATTGGTTAGACCTGTGTTATTCTCTCAGGATAGCTGAATCCCAGGATAGGTCCCGAGAAATTTTCTTCTCCCGGGATATTTTTGGGTAAATAAAAGGAGGATGGGAAAGGTACCACCCCACACAATCCCATACAATAGCCGTGGCTACAGAATTATAATTATACTAGTTGCAAGTACCCGGCTTTGCCCGGGTTTAAAATAAGGTTTTCTGTTAACCTTCTGTTTTCTCCCTACCCCCTCTATCCCTTCCTCTCTCTCACTTCTTCCCTCCCTCTCTCTCCCTTTCCCTCCCTCCCTTTCCCCCTCCATCCCTCTCCCTCCCTCTCTCCAATCTCTCTCCGTCCCTCTCCCATCTCCCTCTCTCCCCTCTCCCCCTCCTTCTCTCCCCCCGTCCATCCTCCTCCCTCCTCCTTCCCTCTCTCTCCCTTCCTGCCCCCTCTTTCTCTTTATCTCTTCCTCCCATTTCTCTCATCCTCTCCCTCTCTCCTTCCCTCCCCTCTCTCTCCCTCACTATCCCCTCTCTCCCCCTTCCTCCCTCCCTCATTCCCTCTCTCTCCCTCCCTGCCCCCTCTCTCCCTCCCTTCCTTTCTCTCTCCCTCTCCCCCTGCTCTCTCTCCCCCCTGCTCCATCTCCCATCTCCCTCTCTCCCCCTCCTTTTCTCCCCCCTGTCCATCCCCCCTCCCTCCTTTCTCCCCTTCCTCCCTCCTTTCCTCTCTCTCCCCCCTGCCCCCTCTCTCTCTCTCTTTATCTCTCTCTCCCCCTCCCTCCCTCTCTCTCTCTCTCTCTCTCTCTCTCTCTCTCTATATATATATATATATATATATATATATATAATTATTATTATGGCTTCACATTTCTTCTAAAATCCTTCTTCATTCCTTTACTTTCCACAAACTGTACAAATCAGAGAACATGAAAAAACAAGCAATTAAGCCTGTTCCATTCGTGTTATGTATCAGTACGTTTGTTAGCTTTCAGTAAATATTTGTAAATTTTGGAAATGTTTATAAATTCAATTGTGTAATGCATATATCTGAAGTATATATCGTTGAAGTAGTACGACCGACCCGCTCGTATCTCAATTTGTATCGTTTTACAAACCAGAGGGTATGTCGTACAAGATTTGATGCGTGTTTATACTGTTGAGAACCCCTTTGAGGTATCCTTATATTGTCGTCTAAGGTGTATGACTCGCTGACTTAATTGGACTCGTATTTATTAGGGAGCGACCGATATGCCTTTTTACCGATAGTCCGATACCGATATTTTTCCCCAGCATTTTTGCCGATACCAATACCGATGCTGATATTTTGCTATTAATGAAAGGGTGTCTTGCATATGATTAGAAGATTATAAAAAAAAAGATTTGAAAAGACAGACCAAAAGACCGAAGTCAGAAACACAAACCATGCCTGCATAATCTCAGAAATCTGCATGTTTATTGTTTAAAATTAAACTTATAACAAACAATTTGTGGTTTTTACTTTTTACTTGTTCACAAACAAAAAAGTAAGATAAAGTTGTAAATAATTCATGTCAAACAAAAAAACAAAAATGTATTAATTAGGGCTACTGATTAAACTGCGTTAATTTGCGATTAACGCGCCTAAAAAAATTTGCGATTAAAATTTTTAACGCAACACTTAAATGCGTTAATTTGACCAAATGCGGAAAGTTCACCAAATCGATAAATAACAGAATTTCACTCAACCATTTGAAGTTTAAGTTCCGTCCACTTATTAAGTAGATCTACCACCCCCACCCTGTCGCAATTCGCACACACCCTCACCCCCACGTATGTCGACTGAAGCCCCACTTGTAACATATAATGAAGATGTTTTGGTTATTTAGCCCTTCGACAAGTAAACCTCCTGCTCCCTTCTCTGTCAGTGTAAAAAGAGAAAACT
Source organism: Bulinus truncatus (assembly GCA_021962125.1). Taxonomy (NCBI): domain Eukaryota; kingdom Metazoa; phylum Mollusca; class Gastropoda; family Planorbidae; genus Bulinus; species Bulinus truncatus. The sequence continues at coordinate 2,796,415 of JAGDYQ010000034.1, forward strand.
TTCATTCGCTTGTTAACATTATATACTGTAGTGTATCGGTAAAGGTACTATAGCGTATTGTTGTTGAACGTATAACGAACCCGTTTATAATTATAATTCTGTAGCCACGGCTATTGTATGGGATTGTTTGGGGTGGTACCTTTACCAGCCTCCTTTTATTTACCCAACAAAATCCCGGGAGAAGAAAATTTCTCGGGACCTATACTGGGATTCAGCTATCCTGAGAGAATAACACAGGTTCTAACCAATGTAATGTAAAGTTCTGGATCCACCAACACGAAATACTTTCGCGTGGAACCTTCCGCGCGGAAGTTTCAACTTAGCGAAACTCTTGTAGATCCACCGGGACGAAACGGTGAGCGCCGAAACAACTCACCGGAAACAAGATTTTTTAATGATTAATTCGCATTTTTTCGTGCTAGTGAAAAAAACGATACTTTGAAAAGCAGAAAATACTGCATCCCGTATGCCTTTTTGTTCTTATTACAAATAAATTGTCTAGCTGGAAATGGAAAACTGTTTTTTTTAACATTTTATTCGATCGGAAGCCGTTCATTTTTTTTTTTTGATGATCAGCCGAACATTTATTTAATAGCATTTATGTTTTCAGACAGCGCTTCGATCGAAAGAAATTTCATTTGTAGAATATGTAGATAGACGATGTATATTTTCCTTTCAGAAATTCATATACAAAGACTGTTGCCGGCCAAAACTTATAGTAAGTCATGTTTTTCTGTCAAAATGCACTTTGTTGTCGTTGTTTTTAATGAATATACACTAATGTAAATCATTTTTTCTATTCGAATCGACGTATCTAAGCAGCCATTTTGTTTGTTTATCATGACGGAAAATGTAGCTCTGCGGAAAAAACTCTGAAAGCAGCAAAACTGAAAACTTTCGCTGTTCCGCAGCGAAATTTCTGACCGGTGTACATGTTCTCATTAGAATATCATTGCAGCGAAACAGAGACTGAATTCGCAATGCCCTTAGATACCGGAATTTCGTCTTGGTGGATCCATACCTTTACACCAATAAAACTTCGTATGGACGTTCAGCAATCGGCAGTTGTAAATATAGTATTAATTGAAGGCAACTTATCTTTCAACTGCTGCCTACGATGTTAAAATCTATGTTTCGATTGTTCTGTAAATGTTTGTCGACAGCTAGGCATCATTTATTGCCTGACAAGTCTATTAATTAATTTTACGTTCTGAAACTAGCGATGTCAATATGATGGAAAGGCATATTTTCGTTTGTGCTTTGTATATAGCAATAAAAACATCAATAGATTTTTCTCTAAGAGTTAAACCGGCAAACACTCACGCCTGCCTCGTCCCTGATACAACTGTTGCTATAACCAAAATGAGACGAAAGAAATAATTTTTAATGTTGACACACGAAAGAAAGAAAAGAACAACAGAAGATGAAAAATGAAAGCCGACCGATCAAAATTTTGCTTTGAATTGCCATGCGGTAACATCAAAGAGTGTCATTTTACAATACAATTTCTTTTCTGTTGTTCTCTAAAACACTTAACAAATAGTTGATAGTAAGAAAGTAAATGAATGAAAGAATATAAGTGTAACATTTATATACATCGACGCGCAAAGCAAAATCTTCAAAAGAAGATTAAAAGTAAATTTGTCCTTCAACTCACCGACCCTTTTGGTAAATGACGTCATCTTTGTGCTGCTGTGTCTAAAATGAAACTGGGTTGGGCCGGGGGGGGGGTATAAAAAAACCGCGTTAATGATAAGGGAGCGATTACTTTCTTGCTATATTATTATTTTAGGAAGGAAAGGCACATATTATATATAAAACCCATAGTGCCAATATCGGTCCGACTATCGGTCGCTTCCTACAAAAATCGGCCGATCCGATATTAACCGATAGTGCCAATATCGGTCCGATACCGATACCGATCCGATTATCGGTCGCTCTCTAGTCATCACTACTGAGTATTATCTGCTATGTCTATTGTGATGTAGGCCTATGTTGTTACCACTGAGCTGATGCTTTTTCTTTGTCCTGCTGGATTTCAATAAGCGAGCTTCAATTATATAGTTAGCATATGTGTGAGCGTATGTTGGGTACACTAATGTTGTAACTATTGAGATTGTGCAGTAACTGTGACATTAGCCGCCCCCGCCCTCCCGTAAAGAAATAGAAAAGACAAATCCATCACTTGGAATAAAAATTAAGACAGGTGGGTAAATTGTTGGAAACATCATACATGTAAAGCGTAGCATTGAAAACCATGAATTGTCTTAACCCAGTGATATGTAGAATTTAGTCTAATTTCTTACAAAGAAAAGAACAGAAGGTATCATTGGATAGTTTCTGGGTTAAAATAACATGAGAAGTAATTTTTTTTAAAGTATAATAAGAGAACTTGTAGATCAGGAAGAAAGATAAAAAATGATATCCGCCATTCATAAATCAGATATGCATAATTTTCAAAATAAGTTATCAAATTAAATAAGACTTACCAGTCACTAGACAATAATGAGACTAACTAGTCACTAGACAATAATGAGATTGACTAGTCACTAGACAATCATGAGATTGACTAGTCACTAGGGGGCTGTTTATTAATTATGTCAACAAAATGGAGGAAGGGGGGGTGGGAATAATTTTGACGATTGGAGGTCAAGAAAAGTTGACGTCATCAATTCTACTTTTTTATTTAATATAATTACTTAGTAATGAAAATTAAGCAGCGTTAGTAGTCCTGTGTTACCAGGGTTGTCAACAATACATGTACTCTTAAATTGTATCGTCAATACCAATACCAATACTTCTTGAAAATAGTATCACCGAAACCAATACAAAAATTGAAGTCAAAATGTTCTACCAAAATCGATACCAATACAATACCAATACTTTTATTACTTAAAATATAAAGGGTGCATGTTTTTCAAGTTTTTTATATAACTGACAGATCGATCAAAAAAGAAATAATATAAGAATAACATTTATAGATTTCAGCGCGCAACGGAAAACTTCAAAAGAAAATTAAAATTAAAATTTTCTTTCAACTCTCCGACGTGGTTGTATTGGTGGGGAGGTGGGTGATGTTAATATTTGGTAGGGTTGATGGCTGTGTTCACTAGTAGTGATTGAATTTATGTAGATTACTTTTAAAACAAGGTATTAAAATCGCTATTTGTTTTTCTGCAAAAAAATGTTCTGAGTTGTATGTATGTATTGTGATATTTTGATTTTTATTCAAACTGATGAACATACAAATAGTGGGGTTATTCTATTTGGTTTATAAATTATCTCTCTCTCTCTCTCTCTCTCTCTCTCTCTCTCTCTATATATATATATATATATATATATATATATATATATATATTTCATTTTGAATATTTTAAGATATAAGTAATTTTTTTGTTAGATTTTGTTACAATACATTCTTAAAATACCGATAGAAAAGTATTGGTATGGAGTATCGAACATTTTTCGTTTAAAATGTATCAGCGATACACTAGTAAATACTTGACACAAAAAGGAGCGGCAATACATCAACCAATACTATAAAAAGTGTCGCCGATACTGTATTGGCCGATACCTATACTTCGATACTAACAACCCTGTGTGCTACACACTCGCTCAACATTCAGTATTTTAATTAAACTAACTATATTCCTACTAATTTTGCCACATAAACATTTTGGAACCCACCATGACACACAAGGTCAAACAAGTGATGGAGAGTTGGAAAAATTAAACTTCAAATATGCTGGCGAAACATTGACAGAAATATGAAAGCAAGTAAGCATAGACAATTTTCCAACAGCGGCGGAGTGTTTAGTGCCAAAAACCATGTAAGAAAAAGTCAGTACTTTCAACAAATTGTCAAATGTTGTAATTTAACTTGTTGACAACCGATAAGAAGCTCGCACTTTCATATTATTGCTGATAGATTTATCCCTCCACCAATTCCAGTCTGCCAAACTAATGAGGGCCTTAAAACACCAGATGTATCTGATTCAAACTGACATAGATTTCCATCTCTTTTCTTCAATCTTTGTAAATAATTAAATTTTCTTTAAAGTGTTATATTAATTTGAAATATGTTCATAATTGAAAGATGTAATGTGTATACATTTTTGTAAACCATATAATCTCTTTTCTGCTCAAAGTAAACCTTTGTAGTTATAAATTGGAAATATGTTCATAAGTTAAAAGTTTATTAAACTTTTTTTCTAAACATTTTAATTTTATTCACTTTTTTGTTGTAAACTAGTCTATTTAAAATATTGCTTTTTTCCCATTTTACTGTTATTTTGGGGGGGGGGGTAATCAAATGTTGACGTACTTTTATAAGGGGGGGGGTCTCTGGAAGTTTGACAAGTTGTTGACAAGGGGTGGGGGCTAAAAATCGACAACAATTTGTTGACATAAATAATGGACATCCCCTAGACAATAAAATTAAAATGCTAAATTCAGATCATGTCGTATTAAAAACTTGTATCTATCTTGAAAGTTAGAATGGAGAACAAAACTATTGTTAAATTTTCTACACGAAAATCACAACAGCACAGGCGTAGGTTCAATACAAATACAGCATTTAAAAATGTGTATACAATCAACTATTAAATTGGCCGCGAATCCATTCAGCCGGCTTCATCATCACAACTCTTGTGCTCCTACATCACACTGACACCGCTTTCAATTGGAAATGTATACGGTTCGCTGGTAAAGGGAATTCCCTATTAGTAGCACTCTACCGAGATCAGAGCGTATTAACAATACATTTGATTACGTGTTAAAAACACCAGTTTGATAATCTTCAAAAATATGTCAGTCTAGATATTATCATAATTTACATTTCTGTGATTATTTTTTGTTGCTCTGTAAGCCTGAACAAAATTCCTATGAAGTGTGAATAAATATTCTTAATGAACAGTTAGCACGAAAACTTGAGAATAAGGATTGAAAAGATAAGGTGAAAACCGCTAATAAAAAACTAAAAAGGTCAAATATGTTTAAATGGGGAAAAATATTTAAAATTTAAATGAAACTCCAAAACAAGTTCAAATCCAAACAAGTTTTAATAGAATTAATATAGAAATAATATATTCAAGAGTGTTACATTTCAATAGTACAAGTCATATTTGTTTTATTCGTTTAACTTATATTTATAGTTAAGCATTGGGAATTTCCTAAATTATCTGCCGGTGTTTCACTTTTAGTTTCACAGTGTCTTCATTGATATTGTAGATAAACAACAACAGACCATTTTGTGAAGGTATTAAAGAATGTTACTCATTTCAACATTATAAAATTGCTTCTCTAAACTTTTACATTAAAACTATACAAGTGACCTTCGAGTCATGTAGGTCTATATACATTGGCACGAAACGTTTGTTTTTTTTTGGATTGAAAAACTGGGCTACAGGTAAGTGTGTATTACTGTCTTACCCTCGCGAGTCCTGGCGTACAGACCTAAGCTCATTACTTTTATAACAATACTTTACTCCACATAGATAAAGTAATTTTCAAACGAAGTTTACTAACGGCTAGACCAGCCATAGATAAAGTAGGTTTCAAACGAAGTTTACTAGCGGCTAGACTATGGCCCGCGGGTCAAATTCAGCCCACCAGATTGCTTGATCCGGTCCCTTTGTACAGCGTCTGTCCAGGACGTGGATTCCTAATTTTACCTTCGATATTTGAAAAATAAGATAATCTCTACCTACAGCTCAGCAATACTATCCATCTCGTAAACCGAACAATTATTATATCAATAAAGTAGATATTGATTATAAGCAGGGGTGGGGTGTCGGTGAAAATATTTGCCGACACCGGTGTCGGCATTCCATCAACCGCCGACACTGACACCGGTGTCGGTTTTCTAAAATCCGCCGACACCGACACCGGGGGGAGCAAAGGAAGATAATTGTGTATTGTTTCCCTGTGTATATTTATCTCATACTATATATATATATATAAAGATTTACGTCTAGGGGAAGTTGGGGTAATAGCGGCCTCATTTTTATTTTCTAGTTTATTATTGTGACTGAAAGCATTATCAATGACATAATGTGTTATACAAATAGCCCTATGGAAGTATTACTATATACCAATAACAGTTGGTTATGACTAGTCTACAACTGATGAAAAAAAAAAGTTTTTTGAAAAACATTTGGCCTAATTTACCCTTATGCTCGGGACAATTTCGTCATAGGTGGCCGAGGATATATGCCTGCGCTTTTAAAGCAATTCACATACTTCTGGATACCAAAGTGTGCTGCAACTTCATTTTGTGTAATTTTTTTGCCCGGGTTCGTTCTCATCCACTCACATTATCTCTTATAGTATGCTGTTTTTAATGGGCCGAACACGGTCAAGTCCAGTGGTTGGGATTTATGCGAGCAATGTGGAGGAAGTGAAAAATCATTATCTCTACATAGCTTGCATGCATGCAATGTTAAATGACTTTCGTGATTGTCTAAAGTCAGCCGGCCGAATTTACCCCTTTATACTCTGGTGACATCTAGCGATTATGACGAAATAACCGGTCAATGTTGCCGATGAGCGATAACACAAACCTCAAAAGTATAAGATTTAATTTTTAATGCTACTTTACTTACTCAACATCTCTCGCCGTATAAAATAAAACTCTTCATTATATGAAACATTAAAAAAAAACTCACCTTTGCCCAAATTAGGATTTCGCATTGTTAACAAGAAAAACTCTACTGAACTCCCGATAAAAAAGAAACTGCTTTTCACTACCGGATATAAGAAGCACCGCCCACCGATAGCACGCTCCAAAGATCGTACATATTAAAAGATAAGGGGGGGGGACGAATTTACCCCGCGGTCGCTATTACCCTAACCTCCCCTAATTGTATATTTATTCTTCTTGGCTCTACAACCCGTTTAGGGCCCTGGCCTGCAATACTACTCTTCTCCACTTTTCCCGACCCACGGTCTTCTTTCTCCACTCTCTCACTCCTATGGCTTTAAGGTCTTTCTCCACTTACTCCAACCATCTGCTTTTCTCATTGGGTGTTGCCTTATATATTGCTTTTGAACCTCTGTTGTTTTCCATTCTTTCTATGTGCCCTACCTACCTCAATCTATTCACTTTGATTTTAGTTGTTTTATATGGTTCTTGGTATAGTTATAATTTCAATGGCATAGTTAAATAATTTTTAAATTGTATACGTCTACTATTTTATATTTAAACCACAGAAACTATTTAAATTCAAATGTAAAATAAGCCAAAGAACGATAAAGTGAATTATTTCTGAAAAAGGAAAAGTTTACCAATAACATTATTTTCTCTTTCAGATGAGGCTTGGCAAACATGTAAATATTATTAAATCACAACTGGAAAATGTACAAGATCTGAAGACACAGTTTGAAGATCTTGTGCTCGATACTACACAAGTAATAGAAATATATTGTCTGTAGATATATGTTTTAACAGTTTGTCTATAGATATATGTTTTAACAGTATGATAATCTGATTATTTGGTCATTATATCAATTGTCTTTTACCGATGGGTCAAATAGACAATAGTTGACTCAAGAAAATTTGCTGCTCTAGAAGGAAAAAAAAAACTTGTTTAATTTTAGTTTTCATTGTTTTGAAAACCCTATGTTTTGTAGAAAAATTATGATTTCTACTTTTAAAACTTTAAATACATATATCATTTGGTTCTACAGAAATAGATAAAAATGAAACAAATATGCAAATATCAAAGACATTTTTTACTAGAACATTTAAATAATAACATGATATTTTTATTGGTTTTTTATTATTATATTTGATCTATTCCATTTTAATGTTAATTTTTTTTATTTTTATCAACACGAAAGAAAATCTGCGCTCATGTAATTGTTTAGTTGACTGATATGTGTCTATATAGACAATATATACATATTAGGCCCGTAGTGTGCGGGGGCCAGGGGGCCGGGCCCCTCTGCTTATTTGTTCTACTTAGTAAAATGTATTACCTGCCTCCCTGCTATTGCCTGGCCCCTGCTATAGAATTTTCACGCTACGGGGCTGATATATATATATATATATATATATATATATATATATATATAATATAATATATATATATATATATATATATATATATATATATTCTTCTTTCACGGCAGCCATTAACTACTTCTACGTCTGTAGGGACGCTTTTAGTACCACGCCTGATACTACCGGTGATTTGTTAGAAATCCTAATCTTCTATTCTATTTAGGGATATCGTTAATTCCACCAACTCAATTTACCTGATGCGAGTAGATTGTCTTTCAAGTCATTTTATTTTTTACTCGCCATTGTCCTATTTATTCTACCTGGTCGATACCCTGTGGTTATTTACATACAGTTCCCATCTCACTTCTATTGATTGGCCTCTTCTTTGTCGACAATCTCTTTGACGGAAGTGTTAAATTTTTTAGAAATAGATTTCTTATACCAGTCACTAACTTGACAGGTTTTTTTTTTATTTTGATGTCCTTTTTTCTGCGCATACATAGAACGTTAAACAAAATTCTTACATAAATAACATACTACAGCAGGATAACATCGTAATTTTATGAGCAATATTTAGATTACTAAACAATGCCGACATGTTTATTTCCAATTTCTAAAGCTATGTATCTCATGACTTAACTAGTTGAGAGTAATTGTAAAATAATTCAATTAAACTATGCACTTTTTAGATTAGACAGTATAGATGACGTCATATTTTTAATTAATTAAAAAAATGGTGCGCGTGTAAGTTAAAAATAACAGACTTCATCGGGTTTTTCCATTGCTCGAATGTTGAATTTTGAATGTTGTAGGTCATATGTTCTTTAGAAGGTTTTAAATATATTTCATATTCATACCGGAATGGTGAGAGAAATTCATTATCAAATTTTTTTGTCTCTGATTGTCGACAATGCGTCGCTTCCACTTTCGAAGGTTACTGTCTTAACATTTTCTCTTTCTTTATCTCTCTCTCTCTCTCTCTATCTGAACTCTCCGAACTCTCTCTCTCTAAACTCTCTCAGTGTTAACTTATGATGAGACTTAGTCTCTAAGAGCCCGTGAGATCAGACTCGCTGTTTCTCTCAACATCTGGAGACTGCCACAAAGCCTAATGACAAGCGAGCTGGTCCACCCTGTGATTCACCATCCCAAAAAATTCAAAAAGCACTTGGTCCACGGGTCATATCATTTTTTCAAATTCCATTTGTTTCTTGTAATTTATTGGATTATTTTATAAAAATTCATGTTCATGAAAATGACTGTATGTATGTACGTACGTACGTATGTATGTATGTATGTATGTATGTATGTATGTATGTATGAATGAATGTATGTACGAGCACGTTGTAGTACATTGGTGAGCATTTCGCTGTGTCCAAACCAAATCATCGATAACGGGTGATTTTGTCGTATTTTATTTTAAGATAATAATTCAAGGCCAGTCCTGGATTGATGAAACAGAAACTACACTCACGTTCACAGAAATTAATAAATTACTCACATGTGAAACAGAAAACTGCATACAGAAATGTTTAAATGTTGCAAGTGAGTATATTATTTTCGAATTCCTATTTAAAATGCCAAAGTTGTAGTGACTGGTAGGGAGCGACCGATATGTCTTTTTACCGATAGTCCGATACCGATATTTTTCGCCAGCATTTTTACCGATACCGAAACAGATATTTTCTTTTTAATCAACAACTATGCCAAACACGTGTTTTTCTCGTGCAGTAGTTCAAATTTATGACGTATGTCAAGTTGTCAACCCTTGTTCCCCCCTTTACCTGTCATATTTTGTAACACTTCGCCCACAAGTAAGTCTTGTTTACCCTCCACTACCTTAATACCCCCCTCCCCAACTTCCCATCCCCAAAAAAAAAACACACAGATGTTCACTAATTGTATCATTCAAGGTTATACAGTAGAATTAAGAAGTGCCAATCCTATTGTTTCAAGGTCATATCGCTGATGCAATTTTTGTGGACGTGACAATTTCTGTGTACGGCTTGTTTTTTTTTTTTTAAATCTTGTCTGATCTGATTATAGAATTGGGTTATTTACTAATTTTTTTTCTGCAACTCTGTTGTGAAAAAAAAAACAATGTATCGGTAGCCAAAAAAAACGGCCGGTCCGATAGTTAACCCATAGTGCCAATATCGGTTCGACTATCGGTCGCTCCATACAAAAATCGGCCGATCCGATATTAACCGAACGTGCCAATATCGGTTCGATACCGATCCGATTACACAGCTCAACAAAAAAAAAATTTTTGCGAGTTGCCAAGAATGTTTGAATGAATTTATAACAATTCATGGGTGCTGATTTCAAAACTGCCACTGCTTTTGCTAAATTGGCTCTAGTTTCTGAGATATTGGACATCCTTCAAAATATGATTATACCCTTTGTGTAAAACAAATGCAATAAGTTTGGTGTCTTTTGTTTAATTTAACTATACCAAGTTATAACTTGGTTTATTTTTTTCTCTTTTATGCTGCTTTCTAAAGACATCATGAGTTCATCACGAAGATGCTGCAAAAATAATCCGAATGTATTCTGTTACATCTGTGGAGAATACATGATTGAAAAGCAAAGAAGAAATATAACCGACTTTGTGCAGCAGGCATATTTGGCTTATTTCGGTGTGAAGCTGGGAGACCAAGACAAGTCTTGGGCTCCCCATAAGGTCTGCAAAAACTGTGTGGAGAGCCTACAGCAGTGGACAAATGGTGAGAAGAAAAGTCTAAGTTTCGTTTTACCAATGGTATGGCGAGAGCCGAAAGACCATTTTGGTGATTGTTATTTTTGTATTGTGAATGTTAAAGGCTTCAATCGCCACAAGAAATCTAAGTGGGATTATCCTGATCTTGAATCTGCAAGGAGACCAATTCCACATAGCAGTGAAGTTCCTATACCAGTGTTTACTGGATTATTAGAGTTTTCACCATCAGACTCCGACGGGGGGCAAGATCTGGAGTTTTTGGCAGGTGAAAACAGTGGAAGCGATTATGAAGGAAGTTCTTCAACACCTCAACCATTCAGCCAAGAAGAACTCAATGACCTAATACGAGACCGAAATCTGTCCAAGCAAGCATCTGAGCTTTAAAACGTCCAGGCTCAATGAAAGAAATTTTCTCAAACTAGAAGTTAAAATAAAGAGAAGAGTTTTTCTTCCATAATTCAGCCAAGAGGAAGATCTTGTTTACTGTAATGACATCCCTGTACTTCTGCTCCAAATGGGACTACAAGCTTGAAATGTGTTCTGTTACACAATGGTAACCGTTATGTATCTCTTCCCATTGCCCACTTAACAAAACTTAAAGAAGAGTATGAGAATATCAAAATACTATAGCAGAAAGTCCGTTATTATGAGCATCAGTGGTCAATTTGTGTTGATCTAAAAATGGTAAACTTCTTGCTTGAGCAGCAGTCAGGATACACTAAATACCCATGCTGCATGTGCCTTTGTGATAGCAGGGCAAGGCAAGATCATTGGACAAGAGTGACATGGCCTGCAAGGGAAACCATGACTGTAGGTAAAGAAAATATTATCAACAAGGTACTGGTTGACAAAAATAAGATAATTCTCGGACAGCTTCATATCAAATTATGTTTAATGAAACAATTTCTTAAGGCTTTGGACAAATCTGGCAATTGCTTCAAGTATATTTGCAGATCATTCCCCGGATTGAGCATGGAGAAGCTGAAAGCTGGGATTTTTGACGGTCCTCAGATTCGGAAACTCATCAACGATAGAAATTTTACTAATTTCATGGATCACCTTCAATATTCTTCATGGAACAGTTTTGTTTCAGTTGTCAGGAACTTCTTAGGTAATAACAGAGCAGAGAATTACGAAGAACTGGTGCAAGATATGCTTGCTAACTTCAGAAACAATGGAGCAAATATGAGCATCAAGGTACATTACCTGCACAGTCATTTAGACAAATTTCCAGGTAACCTTGGGGACTTCAGTGAGGAACAAGGCGAGAGGTTCCATCAGGATATGAGGGTGATGGCGGAGAGATATCAAGGAAGATGGGACATACATATATGATGGCTGACTACTGTTGGAGCCTCCAGCGCATTGGCCCCAACGACACACACAAAAGGAAGTCGAGCAAACAGCGATTTGCTAATGCATTACCATAGACAATTAACATATTAATTAATTAATTAATTAGACACAATTGGTTTTCGAAATGAAGATGTTTTCTTCTATAACACTATGACTATTAACAGTTTCACTAATATTTGTTAGTATACTAGTTTAACTCATGCAATTCTTGACGATTTTCAAACAAGGTGCATACATTATTTAATTAATTTTAATTATCTCGTAAAATAGAGCCAATCTAGCAAAAGCACTTACATATTCTAAATCAGCATGGTTGACTTTGTATATAAAATGATTCAAATATCACTGGCAACGAAATCACTGTTTACCAGTGTTATCGGTCGCTCCCTAGTGACTGGTATTTTCAAATCATGATTTTCAGCTTTTGTAAAAGTAATCTACAGAAATGTGAACAAAATAAAATTCAAATTCAGTTAAGTTTATTCAACTTTTTTGAACATTTTTAATTGTTAATAAATAAGATATGTTTAAAAATCTTGAACAAATAAGATTTCATTAAAATTTGCTATAAAAAAGTACAACAATAAATAAATGTTTAGGCTTAGATGATACAAATATGTATAGAAATCATATTACTGAATTAAAGGGGTTAGCGCTTTATTGTATTTCTTGTATTAATGAAATGAAAAAAATAGTTAACTGTAATATATAACATAATTGATATACATTCTGAGCCCTACCCATTGCTTAATATATACTGTCATATACACGTTCACAAAGTCATAACAATGTCTTGAAATAGTTATATGATATAAGCCTAACGATTTATTTTTACCATTTAGTAATTTTAATAAAAAGTCTTTTTTTATGTATTTTTATACTTTATATAAAAGTATATATTTTTTTTAATATTTTGTTTAATATATTTTATTTTTTTTTATTTCAAATCGTTCAAGTATTGCGAAGTTCGGCATTGTGTATTTATAGCATTAATTGATGAGTTATTAGCCATGTCAACTAGAAAATTGTAATGTAGAAATATTGCAGTGGTTTTCTCCCCTAACACCATTTTTAAAGCCAGGTGAACCCCCGTTATCACAATGGTGAGTGACGAAATAGCAACGATAAAGACCTTCCTATTTTTAGCAGGATACATATCAGACTGTAATAACATTATACTAGGAGCACATATTAGTTATGGGAATTGTAAACCACCTCCCACTGGCATAGCCCCTATGCCCCCTACCCATCCCAAGATAGTACCGATTCGTATCCAGTCTGATTACAAATGATAAATCTTTATGGACTATTGCAGACAATAATTAAAAAGCAGCTATACAAATATGGGTGTTTTATATTTATACGAAGAATCAAGGCCATTAATGTTTATTTGCTAAAAGTTCCCCAAATAGCAAATCAAATAACGTCTAATACTAGAGTCATGAAAATGTCTAAGAGCAAAGTTGAATCCAAACATGTACGCAGTGGCGTCAATATGGTTGGTGTCACGCGGTTTGGAAAATTCACGATGTCACCCCCCCCCCCCCAAAGACTTCCACCATGAGCAATAGTATATATTTCGAATATTCCTGCACTAGACCTAAGAGAATTTACTTAAAAATACTTTAGCGATATATACGTTAGTATTACTGATTGTATTTCAGAAAGACGTATATTCTTTCATTAAATTAGTGTATAAACTATGTCTCCAATTTCGTGAAACCACGTAAGAACATGTGTCCTCTTTTAGAACGTTAGCAAAAAAACTCTAGATTGATCAGAGTAGCTTTTATCTGTAGTCATTATCCTAAGCTCAAGACGCTTTGCATGGTGGCCCCCTGGGCTACTGCTCTTCATGGTGGTACCCTATGCTACTGCTCTGTATGGTGACACACTGTGATACTGCTTTATATGGTGGCACCCTGTGCTACTGCTCTATATGTGACATAATGTGATACTGCTCATGTTTTAAACTATGATCGGTTGGTTATAAAACCGACTATACCGATTATTGTTTTGCTATGAAATATATAACTGTTCATTTTGGTGTCACTCTTAAAATGGTTTTACCCGATGCGGCCCGTACCCCCCTGGTGATGCCACTGCATGTACTTCACCATGATAATGTGACTTTAAACATAGAACGTACAGAAAATTTTAAAACTTATTCCTATATTTAAATATCTTAGATGAAGACAAGTCTCACACAATTCCAAAATGTAAAGAAAGTAAACCAGGTGTGTTGTGTACATTGCCTCCTGCAAAATCAGATGAAAACGTTACAGGTGAAAGACATTTTATGAAATAATGTTTCCTTTTTTATATCAGAAAATGTTGAATATTCTTTAGGTGCACACATATTTAAATGGGTACTTCAATAAGTTGGGTGAGTTTAGCCAGCTGTGCGTTGTGCTGACCACAAAGTCCATTTATATGCCGAGGTTACAGAAACTGTTGAATTCTACAATTTAGCTGCCACGATGGCCCTTTATGGCTGAGGGAACTTTTCTTCATATCAATGATGGATTTCAATAGCGTGTGACTTCAAAGGATTGGAGATTTTTCTGGGTTGAAGAAACTTTACTTCAAATCAATAATGCATTTAATTAGAGTGTGACTTGAAAGGATCTGAGAGCTTTCTTACTTTCAACTTTTTAAGACTTTATTTTGTATATAAATATACACATGTTTATACATTCCATTGACAATTTTTTTTATTAATTATTGAATGTAAATGTACTCTAGTTTGTTAACTTTCATTAAATTTTATTTTATATGATGTGCAGCTATGAATATTAAGCTGGATGAAATGGACAAATTAATATCGAAACAATCCACAGAACTCAGAGATCTGAAACAAAGAATAAAACATCATGATAAACACATTGAATTGATGGCAGGTGAATGTAAGGAAAAACAACGAGACTCTGAAAAACAGTTTGAAGATATTATGAAAGAATTTCATTTAGCTAGTAACTTTATGACCAATGTACAGTCACAGATTGACATGGTAACTAATGAAGTAAATGACCATGAGAAGAGTCTAGACAGTGTTAGACGAGAACTTAGAGATCAGGACAAGAATATATTAATGCTGAAAGTCAACCAAGAATCTGAAAATCACTCGATATATGATGAAATGAAAAAACAATTTGAAAATGTAAAAGAAACTTTCCAGAAACAAGTTGAAAATGTAAATGAAACTTTCCAGAAACAAGTTGAAAATGTAAATGAAACTTTCCAGAAACAAGTTGAAAATGTAAATGAAAATTTCCAGAAACAATTTGAAAATGTAAATGAAACTTTCCAGAAACAAGTTGAAAAACAAGTAAGTTAATAAAATCAAATCTGTTTAAGAGCTTCACTTCTTATGTAGTAGGCCTACTAAAATAAATGTTTTAAATGTACTTATGTTTATATTTCATTAAGTGATACATAAAGAAACTTAATAAAGTTATCCCAATTCCTTGTCCAGAACCACAGAATATAGACATCATACAGAAAGCGCTTGGCTTTTTAAAAATTCCTCTAATGACGACAAGAAAATGCCGCCAATAGTGTTGATTTTGTTTATAATATTTTAGCACATATTTATTGGTGAACTTAAAATATGGCGGCTTTCTGAACAGTCAGTTTAAATTGATGATCTGCATTCGGTATCATTTATACGTTTTGCCTGCTCTTAAAGCTACAAGACAAATTCATACAATCGTTTATTGATTTTATACTTTATACAAACAATTTTTTTAATCTGTTATATTGAAATGTTTTTTTTTTTAAAAAGATCAAATGTTGTAGAAATAATACATTAATATATCTCAATTTATTGGGCTTTTATTTAATCTTCTCTATCTGGATTATTTTTGGTATTTATCATTTTTTATTCCATTCGTAATTAATTATCACGAACCTTTTGAGATTCAATCCATATAAAATTTCTAACATTTGTGTAATGATAATACGCTATTTTCGAGTCAATTAATTAAAGTTTTATAGATTCAGGAGGTACTTATTGGTAATGTTTAGACAAGGGGAAAATGCGAAAAAAAGATTTAGTGGCGTCAAGTACATGATCGGTTTTTAGAGCATTTTCGAAAAAAAATGTCCCCGTTTTGTCTGTCTGTCTGTCTGTCCGTCATCACCCTAGATCTCAACAACCATAAGTCCTAGACCCATGATGTATATATCATTTTGTAGGTCTTGGCCTGCCAAGAAATGATTTTTCTCCATTTCGCGATCTGACCCCTGAGGACCGAATAAGGGGGCGTTTTAAGTACCGTTTTTTACTATATAAGCTATATTAATAAAGGAGCGCCCTATATCTCAGCAACCATAAGTCCTAGACCCATGATGTATATATCATTTTGTAGGTCTTTGCCTGCCAAGTGTACATCAAAAGTCCATTTAGCAATCTAATCTGTGAGGGCCGAAAAAAGAGGGCGTTTTAAGTACCGTATTTGCTTATATTTTAAATATAAATAATAAAAGCTAATCAAAGGGGCTTAATCATTATTTATTTTTGTAACAGTTATTCAACATGATTAGTTCCCTCTCTATTTATCAAAACCCATCAAAATCTATGGCTGTCACCCGGAAAAAAAAATACGGATTTCGTCCGGCGTAACCGTAGCCTCTGCGTACAAGAAAATGCTTTAAAATGTCCTTTGTCCGAAACGGAAAAGACTTAAAATGCTTGTTTAGTCTATGCGCGCTTTTTAAAATATTTTATAAAAAAATTAAAAGCTAAAGCAAGCAAATATAAAGTATTACAAACTTAAAAACCATCATTTTACTTTTTTTTTTTCGCAGATTTTCATTTTCATATTAGGTATTCCAATAATGTTTAAATACACTTTAAGTGACTTTAAATACAAAAATAAGAAAATACTTTTGACATTAGAATGTATAACCTAAAAAAAAGATTTATAAGCTATTGATAAAATGTAATAAACAGTAATAAATTAGTTCCCTAGATTAACAATTCTCAAATTTTGGGTTTAGACCCATTTGCTTGACGCGGTTAATTTACGGCAGAGATAAAATTAAAATGAACTGATCAGAAATCAATGTCCTCACTATTCGACTACATATCTTTATATAATTTATCAATATAGAATAATGTCTGCTAAATATCAAGGAATATATATATATATATATATATATATATATATATATATATATATATATATGTTCAATAATTGTATCATTGAGGAAAATAAGTTAGAATTAAGATATGACAATCCTGTTGTTTCAACGTCATATAGCTGCTATGATTTATGAAAATGTGACAGTTTCTGTGTTTGGGTATTTTTCTAGTTTTTTTTTAAATAATATGTGATCTATTTCTGTCAAGAGAATTGGACTACTTACTGATTTGTTCCCGATAACAACATTCAGGTACAGTATAACGCAATAAATCAACATCCCTACAAAAAACCCTCTTCATTATATATCACAAGTTGGGATTTTGTCCGTATACCTGGGGGTGAGTGTATGTGAGCAAGTTGCGACCGGATGGGAGGTGGGAATAGCTATATAGTACGTCAACGGACCTTAACTTCAAATTGTTGAGTGAAATTTGGTTATTTATCGATGTGGCGCAACTCTAAATTTCAGCATTTTTTGTCAAATTAACGTACTTAGGTGTTGCGTTAAAAACTGTAGCCGCTAATTTTTTGACGCGTTAACCACACGTTAATGCAGTTGAATCAGCAGCCCTAGTAGTGAATAATTCGTTTGGGCGGTCGAGCTTTTTTAAACAGCTTAATTCTATAAATATTTTTAGGATCTAATAAATTACTTCGTACTTATTTATTTTTAGTAAATTTTATTAATACTTTTATTTTCTTATTTTTTATATTTATGTTAAAATTATGTTTCTCTTCTTTATTTTATAAGTTATTTATTGTTTCGAGTGAAGTCATTGAAATAAAGAATAATGTATTTGATGGTTTGTTTTATTTGCAGTCACATAATGAGAATTTGAATCGTGAAATAACAGTGACATTGAATGCCTTGCAACAGAAACTTGATGACCAGGGGGAAAAAATCAAGGTCATAACCATCAATCAAAAATCAGAAGGTGAAAAACTCTGCGTCATTGAAAATAAAATGGGAAAAAATATCAACAGCTTAAGAGGAACTGTTGGGCGACTGGAGAGAAATATTCAGACTGTGTTGTCAGAAGTGAACAAATCAAAAACTTCCTGTGATCAATTATGGAAAGTTTCTGTTGACAATAAGGTCAGTTTAATATTAAGATAGTTTAAAAAATATTGTTATCATTTTATAATACTAGTCAACAAAATGAAACTTCTTCCTAGAACTTGGGACTTAGTTAAATTATGACAATTTGGCCAACTTCAATTAACTGCACTTTCTACTTCGTACCCAAAAATATTTTGCATGACATGAACATTATCAATAATTTTCTAGCCTATATATTTAAATAAAGTTCTCTTAGCCGTATAGTGCCTTCTGGGCATATGAAATGTAAAATTCCTATGTTTCTGTCATATCGGCATTTAAAGGTGTCAAGATCATGGGTGATCTATAATGGCCGTTGCCTAGTGTCATTGATCACCTACTGAGTTTGGGCGAGTATTTGTATTTGATCCAGACACGTGGATCCACAGGACGCGCACAACCAGAATTGAGAACTAGGGATTTGACGGAGCCTATGAAAATCCGCATCCGTCGGATTCGGATTAGGCAAATATAAATCCGTTGGATTTGAATGCGGATGCGGATTTGGTCAACACGTGGCTAAAAAGTGCTTTATTGGCTTTATTGACCTGGTTTGAGGGGGGGGGAACTACTTAGGTCTCTGATATAAGCTAGTGACCAGAGTGAAAGGACATTAGATTTCTAGATAGAGAGTGGACACAAGTTGATTATCAGTTGATATTGATGTTATTGTACGTAGTGAAATTGAAGTTGGGCCATAATGCATGTGATGTACCTTATGTTTATAATAAATATTACCATATACACGGAATCCAAGTGCCTGTTATAAATACTACTAACGGAGTTTGAAAGCGTCTGTATTTAGACAATAGACATACCTATTATAGAACGAGTGGCTACAGAGTGAAGAATCCTAGGCAGACAAGATACTAAATACACAGTAGAAGTGGCACTTAATCCAACACGCAACTATATATATATATATATATATATATATATATATAATATACCTAAATCAATATATAATTCCAACTCTTTCAAATCATTTCAAACGTCATTCCAACTTATTACAAATTATTCCAAATCGTTCCAGTTGTAATTCCAATTCATACCAAACCATTCCAACTCATTCAGAATGACATTCCAAATCATTCCAAAAGTCATTCCATATCATTCCAAACGTCATTCCAAGGACATTCCAAATCACTCCAAATGTCATTTTAACTGATTCCAAAAGTCATTCCTGCAACTCATTCCAATTGGTCACACATAACCAGCTTTCCGCCATTCCAATCCACACATCTACTCCGCCATTCCAATCCGCATATCCATTCCGAGGTTTAGAAAGGTCGGATGAAAACAATGTTTGGCGAGAGGGGTGTATCTAAAATACGTTCATGAACAAATACGAAGTCTAAGCTATGGACAGCTGAGTGAGGGTCCAGGAGTTAAGTTGTATCTGTTTTCTTTATTTCGGGTTTTCGAAAGTCTCTAGGTTTATTTTAATTTTAGTTACTATTTCTACGGCTGTGTTTGATCTGAAAACGGTAATTTTTCAAATTTTTTAAATCCGTCGGATTCGAATTTGCTCAAAAAACGTCGAAGTTCGAATGTCGTCGGATTCGATTTCGAACTTTGTCACATCCCTATTGAGAACACAACATATGCAAATATAACAAACAGTGTTTATGTTCATGAAGCTGCAACCATTGTGCCCTAAAAAGGGCAAGTAGCTTTATCGGCTACCTTCACAATAATACATATATCAAACAGAAAAACCGAATTGACCATACATATGGCTGGTAGTTTTTGACGCGTTAATCGTTCGATAATGCAGTTGAATATGCAGCCCTAGTGATGAATAATTCGTTCTGGCGGTCGAGCTTTTTAAACAATTATTTCTATAATTATTTTTATAATCTAAAGAATTACTTCATGCTTGTTTATTTTTAAGTAAATTGTATTAATATATTTTTTAAGAATTTTTTTATATGTATGTTAAAATTATTTTTCTCTTCGTTATTATATAAGTTATTTATGGTTTCGAGTGAAGTCATTGAAATTATTTGAAGGTTTGTTTTATTTTCAGTCACATAATGAGAATTTGAATCGTGAAATAACATTGACATTGAATGCCTTGCAACAGAAACTTGATGACCAGGAGGAAAAAATCAAGGTCATAACCATCAATCAAAAATCAGAGGGTGAAAAACTTTGCGTCATTGAAAATAAAATGGAAAACAATATTAACAGCTTAAAAGGAACTGTTGGGCGACTGGAGAGAAATATTCAGACTGTGTTGTCAGAAGTGAACAAATCAAAAACTTCCTGTGATCAATTATGGAAAGTTTCTATTGACAATAAGGTCAGTTTAATATTAATTAGTTCAATAATTATATACATTCTTCTATTGACTAAATACACAACATTAAGATGGTTTAAAGACTATTGTTATCATTTTATAACACTTGCCAACAAATGAAACTTCTTCCTAGACTATTGGATTTATCAGTAGAATTATGACAATTTGGCCCTACAGAAACTCAAACTGTATAAGGTTTCAATTATCTTCACTTTCTATTGGGCACACAGGTAGATTATGCATGATAAAAACTAAACTTATAATTTTCCAGCATACATATTTAAGTATAGATATTTTTTTTCCAATTTGAGGGGGGGGGAGGAGGTTAGGGGTTGGAACAATGATAGCGATAAAAGTTTTTGGAAATTTTTTTTTTTCATTTATTAATGATTTAAAATTACGTGTCATTAAATAAAATCTTTTTCTATTTTAAATAAACACATTTTATTGGATTGATTCATGGTACAAAAGTTTTCATTTCAATAACAATAAATGTATTTTTTTGAGTTAGGAATTATCTCTAAATAGCATCAGATGTGCAATATTTTGATTGTCCAGGCTCCTATTGTACACACATTCTATATTATAATTTCTATTGGGTACTACTGTAAACACATTATATATTACTAGCTGTACCCAGCAAAGCCTTTGCAAGAAGATAGACTATTGTAAAGCCAGTGCCAAACCAAGGATTTGGGTGCCCGTGGGCTTGACCTCTTTTGACCCTACATTTTGACGTTCGATACCATACAATGAGATTATGCACTTAATATTTAATGTAAAAATAGTTTTGGGGGCTCCCCTCAAGCTGGGCCCGGCGGGACTTTTGATTTTGGACGCCCCTCCCCCACCCTACGTACGCCTCTGTGTTCAGCTTTGACAATATTTTCAATTTTTTTTTTTAAGTTATGAAATACCTAATTAGTTGTTGTTTCCTTTTTCTTACAACATCCTAAAGGATACATCATTTCAATAAAAAAAATGTCGAAAAGATATAATAAGTTACTTTTCATTAAAACAACCAAAAGGATAAATTCTAAAAAAAACAATACATAAAAAAATGTCAAAGAGAGGTATCGAACCTGGATAGTCAGAATAAAAATAAAACCTCCAAGTTCCTTAGCCATTCAACCACCACGTCACACAATCATATTGTACCCTGCAAAGCATTTGCATAGAGATAGACTATTGTTCATCCAGTGCCAAACCTAGGGATTTGGGGGCCCGAGGGCTTGGCCTCTTTTGGGGCCCCAACATTTTGACATTCGATACCATGACATGAGATTATGTACTTAATATTTAATGTCAAAAATAATTTTGGGGGCTCCCCTCAAGCTGGGGCCTGGGGTACCCTGAAAAGCTTTTGCATGAAGATAGACTATTGTAAAGCCAGTGCCAAACCTAGGGATTTGTAGGCCCGGGGGCTTGGCCTGCATTTTGACATTTGATACCAAGACATGAGATTATATACTTAATATTTAATGTAAAAAAAAGTTTGGGGGCTCCCTTCAAGCTGGGCCCTGCGGGACTTTCGATTTTGGACCCCTCCACCACAACACACGAACGAATAGACATTTTCAATGTACTATTAAAAAAAATTGCTCGATTATTTTTTCACTTACGTTTATTACTATTGTTTACGTTTGACAATGTTAAAATGCTATCTGTTTAAATAAAAACTACAATCATTTGAATGATATATATATATATATATATATATATATATATATATATATTATTATTATTACCTTTTAATATTTGGGACTTTTACATTTCATAATAAAAACCACAGAAACTATTTAAAACTGTAGATTTTTCAAAAAGAAATATCGAATCGAGACGCTGGTGGCTAGACGCCGTTTTTAATTCTTGTTTTCAGCTTTCGATTTAACGCAGAGAGTAAAATGAATAATATGTATATAGATAATTTCTATTGGGTAATACAGTACACACATTATATATTACAATTTCTATTCTGTACTACTGTACACACATTATATATTATAATTTATATTGGGTACTACAGTACTTTGGCTCCCTAAAAACACGAAAGCTATTTTCATTTTAAAAATCAAGCAAACATTCATTCACAAATCACACAGTAATAGTTCTCTCTCTCGAGCAGCAGCCAATTTAATCTTCCGTTTAACTCCATCATATCTTTTCTTTCCACCTTTCTTCTCTAATATTTTTGAAGTCAACTTTACAGAATGAACGTTACAAAAACGCTGTACATATTTCAGATGAACTTACCTTCTTTAAGTGTACAAGAGGAAATGATTGAATTATCAACTAACGATAAGCTAAGAATTAAATTTAAAATCGATTACCGGCAGTTGTTGCCCCAGAAACAGACACATATAATGTACACAAGTTCTTGAAAGCTTTCTATCAAGACATTTAGTGGATCATAGGTTTCCCTGCACGTAGTTAAACCTAGAGAATTCAATTACTACCTATTAAAATAGATCTGGTCTTAGACGAATAATTTCACTGCACCATGTTCACCCTTCTCATCAGAATAATTTGTTAAATGTGACAAATGAAATTTGTATTTATTAAACTTTGTATGTTTTATTCTATGTTGTTGTTTAACAAAAAAATGTTTGAAACTTAATGATATAAAAACAAATGTATTGTACCCAGTGTATAATCAAGACTAAAAAATGTGATGTGTTATTTTAGTTTGTATATATTATTCAAATAGTTTTAATGTTGGTAAAGTGTTTATGAAATATTCAAAAAAGCTCCAGATTAAAAATAAAAAAAAAAAACTTCGGAGATTTACTCTTTAATAAACATTTATGAACACTTCATTCATTATTGAACCAATTTAATGGTCAAGATTTACAGAATAAATTCATTTTAATAATAATATATTTTTTAAAAAATGTTTTTTCTCATTATTCGTTAAGCTGGTCATGGTTTCAAGTGAAGTAGAAGGAATGTCCAAATATATTGCTGAGCTAAGTAAGTAGATGATGTCTAAATATATTACTGAACTTAGTAAGTAGATGAAATATCCAAATATATTGCTGAGCTTAGTAAGTAGATGAAATGTCCAAATATATTGCTGAGCTTAGTAAGTAGATGAAATGTTAAAATATATTGCTGAGCTTAGTAAGTAGATGAAATGTCTAAATATATTGCTGAGCTTAGTAAGTAGATGAAATGTCCAAATATATTGCTGAGCTTAGTAAGTAAATGAAATGTCCAAATATATTGCTGAGCTTAGTACGTAGATGGAATGTCCAAATATATTGCTGAGCTAAGTAAGTAGATGGAATGTCCAAATATATTGCTGAGCTTAGTAAGTAAATGGAATGTCCACAATAATTTATTGCTGCCTAAGTATGAAGACTATTATAAATCAGCTTATGAGAGAATTGACTAGCAGTACTATATAACTGCTTTATTCTTATCAAAAATATATATCGTGTAGCACAAAACATTTTTTTTATTAAAATAACAACCTTTCGCCTAGCAAGTGTGTGAATTATTCATTGTAGGCTAAATTTAATGTCATGCCCAAACTGTATTTATTTCATTATATGGTTAAAACTTTTTATTGTCTTTACAGAAATATGCAACACTAAAAAGATATATTTTTCTGTTGGGATAAATTCAAAAAAAGTAGTACCCAAAAATGACATTGTAAAATACGACACAGTGTTTACAAACATCGGTAACGGATATAATATTCTGACTGGGATATTTACTTGTCCTATGGTAAGATAGTATTTATTTTTCTCCACAGTTTTCGCCCATGTTTTAAGCGAATCTTGAATAAAAGCATAACATCAAATTTCTCTAATTTTAAAAATATTTTATTTGTTCTCACTGGAGAACAGTTACCAGTGATGTATAAAGTAGATTACTGTCAACTTTTGGGTCTCGCTTTTGTCCTCTGGTGTAATCCATCTTATTATTGTAGGTACTCGCTTATATCATATATGTCGGTCTCGCAGATAAATCGAGAGTATTTTTGAAAATTATGAAATTTGTTATAACCCGAACATAAGTCTAGTGTATAACTTGACAACTATCATATTCTTTAAATTTCATAATTATACCGCTGGACTTCTACCGTAATTTTATTTAAATCTGCATTTGTTAACGCGCTATATGAACTAGGCACCAACCGCTTAGCAAGGGGTGACCGGATGCCAACCCTCACAATCACATTGCAAAGCACTCTACCAACAGAACCATCCAGCCACTTCGCTTAATTTAGATGAAAGGTCTAGATGCTATGAGAAAATTAGATATGATGTGGGTACAGAAACAACTCAATGCAAATTTAATAAAGAGTTACAAAACGCTGCGCCAAATGAATGTTGAGTCTATGTTTCCGGTGTCCGCTATTGCCCGCGTTGCCTTGCGGTGTTTAATGTACAATGTCGTTATCCAAATTCTATGAAATGTAGCGTGGCCCACGGATAAGTCGACCCTGTTTTTTTTCAGGGAATTTTAAGACATGAATTTTTCGATTTATACGCGAGTATTTACTATATTTAGGTCATGATGGACAGTATCTTCTCTTAGGCATTGCACTATTGGCCATGAAAAGGATGGACTCTGCCATAACAGTGCTGTCAGTGGTGTATTGGATTATAGAGATAAATATCTTATATTTTAGGGACTTGCAGACTGTTATCACTGGACTATTTCATTACATGATACACCACTTAGAAAAATTAGAAAACTGTCGGTGCTGTAACTTTTTGAAATCAAGACGCACCTAAGATCAAATATTTTTATTCAACCCAAAATTTTCAAATTTGAAAGAACTTGGATAAGAAATTGAACTTCCAATACGTTAATTTTAAAAAATAGTTTTTGGTACTAGTTAAGATACATTCATGGCATCTAGAGCATTTTTCTTTCGCAGAAAAGAATTTTGATTGTCATTTTATTTTCTCGGATTCTGACATATTAAATTGAACATATACCAGACATAGATACACTACAGTCGAATATGACCCTACAAAATTTTTACTCGAAAATAATTCTGATACTGCTCAAGTTCAACAAATAATTAGTACAAAGGGGAAGAATTGTGATATATTATTCAAACGTGAGAAAATATCTCCACATTAGCATTATTTCCCCTGACGGTTGAAGAAAAATCAATCGGTGAAAATTTGTCCTTAAATGTTGCGCATGTTGTCACTACCTCATATACTCACTTCTTCATATAGTCACTTCTTCATATAGTCACTTCTTCATATAGTCACCACTTCATATAGTCATTGCTTCATATAGTCACTACTTCATATAGTCAATACTTCACATAGTCACTACCTCATATAGCCACTACTTCATATTGTCACTATTTTGTGTAGACACTACTTCATATATTTACTTCTTTATATTGTCACTATTTTGTGTAGACACTACTTCATATATTTACTTCTTCATATTGTCACTACTTTGTGTAGACACTTCTTCATATAGTCACTACTTTGTGTAGACATTACTTCATTTAGTCACTACTTCATGTAGTCACTACTTCATATAGTCACTACTTTATATGGTCACTATTTCATATATTTACTTCTTCATATTGTCACTACTTTGTGTAGACACTTCTTCATATAGTCACTACTTTGTGTAGACACTACTTCATGTAGTCACTACTTCATGTAGTCACTACTTCATATAGTCACTACTTCATATAGTCACTACTTCATATAGTCACTACCTTATGTAGTCACTACTTCAATGATTATGTAAACAAAAAAAAATGTTTTACTCTATGGGTCTAAAATTATTCGTTGCACTGTCAGCTGCAGCAAACTAAGAAGAGACAATTTGCCAATCAGACAGGTAAGTTGTGGATTTCTAAAGTACGAACGAACTGACATGCTTAGAAGCCAAATTAATATGGACAAAGGGGTCAAAAATATAATTTATCCGTACATAACACGAACGTATGGTAGCAATATCTTTTAAGATCCCACCTCTCTATTGGTGCCTAGTAAAAGTATTTCACGTGGCACTCCAATATCCCGCCCAACGCCGGGTATAAATTCCAATTAATGATATAAATTCTCTATCATTTGACCACATGTCAGGCCCATTAAAAACATTTTCCAAATAGATGTGTTCTTGTAAGTCAGATGATCGTTTGCCTCTTTTCAGGAAGGAATCTACGTATTTCTAGTTGGCGTTTTGTCTGACCGAAACAAATATGTTGGACTTGATCTTTATCAGAATATGGACTACAAGATGTCTGTGTTTGCACGTGAAAATAACGGATACTGCAGTACAGGTGAGGTTTTAATTATAGCTTGAGTTGTAAGCTTACAATAGGTAGATAGACAGACAGAAATACGGACAAAGAGACAGACGGACAGCCGGACAGATGAATGGACGGATGAATGGAAGGGTAGGTGCATGGGCAGGTGGATAGATGGATGAAATGAGAGATAGATAGTAGACTCGTCTATATTAAATAAATAAATAGATAAAGGAAATATTTTAGAAAAAATTTTGTAGGTAGATATACTGTTTTATCTCTATACTTATAAGAGGCATTTGCTGTCTGTCTGTCTGTCTGTCTGTTCCCTTATAACCCAGACAACCAAATAACGTGAAATTTGGTACACTTTCACATAATTACATGGGGAAGGTTTTAGGGCATGTTTCGTTTCATCTCGATGAGTAGTTTAATTGTAATAAATTATTTTTATTTTAGTATTTTACCATATTAAAGTAATCTCGACGGCGCCATAAATAAAAACTCTTCTGTGACGTCATTTTCCGATGATCGAATAGAACTTGCGCGCTGGTGCTGTATCGTGCCTTTGTGATGCAAAGAATTGTTGATGTTTTTTCATGCTACCCGATTTGTACAGTTTGAGGAAGGTAAATGAATGAAGAAGGATTTTAGAAGAAGTGTGAAGCTATAATAATAAGTATATATATATATATATATATATATATATATATATATATATATATATATATATATTAGGTGATTCAAAAAAATGAAGTTTTGAATTTTTCATGGGGCACCATCTAAAAATGTTCCAATATATGAAAAAATAAATCAGTAAAATTTTTATTGATTTTGACACATGTTTAATGGTTGCTACCACATTGTGAATTTTACGAATTTCAATTATGTTACTCCTTGTTGGTAATAACGTGACTGCCTGACCGACTATGCCCAAAACATATTATTAATTGTGTGAAATGATGAAGATACAATGTCACTCTTATTTATTTCAGTTAATTTTAATCTTTGCTGTTGATTATTCTTTGTTAAATTTTTTTGTCTAATTTCTTTGGCCACGTTTACACAAAATCAATATTATAATATCACTCAGATTTTTGTATTTTATCTCTTAAAATCGTTTCAACTAGTTTAATAAAGATGTCCAGTAGTAGAGCAAAATTCACTGGAGCATGTGTCCTACTGGAGCGAAAGATGCAGAAGGAAATGTTGTGGCTGGCCTGTCGTCATCATATGCTTGAAATTATGTTGGAAGCAGGTGTGAAGCATTCATTTGGTCCTTCTACAAGTTCAGACATAGCAATCTTTAAGCGATTTAAACAACACTTGCCACTAATTGATAAATCAACATCTCAGACTGTTTTAACAGAGGAGTCTAGTACATCAGTCGTTGTTGACATTGCTGAAGAAATTATCAAATTTGCACAAAAACAGCTCACAACTTTTCAACCTCGTGACGATTACCGAAAGCTACTTGACTTAGTCATTTTTTATCTTGGAGGAATTCCAGCAAAATGTATATCATTTAAACAACCAGCTGGACTTCACCGTGCTAGGTGGATGGCCAAAGCCATATATGCCAACAAAATATGACTATTTCGGGCCCAATTTCGACTCACAGCAAAAGAAGAACGGGGTCTCAGAAACATATGCATTTTTTGCCACAAGAATTTACACTACACAGCACCATCAGCCATTTCAGCTCCTCGAAATGATCTTTGGCTTATCAAAAGCCTACAAAGGTTAGGGTGAGGGTTAATATTAGTTGGACTAATTAATTTAATGTACCAAGTGAATAGTGAAATTGTTAATATTATAAAACTTATTGTATCATTTAAGTATTTGCTTGCAGCTATCCTGATTCACAGATTTCAGCGGTGGCTTTGAAAAAATTTCTAAGACACCTCTGGTATTTATCAGAAGAACTTGTTGCATTGGCTTTTTTTGAGGATGAAGTACCACTTGACATAAAACAGAAAATGGTGAGATGTTTGAAAACAAATGGTTTACCTGGCTCTTTGAAAAAAACAACAATTGATCAATCTCTGATAGAATTCAAAGAACTTGATGATTTTGTTTCAAATAACACCTTTCGTATTTTTGCCATTTTTGGACTGTCATCTGAATTTTGAGCAGTGATCCAGATAGTTGGGAGACCAATGAAACCTTTAAAAAAGCAAATGCTGAACTATCCTCTCTCAGAGTTGTGAATGACATAGCAGAACTTGGAGTAGCTGTTATGTAAGATTACAATAAACTTCACACAAACAATGAAGAACAGAAACAGTACCTGCTGAGGGTGTGAAACAGTATAGACAGAACTGCCCAGACAGGAACAAGTCAACATTGGTGCAGTTGAACCAAAATTTAACTATTAATTTAATTGTTTGTATACTTTTTATTAAACAAGTAAAAAAACTTTAGATTTGTTTAACTGGTAATAAATATACTGATTTTTTCATTATTATTATTTGTTAAAACTAAACATGGCGGTAGCACCCTCTTAATATTGTCCAAAAAATTTAAAATTTGTACTGAATTTTTTTTTCATATATTGGAACATTTTTGGGGGGTGCCCAAAGTTAAATTCAAAATTTAATTTTTTACCATATTGTTTTGAATCACCCTAATATATATATATAAGAGAGAGAGAGAGAGAGAGAGAGAGCGAGAGAGAGCGAGGAAGAGAGAGATAAAGCGAGAGAGAGGGGGTAGGGGGGAGAGAGGAAAGGATGGTTGGAGGGGGAGGGAGGGAGGGGGAGAGAGGGAGAGGGGGAGAGAAGGAGTGAGGGAGAGAGGGAGATAAGAGATGTAGGGAGAGGGAGAGAGAAAGGGAGGGAAGGAAACAGAAATGAAGGAAGGGAGAGAGGGAGTAGGGAGGGAGATAGAGGGGAGGGAGGGATAGAGAGGGTGGGAGAGAGTGAGGGAAAGAGAGATAAAAAGAGAGGGGGCAGGGAGGGAGGGAGAGGAAATTAGGGAGGGAGGAAGGGGAGGGAGGGAGAGGGGGAGAGAGGGAGAGAGAGGGGGATGGGAGAGGGCGGGATGGAGAAAGGAGGGAGGGAGAGAGGGGGTAGGAGGGAAAGAGAGGATGGGAGAAATGGGAGGGATGAGAGATAAAGAGTGAGAGGGGGGCAGGGAGGGAGAGAGAGGGAAGGAGGAAGGGTGGACAGAGGAGAAATGGGGGGAGGGGTAAGGACAGGGGGAGAAAGTGAGATGTGAGAGTTAGGGAGGGAGGGAAAAGGAGGGAGGGAGAAAGGGGGGGAGGGAGGGAGAGAGAAAGGGAGAGAGGGGTTAGGGAGGGAGTGAGAGGGGGAGGGAGAGATAGAGGAAGGGAGAGAGGGGGGTAGGGAGAAAACAGAAGGTAAACTGAAAACCTTATTTTAAACCCGGGCAAAGCCGGGTACTTGCAGCTAGTATAAAATAAACCTATGTAGGTAGATATACTGTTTTATATAAAATAAACCTATAGTGGTAGCAACGTTCCCTCTAAGCTGCGCCAGCCTGCGCTAGCGCACGATTTTTCAGACCTCAGCGCACAACTTTTTGGCTTGACGCACAAAATTTGTGATTAGAGAAAAAAAATTTAATAAAATTTTGTCATAAAATTCCGCTTTGACTTGCGCTATATAAATGAGAAAAAAAAGAAAAAGTCGAAGGGAAAGGGTGACGATCAGGAGTCGAGTCATTTGGTGATATTGTGACGAGCTAGAGTAGATGTAGAGACAGAGACAATCCCATAGGACGTTTTAAGATAAGAAGACATCTAAGGTGTAAAGACCGGGAGACGACGTCGGACAGGCTAGAATGGTTAACAATGACGACCAGGTGACGCTCTTAGAAAGATTAGATAGTTAGGACAATACTGAAGAGACTGTGACGTATTTAGGGTATTTAGGGCACGGACGTTAGGGGTATAAATACGACTGGATTCGGACATCAGTTAGTTAAGAGAAGTTCTTAGTGAGGAGATATTGATATGAGAAATATAGTGACGAGAGTTGGAGAAAAAAGAAAATGTCGAAGCGAAAGGGCGAAGATCAGGAGTCGAGTCACTTGGTGAAAAAAAGACGAATGAATTTCAAGAAAGAATGGTTGAACGATTATTCCGTGGAAACTATAATGCCTGACAACACTGGCCGCCAACACGTGCTTCTAAAAGAAATATTCGAATATCGTGAACAAACCGAAGATGTAGTTTGCAAAATTAATTTGAAAGCAGAAATTACTGTTCCGGGAAAAAATGGGGTAAGTGGAAAATCGATTATCTGAAACGACATGTTAGAATTAAATCTCATGTAGCAGGCGTAAATAAACTTTATAACACCACAACAAAGGGATGCTTCAAACATTCTTACGAGAATCCCCCGAGACTAGAACAGAAAGAATAGACCACCAGCAGCGCAATAAATCTTGTCCTGACGAAGTCAAAATTTTAATTGACAATGTATTGCTTGCAGTGAAAATGAATGTTTCCATGCACTCAGTTCAGGAAATTCACAAACATATGGAAAAATACATAAAAATACCAACTAGCCGGAGAAGCAAAAACTACGCCTTTGAATTCATTGAAAGCATAAATACAGTTGTTAAAGCTAAAGTTTTAAAAGAAATTCGAGATTCTTCTTTTCACACCATCATTGTGGATGAAAGTACAGATATTTCCGTTTCAAAATTCTGATAATGTACATTAAATTTAGAAATGCTCACAAACAGATTTATTAAACTGTTTTTGCTGGTATTAAACAACTAACAGCATGCGATAGCAATTCAATTGTTTCTGCAATTGTGAATTTTTACAAAGAAACTAATCTTGACTTAAATCGAATGATTAGGTTCACGTCGGATGGTGCATCTGTGATGCTTGGCAAGAATAATGGTATTGCTGCCATATTACGCAAGTCTGTTCCTCATCTTGTTGAACAACATTGTGTCGCTCATAGAGAAGATTTAGGATTAGATGATGCATGGAAAAAAATAAAATTAATGAAGCAACTAGAAACTTTATTACGTACTGTCTATACATTGTTCAGCAGGTCAAGTGTAAAAAAAAGGCAAAATTGGCAGAAATTGCAGAAGCTGCAGATTGTGATATTGTTTCTTTCAGACCATTAAATCAAGTACGATGGCTTTGTAGGCATTTTGCTGTTAGTGCTGTGATAAATAATTATGATATTTTGGTTGACTATTGCAGAGAGGAAGTAAACGAAGATAATGACCCAGTGCATAAATACTGTCTTGACAAATTAACAAAACCAGAGATTCGCGTTGCATTAACTATCCTTTGTAATGTTCTTGGCGAGTTAGCAGAATTATGTAAGACTCTCCAGAGGAGCAACCTCAATACAGTCGAGGCGTTTCAGTTTGCCAAAGCCAAAATAAGGAAACTAAGATGACAGTATCTTGGGGAAAGTATATATTTTGAGGAAGAAGTGAAAAATCTATTATCATCATATAATCATTCAGTCAACACACATGACATAGTTAATTTTATTAAAGAGACATGTGACCACATGGACATAAGATTTCCAGATCTGGAATTACAGGACTGGTGTGTGTTTGATAAGGGTGTTTTTTAAATCCATCAAACTTGGACAATTTTCATTTTGGCATTGACCAACTTCGAAGACTAGCAAAAATTCTAAAAGAATTTATTTACAAAAGCTTTATAAAAAAAATTTCCTACATGTAAATATATGGAAGCTTCCCATGTGTTTGACTCTATTATCTTGTTATTTATATTCTTTTCAAATGACAGTAATTGTATTTTTAGTGCGCGTCGTGCTATTGGCGCACAATTTACACATCAATGAAATTTTGGCTCACAATTTTTTTCTTTTGGTGCACAAACCCCAAATCCTTAGAGGGAACATTGGGTGGTAGATACATCATAAAATATGTTGTCAAAATCGCTGATCAAAAGTATATTTACATCGGGTTCTCTGTACAGTAGTTATAAATGGATGATAAATACATATATTTATATACAACTCTATCTTAAAGATTGTTCGTACTTCAAACCAATTGTGTGATTTTATTAATTTAAAAAATACTTTTATGTCAACTTCACCAGTTTCTAGAATTTCATTTCTAGACTCCAAAAAAGGACGTCGTAGAGTTAAAATGTTGAGCCCACGGGGAAAATCACATAAATTAAATTATAGAGAAAGCGCATCCCTCCATTTGAATCACAATTTCAAATCGCCACCAAAATGTTTATTTTTTTGTTAACTTCAAAATCAATCAATATTAATACTTGACTGGATATTTGTTTAATAGAGCAATATGTAATCGTCAAATAAATGACAAGAAACGTAATAAACTTTTCAAAAGGCCTGACCGATATATTTATTGTCAATTATTAGCTAATAATAATGTCCAATGGCCATGAAGGCAATACGGGAGACAAGGAGGACATTTTCTCCATCACCTGAAAAGGTACTTTTGTTCTTACTGGAGATCAAACCTTATACTCTTAGGTCTACAGTCGAGCATTGTACCGCACGACTATCCGTCCCCTCACTACACCATGTGTCTGGAGTTCTTCTATTTAATAAACTTGCTAAAGTAAAAGTTACAGGTGTTACACTATTAGAAAGCCAATCACGGTAATGTCGACATTTATTAGTCAATGATAGATGATTTTAAATAACATGGCGCTCCGTGACGTATATTCTGTGGGCAAGGTCAAATATTGCATTATTCTATTGGG
Source organism: Bulinus truncatus (assembly GCA_021962125.1). Lineage (NCBI taxonomy): Eukaryota > Metazoa > Mollusca > Gastropoda > Planorbidae > Bulinus > Bulinus truncatus. The sequence continues at coordinate 2,829,990 of JAGDYQ010000034.1, forward strand.
ATGAACAGGTCATTAAATGATGCAAAAAAAATATATATCCTTGACCACCGGTCGGTGATTGTGAAGACGCGACTGTTCTTAGTGATTTTTCGGATGTCAATGTGAGCAGTTTCTCGTGCAGAATGTTCAGTTTCTTAATCTTAATCTTAATCCTTCTTGTGCCGTTATACGTCACATAGGGCTCTCAGCGTGTCTCTCCAGTTCTGTCTGTTTTGAGCTAACTTTTCTATTGTTTTTAGGCAATCTATATTGGCATTTTTTGCCTCTTTGATTATAGTTATTTTCAGTGTTTCGCGAGGTCTTCCCCTTTTCCTTCTTTCTGTTGGCTCCCAGCAAAGCGATTGTTTCACTATTCTTTCGTTGTCTCTCCGCATCACATGTCCCACGAGTTGTCATCTTCTTCTTTTGATCACGGTTGAGATATAGGGCTGTCCTGCAATGTCTCTAATTTCTTTGTTGGTTTTAAAGTCGTTCCATTAAATTCCTAAAATTTTCCGTAGGCATTTGTTTTCAAAGGAGTCTAGTTTATTTCTAATTTCTTTGTTAAGTTTACATTTGGAATACAGTTGTTTCAGAACACCATGTTCTAGTCCTAGATTGTAGAAATATTTCTCGGCGTTCATGACAACTGCAAGGACGCTTCGTGGAGCACCGAGACCTCTGCCAACATCTGGTAGACGGATGCGTACATTATGTCAAACTTTCGCTGCATCTGAATTTTTTTAGCATCTTCGCACCTTAAGTTTGCTCAACTAAACATGTGCTGCAGCTCTCTTGTTCCTGATTTCTTATTTTGACATAGTCTGCAAGTATTTTTCCCTCAGTACCCTTCATTTGCTTCATTACATAATCCACAAATAGCGTTGACATTGTTGCCGCAGGATTCACAAGAGCGCATTGAATATTGGTCATATATTTCCCGCCATTTTGGGAACTGAGCGGCTAAAGTAGAATACTTCGGACATTGGCCACACACCTCGACCAAAGTGTGAAATGGAAGACCAATTTGGGAACTGGTCGAACTTCGGGCTTTGGCCGTGACATATATATAGGCCAGGAGTTTTAGCAACCTACCCAGAATAAATTCTTAACAAATGGTTTAAATGCGGAATCTGGTATGAATGACACCCAATGAAACTCATTGGAATTTTTTCTACAGCATTGCAAAAATTGCATGAATTACACGTAACTTTCCATTATTCACGGTTCTGTAAGTGTCAATAACCTTGGTAAATCTGAAGTAGGTCTAATCCACGTCATACTGTCACCAAACGTGCTTCAGATTATGTTATATAAGTATTTAAAATGAAAAGTCAAATAAAGTGTAACCAATATGACCTGCTTCCAGTGGCGCAACCAGGAGGGGGGCGGCAAAATCATGAAATACATAATTTAAGTTATAAAGTTACAAATAAGACTGTCAAACTGTCTTTTTCAACATGTGAGCCCCCCCCCCCCAGCATTTTTTGCTGGTTGCGCCACTGCCTGCTTCCATTAGTAGACCTACGTTTTAACCGTATTGACGAAGCATTAGCTTCATAAAAGTAATACATAAATTTTTATGTTTGTTGCATTATATAAAAACTACTTCATAAAACAAACCATAAATAAATAAATAATACAACACTCTGAACTGATGTGAGTAGCAGCCCCGTAGCGTGAAAAATCCACAGCAGGGGCCAGGCATTCTACAGCAGGGGCCAGGCATAAGCGGGGGGGGCGGGTAATACATTTTACTAAGTAGAGCAAATAAACAGAGGGGGCCAGACAAAAGGCAGAGGGGGCCGGCCCCCCTGCCTCCCCTCACGCTACGGGCCTGGTGAGTAGTATGGCTTTCAGACTCCGGGTGTGGCAGGCATCAAACCGCTGGTGAAACTGGCAGTTGCTTTCACCCAGTGCCATAATCACAGTGTTCACATGCTGGTATACACCCCTTTCTCAAATGCCCAAGGTATGAAGAATTCCAAGAATTTATCATCAATTATTTCATCTTTTACATCCAGCATGTCATTATCATGTAACTCTTCATCGTCAATCATTTCCACAACATTGACCAGCTCCTTGGCATTCAAACATGACTCTCCATTACAATTTTTGAAGGCTGTTATGCATGACAAACCATACTCAAAGCAGCGACACAAACGTGTCCCACGCTGTTTCCTGGATCCGGAAGTACATTTGCAAAAAACCACCTTCAGAACATCTAAGTCAGTGGCAATATGGATGTACTTTTCCTCATGAAGCTTCCATCCCCATTCTGTGTGATTCAGTATTGCTTAACAACATCAAGCTATGTTCCACCTTCCAGCCACTGAACAGCACGGAGTAAGTAACCGCCGTCTACAACATGAATCGAACTGCTTGGTTTCAATGATGGTTATACACCCTTGCAGATTTCTTTACCGAGCTGTGATTTATCAACTTTCCGCATGTAGTTATCTTTGAACAGAGAAGTAGGAAGTGTTGACAGCTCATAGCTGAAATATTTCTCCATATCAGGTGATCTTTGCATTATGACCAGAAGCCTATTAAATAGAACTGTGGGATCAACACCTGTCAAAGCTTTCTTGGATGTTGATGAAGAAGCATTGTTTACTTGTGCTAATGTTCTTATTTGAGATTTTCTTTTAAGGACAACATCCTTGAAGTTCTTGCCGCTCATGTTCTGAACAATATCAGCGCCAACTTCTTCAGCATTGTCGCAGTTTATATTATCAGATTCAGATGCTGCAAGACCTGATGGTATGCTGTGGAGTCTTGTGTCAGAAGTATCAAATTGATTATGTGACTTCAAGAATTCGAAAACTTTTGTGAGATCGTCATTATCTCTATTGATCCTGGACTACCCCTCTTCCGGATGCTGAACTGCATCATGGCAGTAGTCATATCAGCAAACTGCACTAAAGATGTCCTTACAGCTGCAGTCCTATGAATTGTGAAAGTCCATGTGGTGCGTACACTCTCAGTCACTCCTCTTCCATGAGTTATTCCTCCCTTACCTTTAATGGCCCGCATCATTGCCTGCTCTATGGTAAGGTCAACTGACAGTCCGGCCCACTGTTTACTACTACGCCGTCCAACATGTGATCATGACATGAGCTGCTTGTGTAGATCTGGATGTGAGTTAGGTAAGCCCATCATCATCTCCAGGTAGAGACGAGCACACTTGGCATAATTGTTGTGACCAGATGCTGCTAAGAGATTCACCATTCTCCTGATACTGACAAGATGTAGCTGATAGTTGCCCATTTGTTCTGCCCGCAGCAGAAGCTTTAATGTGGAAATGTAATACATATACAGAAGCCAAAGGTTTTTACAATATAAGCTATAGTAATAGTTATGTCATTTTCAGGGCCCCATTCTACACCTTATAAGTAGCTATACGAGATAAAGGGCCCTAGGGTCCCCAAGAGTAGCTATCCCCCTAACATAAATTTGGTTTAAATAATTTTGGTAATGTCTTTTAAGTGCTGGGCTTCAGTGTTTTTGAAGGTACCGTCTTATCTTTTAGTATTTTTTAATAATCTTGTAGTTGGCAGCTGCCTTTTTTTGTAAACAATTCAGGTCATGGCTGACAGTATTTTATATAGAATATAGAGGACATTTTTTTACAAATTTATTTAATGCATTTAAACACAATTTAGGTATTCAAAACAAGGGTGTCATTAATCCTCGTTATGTTAACTAACTAGTTATTACCAAATAATTTCACAAAACGCTTGTAAGACATTAATTCTAGGTACGTAATGTAATATTTATTCAACTCCTGGCCTAATATACCAACATACACATACATAATTTTATTTCTACACTGTCCAAATGATTCTGCTGAAAATTCTATTATTTGTTTAAAAAAAAGTATTTGGCTTTATATCGTCTTTGAAGTATTCACAATAAATGCCTCTTTGTTTTCCCCCAATCTAGGTAATTCAGTCATTCTACACTTGAAACTAGGAGACCAAGTTTACCTAAAGGCTAAAGACTCCAGTGATCTCTATGGCAAGCCATTGGACATAGTCAACACATTCTCTGGTTGTCTATCGGCTGCTGACGAAGCTACTTGAAAAATGAATGTTCAAGCTTTAAAAATTAATTTTGTTTAATATAATTCATTAAATTTTCTCGAATATTACGGAAGTGTCGAAAACAAAAAGTTAAACTTATAAGGGAGACAAATGTAAAAAATGGAAAGTATTAAACTAGGCAGAAAGTTAATTCCCTTTGATTAAACTTTTTTTTTCTTGAATTTAGTCGCTCAACATAAAGTGAAAATTATGTATATTACCAGAAACTATAACACATTTATTTATTTTTATTTTAGTTGACAAAGACACGCAGATAAGAGGATCTTTGAAGACTCAGAGATTTTCTAAATGAGATATTTTATTTCAGTTATGCAAATGACAATGTGTTAGGAGTAAAAAAAAAATAAAAGTTTTCTTTAATGGGCCATCGGGGCAGATGAAGGTAGAATTGGATTGAGTGATTAGCACAGCGCCCAGCTGCCTTTACTTTCCCTATTTTATTCAGTTACCCATTTAAAGCTGGGTTGACTTTTGAGACTTTAACATCACTAGGACCTAGAAAAAATCCTGGGTTCGATCATCGGTGAGAACCCAGGACTCTCAGGTTGTCTTTCGAGCGTAAACACCACTCGGACACGTTTAAAGTAAGTGTTATAAAAACAACAAACTTTAAACGTAAGCACGGCGCTGTGTTTAAATAGATCCGATGACGCACGGTGCTGTGTTTAAATATATCCGATGAACCACGATGTGTACATTTGTTATCACAATGAGTGGAAAACAATTTCATTCCTCCCTGTGTAGGACGGGCTCATCGAGTTTGTCCTCGGCATCTTTTTTTTTTATACTCACACATTCACAAAAGTAAAACTCTCTGAGCCCTAGATGAAGGCAGAACCCAACCGTTTCTGTAGCCAAGGCATATAAATTGATTGTGTGGTTAGCACAATGCCCAACCGTCTTTAATTTCCAACCTAACTCACGTACCCGTTTTACTGTACTTCCAACGAGGGTCGAACCCTAGAATCTCAATTTAGAAATTAGAGGCTCTACACAACGCGGCCACCTGTCTTTTTGTTCTCTATCTCAGTTTACCCGGCTTTGCTCGGGAAGATGGATTTTCTACTAGACATTTGAAAAATATAAATGCTTAAACCAATTGTAATTCAATGAGTTTTGCCCATCAAAGATTATAAATTTTTCGTGATAAATGCTTTTTAACAGTAATTGTTTTCTTATTGTTAAAATCAAACTATTGCTTCGTAAATAAAGAAAGAAATATGAAAAATGTCTTTCCTGTTTTGTTGGATTTGAAAACAATGCAGCAAACAAAATGTGGGTTATTTTTGTGAAAAATATCACTGCGTTAAATGTATCACATTGTGTAAAGTCTAGTTATTATCTGCTCTATTCATCAGAGAATGCATTAAATATGGATATCACTAAGTAAAAAAAAATAATTGTTCTGGGAATAAGTCATAGCATAAAAAGTGGAGAGTGATCAAAATTTGCTGGATCGTTATTCGAACACTTATTGTGTTCTTGTATGAAGTTGCAAACTTCTCTGTGGAGAAATAGTATAGACAGAGTTTGATGACGCAATTTGGTAGCTGGCGTCATGCGCCCACCACAGCCTCCATGACGCCATTCCTCCATCGCGTTGTATTTTACTGTCAGTTCTACGTCATCGCCTTGTATTTTACTGTGAGTTCTACGTATATATGTTATTTCCATGGTTATTTCTAACAAAATGGCGTATACTACAATCGACTGTTGGAAGCACGTGTTTTATTTTAGCAGTTGTGTGCTCAGTCTTAGCTTTTGGCATCGTGGTATGCTGGTGCATGTTGTAGTTTGTATCTAGACAGTAGTTTTTGTACTCCTCCTGAGTTCACCATTATGTCAGTTCATGTTCATACAGTTATATTCAAGAATTAAATATTATTATTGTTACTTTCAACTGGAGTCGACTTAGTATATTAGTGTTGTTCACTGTTGTTGGCACATCTACTTCAAGTTTATAAAAAGAACCTCAAAACACTTTCGTTTACGGAAAAGATGTATCTTAAATACAATGATTTATTCCATTATTCATCATATATAATAATACTCATTTCCAGTGTACGTTAAATCGAAAGTAAAGAATTAATACAACAGTATTCCAGTTTAAAATACAACCATGAAAAAAAATTGGATCTGCCCGAAACCAAAAAAATAACCTAGCCTACCGATCAAGCCTAAGGGGATGTAACTCTGTGCAAAGGTTTTGCAGGGTACAGCTAGTTAAAAAATAATCTCTCATTGGTATTTGGAGTAAAAGAAATGCTTACTTAAAGAAGTTCACATTTATAGAGACATGTGATCTATTTCGTCATGAAGTCATTATAGCTTGATATGAACATAAATACAACAATGTTTTTTACATAAAGGCTTTTTCTTGATTAAAAAAAATTAATTAGTCATTGTTTGATTGTTAACTATAGCTCGATTTCACTCGTTGTTCATTATTATAATAGTACTCTGTTGGTTAAAAATACTATTCCTGTTTTGTTTGTTCTTTTTTTTTTTTTATTTTTGGTATTAATGTAATATTTTTATTAATATTGGTTTGATCTGCAGAATTACAATTTCATCAATAAAAACTGTCACATATATGAAATTCTTTTTGAAACAAAACTTTCTAATTGGCTTTGTAAGGGAGAGAAAAGCTAAGAAGGAGTCACGAAAACAATTTAAAAACAATGGAATTGTGTGTCTTAAATCACCCATCCACGGCCATATCCCGCATTAAAATGACGTCATCTGTCAAGTCTGTCATCTGTGAAAAATATTATTACGGATTTTTTTTTCTTGTATTAGCGTTATCTTTCAACATCCGGGTTATATTTGTCTGACCAGCAGACGAACTTTTTTTCTACTATTTATCTCTTATGTGGACACGAACTGAATTTTTCATTATTAAGGTCAAATTTCTAAACTTGGTCAGAGTTTATAATGGATAAAAAAAAGTGAAACCAATCGAAACTGATCATCCCCCCCCCCCCACCTTATCTCGATGTCACACTGTGTCACGTGAATCGATTGTCTGCTGTATCAATTGAGCGGGATATCATCAGAGATTTAGGCTTAATAGAAATAAAAACAAAACAAAGACTGAACATTTTTTTTTAAAATATGAAATAAAACAACATGCAATATGATAATCGCGAGATTTAACAGACAATACTACAGATTATTGAACAGAAGTGTGTTTTACAGTTTCATGTAGTGGAATTTCGATCGACATTATAATAATCCACACGTAATGTCTGCATTTTGGAAATATCAAAATTTCGGAGTGTCATATTTTTTTTCCTTTGTTCCTTAACCGATGTGGTTGTTTGGGGGAACGAATTCACAAATCAAAAGATATCAGTTGCGCTTTCACACGTCCATTCATTGGGCTTAAGGTCACAAATCAACAGATATCAGTTGCACTTTCATACGTCCTTTCATTGGGCTTATGGTCACAAATCAACAGATATCAGCTGCACTTTCACACTTCCTTTCATTGGGCTTATGGTCACAAATCAACAGATATCAGTTGCACTTTCACACGTCCTTTCTTTGGGCTTATGGCCACAAATCAACATATATCAGTTGTGCTTTCATACGTCCTTTCATTGGGCTTATGGTCACAAATCAACGGATATCAGTTGCACTTTCACACTTCCTTTCATTGGGCTTATGGTCACAAATCAACAGATATCAGTTGCACTTTCACACGTCCTTTCATTGGGCTTATGGTCACAAATCAACATATATCAGTTGTGCTTTCATACGTCCTTTCATTGGGCTTATGGTCACAAATCAACGGATATCAGTTGCACTTTCACACTTCCTTTCATTGGGCTTATGGTCACAAATCAACAGATATCAGTTGCACTTTCACACGTCCTTTCATTGGGCTTATGGTCACAAATCAAAAGATATCAGTTGTGCTTTCATACGTCCTTTCATTGGGCTTATGGTCACAAATCAACGGATATCAGTTGCACTTTCACACGTCCTTTCATTGGGCTTAAGGTCACAAATCAACATATATCAGTTGTGCTTTCATACGTCTTTTCATTGGGCTTAAGGTCACAAATCAACAGATATCAGTTGCACTTTCACACTTCCTTTCATTGGGCTTATGGTCGCAATTCAACATATATCATTTGTGCTTTCATACGTCCTTTCATTGGGCTTAAGGTCACAAATCAACAGATATCAGTTGCACTTTCACACTTCCTTTCATTGGGCTTATGGTCACAAATCAACATATATCAGTTGTGCTTTCATACGTCCTTTCATTGGGCTTATGGTCACGAATCAACGGATATCAGTTGCACTTTCACACGTCCTTTCATTGGGCTTATGGTCACAAATCAACATATATCAGTTGTGCTTTCATACGTCCTTTCATTGGGCTAAAGGTCACAAATCAACAGATATCAGTTGCACTTTCACACTTCCTTTCATTGGGCTTATGGTCACAAATCAACAGATATCAGTTGTGCTTTCACACGTCCTTTCATTGGGCTTATGGACTTGGTGGCTTTCATTTCTCCTCAAAGTCAGCGGAGAATTAATTGTTTTGTCTTTACCACGAATAGAACCCTGTACCTCCTGCATTTGAGTCGAGTTGTCTATCCAGCCGTAATTTTCATATAGCGTGACGTAGAAGGGCGATAGAGAGGAATATAAAAGTCATTCTTGCTTCAACTATTAATCAGTTCAAATAACTCCAAGGTATATCACGTAATGACTAAAAACTGTTTCTCTTGTTGAAATAAATGATAACAGAGGAAGATGATGCATCATTATGAATATTTTAATTCTCTTACCAGCACAAATAACCAGTCCCCATCTAAATGTGTTTTTATTACCTTTATTTCATTTTCTTTAACAATGGATGGCAGAGAAAAATAATTAATAGTTACAGCTGTTTTAATTAGAACAGCAAGTCTCAATATGTGTGTAAATATTAAATAAAAGCATTCGGACACACCCAGTGGTCAACCGGTTTGTAATACATGTACCTTGCTTTATTGTTTTCCCACTTTTAAGGCGTTTACAGCTGATGTTATGTCTTTCATAGGACACTATTCACATCGTCACTTCAACATTAACCGGTCGTACCAAGCACATGTCACCTTTGTCAACATCGGCCGTCCAAAGTATGACAATGGCCGCACAATATGATTATTTTTATCATTATATATCAAAATCGTTTACCAAAGTAAGGTAAACTCATGATTATATATATATATATATATATATATATATATATATATATATAGTTAGTTAGTTAGATAGATATATATAGATATAGATAGATATAAACACATTAACCGATTATTTATAGATAAGTTTTCAAGACATATAAAAACACTACTCAGTGTTAAATAGCTACATTGTTCTTTACATGATAACAGAGTTGATTTTATTATATACACAACACAAAACAGCAGTCCAACATATTTTCAGCTGTTATCTGAACAGAGATCTGCCTTTGCCATATCAGCCTGGAATAATTCCAACGATTCAACCCCCACCCACCCCCCACTCACGCCTCCCCTTATTACCCCATTCAAGTTGTTGAAATGAACTTGATTGGTTTGGCTAAGGTTATGTTCACAGTAAAGAGTCAAGACTACATGTTAATTAGTCAATTTCATTAATGTTAGTTGTGGACGTTAGTAGTGTATTATCCCAACACTTGATGGAAGCCGTCAGTACCGTGAGTAGGTCTGTGAGAGCCACTGTTAGAAATGATTACATGATATTTATTATAACGAATGTTGAACGATTTTGTTATCCAAATAAATAGATAATTATTTAAATATGTTGTTAGTGTTCAACTTTGCAATATATAACGACATCTAATTTGTTTGTTTTTTTTTTTTGTTTTTTTTATATTTGGTACTGTTAGTGGCTGTTGTAGTTAGTGCAGCAATCAAAAGTACATTTAAGTAGAACAAAATGTATGACAATGGACATTTTGGCTTTGGGCGCCCTACCAGAGTCGGACTTAGGGCAGACGATTATAGGGCGCAGTAGAATATATTGGAGCATTTAAAGATTATATATATATATACAAGGGTTACATTTGGGCTGTAAAAGCCCCTCTAAAGACAAAGCCCCGGAACCCCGGTCTTTAAATCTGCTACTTCGCCTTACTTTGCCTGAGAAATACTTTGTAGCTAAATTTCTGCAACTTTTTTTCATTGGGATATTAGAAAAATACAATATATAAAATATCTACGAATCATCAGAGCAGCAGTATGTATATGTTCTGTGTGTATGTTCGTATGCGGGTTATTCCGTGTAATAATCTTCTTGATTCACTGCAAACTTAACGATATAACAATTGTATTTATCACGATATAACAACTGCACTTGTCACGATATAACAACTGCACTTGTCACGATATAACAACTGCACTTGTCACGATATAACAACTGTATTTATCTCGATATAACAACTTCACTTGTCACGATATAACAACTGCACTTGTCACGATATAACAACTGTATTTACCACGATATAACAACTTCACTTGTCACAATATAACAACTGCACTTGTCACGATATAACAACTGCACTTGTCACGATATAACAGCTGCACTTGTCACGATATAACAACTGTATTTATCTCGATATAACAACTTCACTTGTCACGATATAACAACTGCACTTGTCACGATATAACAACTGTATTTACCACGATATAACAATTGTATTTATCTCGATATAACAACTTCACTTGTCACGATATAACAACTGCACTTGTCACGATATAACAACTGTATTTACCACGATATAACAACTTCACTTGTCACAATATAACAACTGCACTTGTCACGATATAACAATTGTATTTGTCACGATATAACAACTACATTATATCAATAGTTGTTAAGTGTAACTATAATAAATAGGTCAACACGTTGTATTTTCACAACTTCTTCAGTTCAACAACAACAAAACATTTAACAAATGATAATTTGCCACCATCATTACTAATTGTGTCATTAAAATAATATATATATATATATATATATATATATATATATATATATATATATATAGTGTTGCTCAATAAAAAAAATAAACAAACAACACTAGTATATAATGGAGACTGGTGGTCGTGCGGTGTAGTGCGCTCGACCATTGACCAGAGAGGTCTCGGGTTTGAATATAAGTGAGACCCTTGGGATTTCTTCAAGTGCACCCAGCTTTAAATGGGTACCTGACTTTAAGATGGGGGGGGTAAAGGCGGAAAGGCGTTTTCAATAGGTCCATCGCTCCTAGCTTAAAACTTCCCAGAAACTCTGCAATGCCCGATCCAAACTATCAACTCAACCTAAATATTGATCTACCAAGTTATTCATTCATTTATTCTTAACCCGGCTCCCCAATCTACAGCAGCGAGCATCATTTTTCTAAGTGCTATAAAGCTCAAAAGATCTTAGCTTTGAGCCCAAGAACTTCATTCAAAGATTCAGTAGATCATCGAATTGGTAGAGCAGCTCTTTTATCTTTGAAAACCAGTGATAGGAATGCTCATCCACGCTGAGGTTTACTTATACCTTAAACGTGACTTATGACTTATATATGAATTATACCGTGTACATGACTTACACCTTATACACACATTGAAAAACATCGCCTGCACTTTATTTATTTTTTTTAAATGCCTATAAGTATAAGAAGTTTATCTCGAAAATCCTATGAAACAAAAAATGGGGCGGTATTCATGCTGTTTTACTTTCAAACCCCCCACCACAGGGGCGTTACAGGAGGCCATACTTTGGTGTCTTTAACAAAGTCTAAGCCTTGCAGCTTTTGTCAGGTACGACTTTATTCAAGGTAGGTCAAGTTGTATTATTCACCAGGACGTGAATCTCCTCTGAATATCAAAGCGACAATCGAACCAGAAACTTTTAGCTCGACCTGTAGTTAAAACAAGTTATATCTATCTCAGGGAAATGTGTTTTAGACAGAACACATTCGTAACTTAGAAATTGATACATTAAATTCAAATACAGGTAAAATGTACTACAAAGACAGGTAATTTCCACCTAAAAATCAGGTAAATTGTACTGTAAAAATAGGCCACCTATACCTCAAAAGCAGGTAAGCCGTATTTCGCCTGACCCTAATACCAACTACTAATCCCATTGAGTCCACTGAGTCTGTTTTACGGATTTCAAAAGATCGCATGCTGATCCTGGACTCTTCTGTACAGCGATGTTTTAGTCTTCTGATACTTGTCTATGTACGTTTTAAAAATTAATATTAGTTGAAAGAGTAGGGGTGCGGTGGGATGGGGAGGGGAGGTGAGGAGAATGTGGTGATGGGGTCTACTGTGAGGAGACTGTGCTGATGGGGTCTACTGTGAGGAGACTGTGCTGATGGGGTCTACTGTGAGGAGACTGTGGGGATGGGGTCTACTGTGAGGAGACTGTGCGGATGGGGTCTACTGTGAGGAGACTGTGCTGATGGAGTCTACTGTGAGGAGACTGTGGGGATGGGGTCTACTGTGAGAAGACTGTGCTGATGGAGTCTACTGTGAGGAGACTGTGGGGATGGGGTCTACTGTGAGAAGACTGTGCTGATGGAGTCTACTGTGAGGAGACTGTGGGGATGGGGTCTACTGTGAGAAGACTGTGCTGATGGAGTCTACTGTGAGGAGACTGTGGGGATGGGGTCTACTGTGAGGAGACTGTGCTGATGGAGTCTACTGTGAGGAGACTGTGGGGATGGGGTCTACTGTGAGAAGACTGTGCTGATGGGGTCTACTGTGAGGAGACTGTGGGGATGGGGTCTACTGTGAGAAGACTGTGCTGATGGAGTCTACTGTGAGGAGACTGTGGGGATGGGGTCTACTGTGAGAAGACTGTGCTGATGGGGTCTACTGTGAGGAGACTGTGGGGATGGGGTCTACTGTGAGAAGACTGTGCTGATGGGGTCTACTGTGAGGAGACTGTGGGGATGGGGTCTACTGTGGGGAGGGGAGACTGTGCTATTGGGGATGGGGTCTACTGTGAGGAGACTGTGCTGATGGAGTCTACTGTGAGGAGACTGTGGGGATGGGGTCTACTGTGAGAAGACTGTGCTGATGGGGTCTACTGTGAGGAGACTGTGGGGATGGGGTCTACTGTGAGAAGACTGTGCTGATGGAGTCTACTGTGAGGAGACTGTGGGGATGGGGTCTACTGTGAGGAGACTGTGCTGATGGAGTCTACTGTGAGGAGACTGTGGGGATGGGGTCTACTGTGAGAATACTGTGCTGATGGGGTCTACTGTGAGGAGACTGTGGGGATGGGGTCTACTGTGAGAAGACTGTGCTGATGGGAGTCTACTGTGAGGAGACTGTGGGGATGGGGTCTACTGTGAGAAGACTGTGCTGATGGGGTCTACTGTGAGGAGACTGTGGGGATGGGGTCTACTGTGAGAAGACTGTGCTGATGGGGTCTACTGTGAGGAGACTGTGGGGATGGGGTCTACTGTGAGGAGACTGTGCTGATGGGGTCTACTGTGAGGAGACTGTGGGGATGGGGTCTACTGTGAGGAGACTGTGCTGATGGGAGTCTACTGTGAGGAGACTGTGGGGATGGGGTCTACTGTGAGGAGACTGTGCTGATGGGGTCTACTGTGAGGAGACTGTGGGGATGGGGTCTACTGTGAGGAGACTGTGCTGATGGGGTCTACTGTGAGGAGACTGTGGGGATGGGGTCTACTGTGAGAAGACTGTGCTGATGAGGGTCTACTGTGAGGAGACTGTGGGGATGGGGTCTACTGTGAGGAGACTGTGCTGATGGGGTCTACTGTGAGGAGACTGTGGGGATGGGGTCTACTGTGAGGAGACTGTGCTGATGGGGTCTACTGTGAGGAGACTGTGGGGATGGGGTCTACTGTGAGGAGACTGTGCTGATGGGGTCTACTGTGAGGAGACTGTGGGGATGGGGTCTACTGTGAGGAGACTGTGCTGATGGGGTCTACTGTGAGGAGACTGTGGGGATGGGGTCTACTGTGAGGAGACTGTGCTGATGGGGTCTACTGTGAGGAGACGGTGGGGATGGGGTCTACTGTGAGGAGACTGTGCTGATGGGGTCTACTGTGAGGAGACGGTGGGGATGGGGTCTACTGTGAGGAGACTGTGCTGATGGGGTCTACTGTGAGGAGACGGTGGGGATGGGGTCTACTGTGAGGAGACTGTGCTGATGGGGTCTACTGTGAGGAGACGGTGGGGATGGGGTCTACTGTGAGGAGACTGTGCTGATGGGGTCTACTGTGAGGAGACTGTGGGGATGGGGTCTACTGTGAGGAGACTGTGCTGATGGGGTCTACTGTGAGGAGACTGTGGGGATGGGGTCTACTGTGAGGAGACTGTGCTGATGGGGTCTACTGTGAGGAGACTGTGGGGATGGGGTCTACTGTGAGGAGACTGTGCTGATGGGGTCTACTGTGAGGAGACTGTGGGGATGGGGTCTACTGTGAGGAGACTGTGCTGATGGGGTCTACTGTGAGGAGACTGTGGGGATGGGGTCTACTGTGAGGAGACTGTGCTGATGGGGTCTACTGTGAGGAGACTGTGGGGATGGGGACTGTGAGGAGGTGCTGATGGGGTCTACTGTGAGGAGACTGTGGGGATACTGTGAGGAGACTGTGCTGATGGGGTCTACTGTGAGGAGACTGTGGGGATGGGGTCTACTGTGAGGAGACTGTGCTGATGGGGTCTACTGTGAGGAGACTGTGGGGACTGTGGGGTCTACTGTGAGGAGACTGTGGGGATGGGGTCTACTGTGAGGAGACTGTGGGGATGGGGTCTACTGTGAGGAGACTGTGGGGATGGGGTCTACTGTGAGGAGACTGTGCTGATGGGGTCTACTGTGAGGAGACTGTGGGGATGGGGTCTACTGTGAGGAGACTGTGCTGATGGGGTCTACTGTGAGGAGACTGTGCTGATGGGGTCTACTGTGAGGAGACTGTGGGGATGGGGTCTACTGTGAGGAGACTGTGCTGATGGGGTCTACTGTGAGGAGACTGTGGGGATGGGGTCTACTGTGAGGAGACTGTGCTGATGGGGTCTACTGTGAGGAGACTGTGCTGATGGGGTCTACTGTGAGGAGACTGTGCTGATGGGGTCTACTGTACTGTGTGATGGGGGAGAATGTGCTGATGGGGTCTACTGTGAGGAGACTGTGGGGATGGGGTCTACTGTGAGGAGACTGTGCTGATGGGGTCTACTGTGAGGAGAATGTGCTGATGGGGTCTACTGTGAGGAGACTGTGGGGATGGGGTCTACTGTGAGGAGACTGTGCTGATGGGGTCTACTGTGAGGAGAATGTGCTGATGGGGTCTACTGTGAGGAGACTGTGCTGATGGGGTCTACTGTGAGGAGAATGTGCTGATGAGGTCTACTGTGAGGAGACTGTGCTGATGGGGTCTACTGTGAGGAGACTGTGACTGTGCTGATGGGGTCTACTGTGAGGAGACTAGAAGGTGGGGATTGGGGTCTACTGTGAGGAGAATGTGGGGATGGGGTCTACTGTGAGGAGACTGTGCTGATGGGGTCTACTGTGAGGAGACTGTGGGGATGGGGTCTACTGTGAGGAGACTGTGCTGATGGGGTCTACTGTGAGGAGAATGTGCTGATGGGGTCTACTGTGAGGAGACTGTGGGGATGGGGTCTACTGTGAGGAGAATGTGCTGATGGGGTCTACTGTGAGGAGACTGTGCTGATGGGGTCTACTGTGAGGAGACTGTGCTGATGGGGTCTAGTGTGAGGAGAATGTGCTGATGGGGTCTACTGTGAAGAGACTGTGGGGATGGGGTCTACTGTGAGGAGAATGTGCTGATGGGGTCTACTGTGAGGAGACTGTGCTGATGGGGTCTACTGTGAGGAGACTGTGCTGATGGGGTCTACTGTGAGGAGAATGTGCTGATGGGGTCTACTGTGAGGAGACTGTGGGGATGGGGTCTACTGTGAGGAGACTGTGCTGATGGGGTCTACTGTGAGGAGACTGTGCTGATGGGGTCTACTGTGAGGGAGAATGTGCTGATGGGGTCTACTGTGAGGAGACTGTGCTGATGGGGTCTACTGTGAGGAGAATGTGCTGATGGGGTCTACTGTGAGGAGACTGTGCTGATGGGGTCTACTGTGAGGAGACTGTGCTGATGGGGTCTACTGTGAGGAGACTGTGGGGATTGGGGTCTACTGTGAGGAGAATGTGGGGATGGGGTCTACTGTGAGGAGACTGTGCTGATGGGGTCTACTGTGAGGAGACTGTGGGGATGGGGTCTACTGTGAGGAGACTGTGCTGATGGGGTCTAGTGTGAGGAGAATGTGCTGATGGGGTCTACTGTGAGGAGACTGTGGGGATGGGGTCTACTGTGAGGAGACTGTGCTGATGGGGTCTACTGTGAGGAGACTGTGCTGATGGGGTCTACTGTTAGGAGAATGTGCTGATGGGGTCTACTGTGAGGAGACTGTGGGGATGGGGTCTACTGTGAGGAGACTGTGCTGATGGGGTCTACTGTGAGGAGAATGTGCTGATGGGGTCTACTGTGAGGAGACTGTGGGGATGGGGTCTACTGTGAGGAGACTGTGCTGATGGGGTCTACTGTGAGGAGAATGTGCTGATGGGGTCTACTGTGAGGAGACTGTGGGGATGGGGTCTACTGTGAGGAGACTGTGCTGATGGGGTCTACTGTGAGGAGAATGTGCTGATGGGGTCTACTGTGAGGAGACTGTGCTGATGGGGTCTACTGTGAGGAGACTGTGCTGATGGGGTCTACTGTGAGGAGACTGTGCTGATGGGGTCTACTGTGAGGAGACTGTGCTGATGGGGTCTACTGTGAGGAGACTGTGGGGATTGGGGTCTACTGTGAGGAGAATGTGGGGATGGGGTCTACTGTGAGGAGACTGTGCTGATGGGGTCTACTGTGAGGAGACTGTGGGGATTGGGTCTAGTGTGAGGAGACTGTGCTGATGGGGTCTACTGTGAGGAGAATGTGCTGATGGAGTCTACTGTGAGGAGACTGTGGGGATGGGGTCTACTGTGAGGAGACTGTGCTGATGGGGTCTACTGTGAGGAGACTGTGCTGATGGGGTCTACTGTGAGGAGACTGTGCTGATGGGGTCTAGTGTGAGGAGAATGTGCTGATGGGGTCTACTTGAGGAGACTGTGGGGATGGGGTCTACTGTGAGGAGACTGTGCTGATGGGGTCTACTGTGAGGAGACTGTGCTGATGGGGTCTACTGTGAGGAGAATGTGCTGATGGGGTCTACTGTGAGGAGACTGTGGGGATGGGGTCTACTGTGAGGAGACTGTGCTGATGGGGTCTACTGTGAGGAGACTGTGCTGATGGGGTCTACTGTGAGGAGAATGTGCTGATGGGGTCTACTGTGAGGAGACTGTGCTGATGGGGTCTACTGTGAGGAGACTGTGCTGATGGGGTCTACTGTGAGGAGAATGTGCTGATGGGGTCTACTGTGAGGAGACTGTGGGGATGGGGTCTACTGTGAGGAGACTGTGCTGATGGGGTCTACTGTGAGGAGACTGTGCTGATGGGGTCTACTGTGAGGAGAATGTGCTGATGGGGTCTACTGTGAGGAGACTGTGCTGATGGGGTCTACTGTGAGGAGAATGTGCTGATGGGGTCTACTGTGAGGAGACTGTGCTGATGGGGTCTACTGTGAGGAGACTGTGCTGATGGGGTCTACTGTGAGGAGACTGTGGGGATTGGGGTCTACCTTGAGGAGAATGTGGGGATGGGGTCTACTGTGAGGAGACTGTGCTGATGGGGTCTACTGTGAGGAGACTGTGGGGATGGGGTCTACTGTGAGGAGACTGTGCTGATGGGGTCTAGTGTGAGGAGAATGTGCTGATGGGGTCTACTGTGAGGAGACTGTGGGGATGGGGTCTACTGTGAGGAGACTGTGCTGATGGGGTCTACTGTGAGGAGACTGTGCTGATGGGGTCTACTGTGAGGAGAATGTGCTGATGGGGTCTACTGTGAGGAGACTGTGGGGATGGGGTCTACTGTGAGGAGACTGTGCTGATGGGGTCTACTGTGAGGAGACTGTGCTGATGGGGTCTACTGTGCGGAGAATGTGCTGATGGGGTCTACTGTGAGGAGACTGTGGGGATGGGGTCTACTGTGAGGAGACTGTGCTGATGGGGTCTACTGTAAGGAGACTGTGCTGATGGGGTCTACTGTGAGGAGAATGTGCTGATGGGGTCTACTGTGAGGAGAATGTGCTGATGGGGTCTACTGTGAGGAGACTGTGGGGGATGGGGTCTACTGTGAGGAGATTGTGCTGATGGGGTCTACTGTGAGGAGAATGTGCTGATGGGGTCTACTGTGAGGAGACTGCTTAGTTCACGATGCGTCTTAAATTAACCGACGGGCTGTTAATAATTCATAGACAGTAAACCGAGTCAATGTTGTCTCTGTCAATATTTGTCCACAATGCCTTGTGAGCGCCCCATCACACGGTCACCTCCACCACTGACCCACTTTGGTCGACGAAGCCTCCCTGCTCACGACCGTCCCATCAACTCCAGACAAGTGTCAACGGTTCAGTTTAACGCCCACAGACACACATAATGGTATAAAACGTAAGCCTACAACGAAGCAGTACTAACGTAAGTTTGAACTAAATAAAGTAAACAATCTTACACAGGTCATAGGTATAGACTTTCGAGTTCCACCGACACCGTCCGATGAGATCAATGCAAATCATTCGAGAACATTTTCTACAGAATCCCAATCTGGTTAACTTTCTCTTATTTTTTATTTTTTCTTTCTTTCTTTATTTTTTTACAAATATGATTTTTATGACCAACGCATTTTTTGGTAAAAATATTTAGCTACATACTTTGATATATTTAGAGCTTGGTGAGATAAAAATTTCGGGCGTTGAAGGCAAAATAAGAATAACCGACACACATAAATTATTAGCAAAATTTATTTATTTTTGTAAAACAAATTACAAGTGTTTTTAATTGTGGTACGTTGTCTTGACACTCAGGCGTTGTCTTGACACTCAGACGTTGTCTTGTTACTGAGACAGTAATGACACTCAGACGTTTTATTGACACTCACTCGTTGTATTGACACTCAAACGTAGTCTTGACACTCAGGCGTTGTCTTGACACTCAGACGTTGTCTAGACACTCAGACGTTGTCTTGATATTGAGACGTTGTATTGACACTCAGACCTTGTATTGACACTCACACGTTGTATTGACACTCAAACGTTGTCTTGACACTCAGGCGTTGTATTGACACTGAGACGTTGTATTGACACTGAGACGTTGTATTGACACTCAGACGTTGTTTTGACATTCAGACGTTGTCTTGACACTCAGTAGAGGGCTTTACGTCTTTTGTTCTGTATATCGCCCCCCCCCCAATCACTCTGACCCTGCTCACAGCTGTTACTTGGTTAATCTACGTCTATCGGTACTGAAAAAAAAGAGAAATAGATTCATGTCATGATTATATATTAATTAGTCTTCTTTAGTGAATAAAAATAAACTATAAGTACTGGTCTTTATCTCAGTTTTAATATAGGTCAACAGTTTCATATTCCTATGAATTAGTTTTACTAGCTTTTAAGCTAAATGCTTACAGCTTAATCTGCTTATTTCAAACCAAAAGACACACGACCGTAAAACAAAAACAACCTTAACAGCCTTTGTTATTTGTTTCATCAACTTAACGTTTCCTTCCGCCTCCACACTATGCCTTACACTTTGTTTATTACAGACTTGTCAACGTATCTACGTCACAGAGTTCAAACCAAACGATTCCTTACAACTTATTCGGTAATCGATACCGACGCTACTGAGAAGAGTAAAGGGGGACTATGGCACGAGTTTGTAGATGTGTGAGTGTGTATGTGTTTGTGTGTGTGTGTGTGTGTGTCTGTGTTGATGGTAGGGGAAGTTGTGGTGAGCCGAGAGACTTTTTCTTTGAAACTCCTGAGTAGAAACCTTATAAAGATTTTGTCTTGAGTCATTGATTCAATTTTCACTTCCGGTAAACAGAAATAGTGATAATTAAAAATAGGATATTAAAATTTAATACGTATAATTCTGACGAGATAGAGAGTTGAGATTGAGGGGCATCTTCAGTTGTTGACGAGTGAAGAAAGGTCGGGAGGCTGGACCAGGTGGGAGGCGATTTATTTCAAAATGGAAGTGCACAGCGCGTGACAGTCTGCGGTCGTAGCTTTCCATGGGCAGCATTTTGCTTACGGTCTACGCATCAGATACATCCGTTAAATAGTAGGGTAGTATAAAATAATGTTTTTAATTGAGGAAAGTTTTATCTAACACACATCATAGAAAACAAGTTATATAAGACACATCATTGTAAACAGGCTATATAAGATAACACAAATAAGTGAAAACATGTTATATATGATAACACACATCAGAGAAAACAGTTTATATATGATAACGAATATCAGAAAAAACAGGTTATATATTATAACACACATAAGAAAAAACAGGCTATATATGATAACACACATCAGATAACACACATCAGAGAAAACAAGTTATTTATGATGACACACATCAGACAAAACAGGTTATAAAAAGATCATTTTAAATAGAAATAGAGAAGCCATTGTGATTTTAATCGTTTTTTTTTGGTTGATAATAAGGAAAACCATGTAGTCCATTCACTTTAGGATTCAATCAGCAGCGTTACAAGTTGGGAACTAGGGGGAGCAGACTGCCCCGGGCGGCAATTATATTTGCCGTTAACTAAGGGGGTGTACTTTAGTATAGTTTGACTCGGGAATATTGCGGACATGTAAGAGTCCTTCCCGGGCGCCACTACAGCTACTTACGGCACTAGAAACAATGCAACTAGGAGGTTTTGTGTGTCCAAAAACAAATTCAACAAGTGGGCAGCTCTTCAATGCGGTCTTCACCAATATTTATGTTATAGATTTAGCTATGGTAAGTAGCTGTTTTACAGAATATGTGATTAAAAAAGTATTGTGTGATTAAGTAGTAACATTTGCTAAATTACTTTACTTCGTGTGTGTGTGTGTGTGTGTGTTTGTGTTTGTTAGCCAATAGTGTCAACAAAATGTTCAATTTACACAAGTTCAATCTCTGTGTCTCGTATTTGAGCAAAACTTTAATAGATGATATCCCACAGTTATTTAGTTTCCTTTAACACACTGTAATCAAATCTGAGTTGTGTCTTCCAAGTCAAATACAGCACCAAGTGCAACAGAAAAATAAAGTATTCTATTTTTAATTGTCTATTTATATCGTTATTGATCTTGGCCGTTGACTAGAGAAATAAACATAACTTAAATAAAACAACTCTTTTTATTTTCAAAAAGATATAAAAACATCTGGATAGATATGTTTCTTACCTCGATTGAGGCCTTGCAATGTTTAAATATACAATTTTTTTTCCGTTATTTGTTTGGTTTAAAATAGAGATATATTACATTCGAATTTTTGAATAGAACAACTCGTAGGTGGAATATGAATAACTAGTAGGACGTTGATGGGTATGTGAAAGTGAGCCAACACATGGTCAGTTGATGAGGGTGTGAGTGTGGACCAGCACATGGTCAGTTGATGGGTATGTGAAAGTGAGCCAACACATGGTCAGTTGATGAGGGTGTGAGTGTGGACCAGCACATGGTCATTTGATGAGAGTGTGAGTGTGGACCAGCACATGGTCAGTTGATGAGGGTGTGAGTGTGGACCAACACATGGTCAGTTGATGAGGGTGTGAGTGTGGACCAACACATGGTTAGTTGATGAGGGTGTGAGTGTGGACCAACACATGGTCAGTTGATGAGGGTGTGAGTGTGGACCAACATATGGTCAGTTGATGAGGGTGTGAGTGTGGACCAACACATGATCAGTTGATGAGGGTGTGAGTGTGGACCAACACATGGTCAGTTGATGAGAGTGTGAGTGTGGACCAACACATGGTCAGTTGATGAGGGTGTGAGTGTTGACCAACACATGGTCAATTGATGAGGGTGTGAGTGTGGACCAACACATGGTCAATTGATGAGGGTGTGAGTGTGGACCAACACATGGTCAGTTGATGAGGGTGTGAGTGTGGACCAACACATGGACAGTGATAAATGTGTGTGAACAACCAATATAGTTTTTAGTTGTCGGTAGATATATCATCCGTACTGCAGAAATGGCTATCAGTGGCCGGTCACAATATTTCTCATACTACTTCTCCGATAAAAACAATTCCTCACATTTAATATGCTTGAAGCTTGAGTTGGAATATTTTTTTTTACTGGTAGACATTTTCACCTCGTGGAAAATAATAATTGAAAAATTATCTGAAGTGCTTTTGTACGTGAACAATAAACACTTTTTATGACTTAATCAATTTTAATATCAACAAATCAAGATAGTTCATTTTCATAAAGATAACCGTACAATTTTAATATTACAATGTATATATGTTCTTAAATAACTTACATTTTCTAAAAAAACTTTACTATCTAGGAACTTTACTTTCTAGAAAATGTATTAATAGAAATAAAAACCATTTCCGAAAATTAGAAAAGGTTATAATTATGGACACACGAACATATATGAATTTGTGTGTAAAGCAATAACTAGCTTATCTAACATAAATAAGATGTAGAAATAAAGAATGTGTGGAAAACGATATTATATATTTGACACATAAATAAAATTAAAAGATAAAACCCTAATATATATATGCACAATACAAAAATTTGAAAAACTGTGAAGCAAAAAAAATACATAAGACTACATAATTCCTACCGAAAACCTCGTAACAGTAGTTCAGTCACAAAATTTAGTCACACTAGTTCAGCCACACAATTTAGTCACACTGGTTCAGCCACAAAATTTAGTCACACTAGTTCAGCCACACAATTTAGTCACACTGGTTCAGTCACACAATTTAGTCACAGAGGTTCAGCCACACAGTCTAGTCAAAGAGGTTCAGCCACACAATTTAGTCACAGAGGTTCAGCCACACAATTTAGTCACAGTAGTTCAGACACAATTTGTCACACTGGTTCAGCCACACAATTTAGTCACACTGGTTCAGCAACAAAATTTAGTCACAATAGTTCAGCCACACAATTTAGTCACTCTGGTTCAGCCACACAATTTAGTCACACTAGTTCAGCCACACAATTTAATCACACTGGTTCAGCCACACAATTTAGTCACTCTGGTTCAGCCACACAATTTAGTCACACTGGTTCAGCCACACAATTTAGTCACACTGGTTCAAGCACAAAATTTAGTCACACTAGTTCAGCCACACAATTTAGTCACACTGGTTCAGCCACACAATTTAGTCACAGAGGTTCAGTCACACAATGTAGTCACACTAGTTCGGCCACACAATTTAGTCACAGTAGTTCAGACACAATTTGTCACACTGGTTCAGCCACACAATTTAGTCACACTGGTTCAGCAACACAATTTAGTCACAGAGGTTCAGTCACACAATTTAGTCACAGTAGTTCAGACACAATTTGTCACACTGGTTCAGCCGCACAATTTAGTCACACTGGTTCAGCAACAAAATTTAGTCACACTAGTTCAGCCACACAATTTAGTTACACTGGTTCAGCCACACAATTTATTCACACTGGTTCAGCCACACAATTTATTCACACTAGTTCAGCCACACAATTTAGTCACACTGGTTCAGCAACATAATTTAGTCACACTAGTTCAGCCACACAATTTAGTCACACTGGTTCAAGCACAAAATTTAGTCACACTAGTTCAGTCACACAATTTAGTCACACTGGTTCAGTCACACAATTTAGTCACAGAGGTTCAGCCACACAGTCTAGTCAAAGAGGTTCAGCCACACAATTTAGTCACAGAGGTTCAGCCACACAATTTAGTCACAGTAGTTCAGACACAATTTGTCACACTGGTTCAGCCACACAATTTAGTCACACTGGTTCAGCAACAAAATTTAGTCACAATAGTTCAGCCACACAATTTAGTCACTCTGGTTCAGCCACACAATTTAGTCACACTAGTTCAGCCACACAATTTAATCACACTGGTTCAGCCACACAATTTAGTCACTCTGGTTCAGCCACACAATTTAGTCACACTGGTTCAGCAACACAATTTAGTCACACTGGTTCAAGCACAAAATTTAGTCACACTAGTTCAGCCACACAATTTAGTCACACTGGTTCAGCCACACAATTTAGTCACAGAGGTTCAGTCACACAATTTAGTCACACTAGTTCGGCCACACAATTTAGTCACAGTAGTTCAGACACAATTTGTCACACTGGTTCAGCCACACAATTTAGTCACACTGGTTCAGCAACACAATTTAGTCACAGAGGTTCAGTCACACAATTTAGTCACAGTAGTTCAGACACAATTTGTCACACTGGTTCAGCCGCACAATTTAGTCACACTGGTTCAGCAACAAAATTTAGTCACACTAGTTCAGCCACACAATTTAGTTACACTGGTTCAGCCACACAATTTATTCACACTGGTTCAGCCACACAATTTATTCACACTAGTTCAGCCACACAATTTAGTCACACTGGTTCAGCAACAAAATTTAGTCACACTAGTTCAGCCACACAATTTAGTCACACTGGTTCAAGCACAAAATTTAGTCACACTAGTTCAGTCACACAATTTAGTCACACTGGTTCAGCCACACAATTTAGTCACAGAGGTTCAGCCACACAATTTAGTCACACTAGTTCAGACACACAATTTAGTCACAGAGATTCAACCAAACAATTTAGCACAGTAGTTCAGCAGTTCGAATCTAGTCACAGTAAAATAATCACACAATTTAGCAACAAAAATACATACCTACAATGTAGCCACAGAAAGCCATACAATTAAGCCACAGTAATGATTCCACTCAATTCAGCAACAACAAGACAGTCCTACAATTTAGCCAAAGTTGGTAAGCCACAAATTTAGCCAAATTAGTTAAGCAGTTAGAATTTGTCACAGTAAAATAATCACACAATTCAGCAACAACAAGACAGTCCTACAATTTAGCCAAAGTTAGAAAGCCACACAATTTAGCCACAGTTGTTAAGCAGTTAGAATTTGTCACAGTAAAATAATCCCACAATTCAGCCTCATTAAGACAGTCCTACAATTTAGCCAAACTTAGAAAGCCACACAATTTAGCTAAGTTATCCAGACAATTGTACTGAGTGCCTCATGTATACATTAAATATTTTTTTCCTTAGTTTGAGGTCATAAAGATAATTCAGTTTTCGATTCCAACTACAGACTTTAAAATCAACTCAGCTACTCAGAGTTTGCTCAAACATTGAATTACTGACTTGAACACTCCAGACAGTTCGTTCTTGACTCGGTTAATTCTTATAGTGTCTGGACGAGGAAGTCAATCATTTAGTTTGAACAGTTTCTATCAAGTTGAGGCATGGCTGGCTTATGATGGGACATCTCGTTGATATTCTGATCAATGAAAGAACTGTTATACTTTATTCGGATATCCCCTAAGTAGTATATCTTGGTGGGCTAATAGTATCATAATTTACTTTTGATCAAGGAACTAAAGTTTTCCTTATTTAATTACTTAACTTGGTATCAATTAAATATGTATTTCCACCTATCGAATCGATAATTTGTAGGTTTAGATATGTACATCCATTTCATAAACCTATTAACAAATTTGAATGGAGAAGCCGTACTTAGTGGATGTGTGTATGTTTCCAAAAATATATATATATCTTTGTTTTTTTATACTAAAATGGTCTTAATTAGCTTAAATATTATTAGATAATATTATTTTCTTAAATAAAACTCATGGTTTAAAAATAAAACAAGTTAATAATTCCTCAAACATATCAAATAAAAAAAAAAATTTTCACAAAAAAAATGAAATAGTCATCTGTATGTAACAAAAAAATATATCGGATTAAATTATAATTCATATATTTATCTCCCTTTAAATTATGTGCAGTCTTGATTCTAGATATATATGTATATAACAACATGTGTAAACTCATAGCATTCAACTATTTATACTTTGTATTTCGAGTTCCTGTATTTAGTTCAAGAGTCCTAGCCAGTAGCTAAAGTCAGCCGGACTGTGTCCAGTGTTTGTCATTAGCCAGTCCAATAAACCAGTCCCACTGTCAAAAACACTTCTCAACTGTTTATTAGCTTTTTACTTAATTTCGCCCGAACTCACCGCGTTTCATTAATGAAATGTTTCCATCTACACCCACCCACCCGGTGTTTCCATGGTTACCCAATACTGGCAATGGTGAGCACAGTTTCCATGGCAACAGATACTATTTAAAGTGACTCATTGTCTGCGTTGGTAAGACGCATAAAACAAATGAATGCACAAATAAATAACCAAAAGCTGAGATTATACATATTCAGTGTCGGAAACCAGAGTTGTTGTAAAAGCACAGTCGGAACTGATTGGATTGTACCCACCCACCCCTTAACCCCCACGGTTCATAACTCTAAATGTAATTACGAAGGTGGATGAGTGGTGCTGTGAAAGCGAGTCGGACCTTCATGGCGCAGCACGACCTGAATGCTGTGATCTACTAGTTCCAATCCCTGTCACCCACAAATGTCTCCCGTGGTGCCTACATGATTGTTGCACTATCGCCTATGGCAGTGTATGAAATGGGACCGTGCCATTAGTAGTTTGTAGTATCAAAGACATAAACATCTCGTCATATCAGAGACGTGTTTAAAAACAACTCAGTAAGGGCCCCTCAAGCCCATAAAGCCCCCAACCCATAGTAAAATGTTAATATGTTTCAAAGCTCAGAACTTCAGCTGCATTGTTTATGAGATAAGTGGATGATCAGCTGCATTGTTCAATGAGATAAGTGGATGATCATCAAAGACTGTGCAAGCCACTTGAATGGCATGGCTGTCATGAACTTGTTGTGTACTTATGTTTAGTATTTTGTTCGATACTTTTCAAGGTCTTTGATTTAATCATATTTTACTTATGAAAAATAATTATCTTGTCATTTCGATAATAAATTCCTTTGTTTTGTCCAAACTAAAAATGTGTAAAATTGAGCCAGGGCCGCTCCTTCTCTTTGGGGTCCGTTCACATTTTATATAACGTAAAAATGTCAATTTTTTTACCTTCCTCGTCTCACATAACACTTTGTAACACTAGAAAACTCCCCCGATATATATAACAAATTTGCATTCATCCCCCTCCCCCTTCGGCGTTATATAATGTGTGAACGGCCGCTTGGAGGCCCTACCAGAAAGGCTTTAATGAACATCGGGAAAGATATCTGTCGGGTCTCTCTTAGATAAGGATATTAATTAATACGTGAAGAAATTGGTGGGGGGGGGGGGTCATTATATAATGTGTTTAGTTTAGACAGGGCAGTTTATAGCTACTAGCGGGCCTCGAACAGATACTTCCGTAGACGATTGAGATCCCCAGACTAATATATATATATATATGTGTGTGTGTGTGTGTGTGTGTGTCGATAATCAGAATGGATACTAGAAACAAATCTTCTATAAGAACGGCTGAGAGTGGAGCATACAATGCTGTATCGTTGACATAATTATATGTCACAATACAATATTTTATCATTTTGCGACCTTACTTTCTTCCTTAGATACCACAACACATTAACCTCGCCCCACTCTGTGGCTCAGCCACAGGATGATTTCCCTAGTGACTGAACCTCTGTAAACAACCCACACTACAAGGGACACTTGATGTTGTCCACTTGAATTATCCACACATTAACATTACACACCACTACCTCACATCTCACTGTTTACAGACAACACATTGACATTACACACCACTACCTCACATCTCACTGCTTACAGACAACACATTGACATTACACACCACTACCTCACATCTCACTGCTTACAGACAACACATTGACGTTACACACCACTACCTCACATCTCACTGCTTACAGACAACACATTGACATTACACACCACTACCTCACATCTCACTGCTTACAGACAACACATTGACATTACACACCACTACCTCACATCTCACTGCTTACAGACAACACATTAACATTACACACCACTACCTCACATCTCACTGCTTATAGACCGCTTTAGTTATTTGGCGGCTTGACAAAACTCTAGAAATGCCACCTGTTTCAAGTCTAAAGCCTCCACCTCCCCATAAAACGTTGACATGTAATTTTATATCACAGTATAGTGGCTCGCAGAACCGTTATTACACTTACAGGTGAGAGGGGCAAGTCAGTCGTGTTTGTATAGGGGGCCCTCTCTCTGAACTCCCTCAGTGCTAACTGCGGGCTGAGACTAAGTCTCTTAGAGCCCGCGAGATCAAACTCGCTGTGATCCTCCAGATCAGGGAACTGCCAAAAAAGGCTAATGGTTAGAAAAGTACCCGACTGGTCAACCCTGTTGTCCACCGGCCCGGGGAACTCAAAAAGCACATGATCTACGGTTACTTCAACCTCAGCATTGAGTGGGGGGGGGAGGCTAGATAAAAATACTTTTAGATAGAGATCATATGCAAAAAAGCAGTCAACACAGCCCATTGAATATCCTAGGACCTCATGATCTTTGACAATAGGAGGCCTGCGCTCCCACCTTCTCTCCTCTTATTCAACCCGGTGATCCCAAGAGGTATAAAGATTGCCTTTCTTGTGACGCGCCTGACCGATGGCTATTAAGTCCGGTAAGAATGTTAGACTCGCCTCTTGTGTAGAAGGTTGGTCAACATGTGTTAAATAACAACATATTACTTAAAATGTTTACATGTCTACTGTAACATAAAAGTCCCTACACAGAGAGGGGGGCGCCTAAGCAGTAGAGGCTATAGGCAGGCGACTAGAAAATGGCCATGGAGATCAGATAGAAAATGGCCCTATTGGTCAGCTAGAAACTGGCCCTGGCGGTCAGCTAGAAAATGGCTATGATGGTCAGCTAGAAAATGGCCCTGGCGGTCAACTAGAAAATGGCTATGATGGTCAGAAGAGAAACTGGCCCTGATGGTCAGCTAGAAACTGGCCCTGGCGGTCAGCTAGAAACTGGCCCTGGTGGTCATCTAGAAACTGGCCCTGGTGGTCAGCTAGAAACTGGCCCTGGTGGTCAGCTAGAAACTGGCCCTGGCGGTCAGCTAGAAACTGGCCCTGGTGGTCAGCTAGAAACTGGCCCTGGCGGTCAGCTAGAAATAAATAAAACAAACACATAAAAAGAAACATCACAATTGTCACCCGTGGCCAACCGTAATTAACGACCGGATATCGGCGACCTGCTGGTAGGTTGTCATGGTAACTGTGATACCACGAGATTACCCATAAAATCATCATGGCTGCTGTTGTCAGATCAATGTGAGTGCTTGTTAACTGCTGTCATTTAGCAACGGGGGGAAGTGACAGCGTGCTGGAAGAAACGTTAACTGGTGGTTTCACTTTGATGTCAACATGGTCTCTGTCTATCTGTCAGGACATCGAGTGTGGTACTGGGCAGTGGACTTAAAGGGGCCTATTTCAACTACACGAGTTCACATTTCTCACTGACTACACACACTACACGAGTTCACATTTCTCACTGACTACACACACTACACGAGTTCACATTTCTCACTGACTACACACACTACACGAGTTCACATTTCTCACTGACTACACACACTACACGAGTTCACATTTCTCACTGACTACTGACTACACACACTACACAGCAATCAATGAATTATACTGTCCCCAATAATTATCAGCGTATATTAAGGGCCCAAAGTTTTCAAGCTGTAGCCATCAAAGATTGCATTTGTTCATAGGCTCTGCTAGTAGAGGAACAAGTAAAACGAAGGACTTAGTCTTTTCATTTCTATTAAAGTTATTGAAAAATGAAAAACATTAACCAATCGAAATATTAGATGCACATGCTACATTAATGTACTGATAAAAAAAACAAATGGAACAGAGAGTCTTGAGATCAATCCTTGGTGAGAATCAAGGAAATGTTCACATGCCCTAGCAAAAGTTGGTGAAAGTCCCACAAGTCCACCCAGTTTTAAATGGGCACCTGACTTCATAAGTTGGGGAAATAGGGGTTGCTGGGGTTGTGCTGACCATAAATCACTTCATATGCCGAGGTTACAGAAACAGAGTATTTCTACACTTCATAGGTCCCGATAACCCTTAACGGTTAACGGAACTTTTTGCAAGCTAGAAAATGTGATAATTATCATACACAAAAAACGTAAATAGAAAACGAATTTCATAGAAAACTATATATGACAATGTTCGATGTATATTCAATTTTTTTAGATCCAGAGTTGAAAGATAAGAAATGAAATTTAAAGTTCATCTGTTTCACTTTGTGTAAAGTCAGTGAAAGGGTGAGATGTTTATCCCTTAGAAACTATAAGCCACTAATGAGACGATTGTATAATGCCTTTCGTTCATCCACACTTTTCCCGATTGTGCCATGGCTATGGAGGCACCACGGGAGTTATAGGTAGGTGAATGGACACACTGGGAGTCGAACTCGTAACCCACAGCATGCAGGTCGGGCTGCAGCTTGAAGATCCTGTTCGCTACCAAAGCCCCACCCAGCCACCAAAACACAATCATCTCCCCCCACCCTAAATGATTCAAAATTTTTTTAGGTTTCGTAGTGCCCTTCTTTTATCCCCACAACACCTGGTAGTGCAATGACCATGAAGGCACCACGGGAGACATTAAGGGAACTTTCTCAATGACCTTAAAAATGTCCCTAGGTCGTCATCATAGATCGAATCCGGGACGCTTAGGTTGACAGTTGAACGTTTTACCGCACGATCATTCTATCTGTTACAGTAGCCATGTCATATTTAAAGTTTACCTAACAATTGAACGTTTTACCGCACGATCATTCTATCTGTTACAGTAGCCATTGTCATATTTAAAGTTTACCTAACAATTGGACTTTTTACCTTACAAAACACCAGGTGCCATTTTCCTCCCCAACCTGAAGAAAAGTGGACTCGGATGACTAAAATTAGAAACAAACCGTGAACGTTGAACATCATGTGACCCCCTTTTCTATCTAACAATCTTATTATTAATTTTATTATTCTGCCTTTAAATTATGTGCATAATGTCCGTTTTCTTATTTACTTTTCCCATCTGGAAAACTCGTCTTAAAAATATGGATCAGAATGACCGTTTTGAGACCATGTTCAACATTGAATAAAATATTCATCCCATCAATAATTTAGCCAATTATTCATTTAAGAAATCATCTAGATTCAACCCGCACACGAAACCATCCCATGGACTAGCATACCATTTAATCAAACAATAGCGTTTAACAAGAGTTCCATTAAACCAAACTACTGATCGTCAAAAATAAATGACAATATACATAAAACTAGCTTTTCATCTAACAAATTATTCATTAGAACACACACGCATTGAGGAGATAAGTCAACCAACCATCTTGCCATCAACTCTCTAATTAATCATTCAAATAACTTTCTTAACATTTAACCATCAAATCAATCAGCAATCCAATCAAACAACCATTCAACCAATCAACCATCAAGTAATTAACCCATCCATTTAATAGACCATCCAATTATCCAACCATCTACCCAATCAACCATCATATCATTCAACAATCCAACCAATCAACCAGTGCTCTATACATCACTCTACAGCTGAGTTCTCATTCAACCTTTCAACAACAATCATCAGTTAGTTCAGAGTTTGACTTGTATAAACTCTTCATCCTAAATGGCGTAGCTGTGAAAAGTCCATTAAAAGAAATTCGACAAATCTGAAATAAATAAAAAGAAAATGTCAGTAGAACGATCATAGTTGTAGACGCTGACCCAATTTGGCCTCAATTCTACTAACTCCACTTCAGTTCCTTACCCTCCCACCACCCCCTCCCGTCCCTCCCTCTTCTACTAGAATTACAACTGTAAAAAGTTTTATTTTTAAAACAAGATGACTGTGTTGTTGACTAGCCTGGGACCCTGTTACTTCCACCCCTCCCCCCACTAGATCTATGTGACTATGTGGTAGGCGCGGGGGTGGGGACTCATTTTACTCTGATGTCTTCACGCTTGCAGGGACAATTACATTTACATAAAACTAACTGCCTGTGTTTTGTGTAAGCTGCAGACAGGTTCTGGCTGGGTCTTGAATACCCCCCCCCTTTTCTCCCCCTCTCTGCCCCCCCACCCCGGTCCACGGAGAACTAGTCTTCTGTAAGAAATGATTCCATTTTAATGTGGACTTATAGCCTGGAGTTATCTTATTGAAGCATAAAGCACATACGATGTATTTGTCTGATGACATTTGTAAGCTGTGTTGGTGAGATAAAAACAGTTTTAGTTTAAGATATACTGTTGTTAGAATGGTTTAGAATAAAAGCTCTATAATGGAGATATGAGTTGATCAAGTATTACTTCTTTTTGTAAGGTTTGATCCTATTCAACAAACGTATTATGGATCGTAGATTCCACTTAGTAGAGGCACAACAGTGTGACTAAATATGTCCCATGAGATTTTACAGCAGGACATGCCACAATGCTGCCATCGTTGGGGTCTGAACTATGGACACCAAGCTCGTCTCTTTTCCTGCAAGGGCAAATTTTTAACTAAATGTCTTTTAAAGAAATATATAATTAATTACTTTGTATGCCCAACGGAGTTCTAATAGTTATTGTTGAATTATTTGATATCTGTGATATAGTATAGCAAGAATAAAATAATGTACCTCATGTATTTTCGACATATACAATGTGACTTATAAAGCAATAAATGAACATATGGTTCATATATACACGACGTATACAATAGGGCATTTTATAGCAGCAAACTGAACATATAGTTCATATATACACGGCACATACAACTTGGAATTCGTAATAACGTTATGTCCTTTGAGAAATCTCATATTTTCATTTCGACATTTTGTGCTGGATTACGAAAGTAATTGATTTTACACGACATTGTGGGGGAATTCTCTATCTCTCTTTATTATTACTGGAAGCACTGTACTACACATAGTTACAGTCTGTTCATTTTATATGTTAGCTAAATTATGTGCTTTCAAACTATCGAATATTTAAATAAATATAAATTATATTTATTTTCTTTAAAAGCTACACAACACATTAAATAGACATTTCTCTTTGCTAAAAACTTTTTCTCATAGGTAACTGGAATCAAACCCTTGTCTTTCTCTCTACAGACATATGTGTTTCCTTTCAACCCCTTTGGCCCTTGTTTGACCGGCTTCGTAATTCAATAAGTACACCAGTGACAGTCTGACCAGTGGCAGTGTCAATAGTCCCAGATTAGATCAACGTGAGTACCGGACACACAAGTCTGGTGGTGTGTGTGTGTTTATGTAGCTGTAGAAGAGGCGAGTACCACATACACATAGTCTACGGGTGTGTGTGTGTTTATGTGGAACTTGGTGACTACCACACACACAGAGTCTACTGGTGAGTGTGTTTATGTGGCATGTGGTGAGTAACACACACAAAGTCTTCTGGTGAGTGTGTTTATATGGCATTTGGTAAGTAACACACACATACGTCTGCTGTTGAGTGTGCTCATGTAACATTGGTGAGTACCGAACAAACATACATCAGCTTTTGTGTTCATGTAGCAGTGGTAAGTACCACCAACACATACGTTTGCTGGTGAGTTTATGTAACATTGGTGAATACCACACAAACACATAAGTCGAATGGTGTGTCTTCATGTAGCTATCGTGAGTACTGCACACACCTAAGTCTAATGACTGCTGTTTTTTTTAGCACTGATGACTATTACACACACATAATTTTCACTGCAAAGAAACTGACATATGCAACTTACATAATTCGACTATTTAAAATATAATCCCATGTATGCATACTAATTAATAGATGTTTGCTCAATTTGTTATGAAACTTTCTAAATCGCCCAATTGAAATTATTTTGTGTCTCTATTGGATATTCTAACTATATACAATCAACAGGTAACGGTTAAAGCCATAGAGTTATGTATTAAATACATCACTTCCAACTCATCATAGTTATTTAAAATTGTCACCCTTGTAATGTAACTATCATCTGACATTTCGTCCATCATGCATGATCCTAGCCATAACGATTCAGCTCCTCCTCCCATTTTGAACATAAACCTGACATTGTCATATGTTTCAACTAACCTGACATTGTCAGATGTCTCAACTAACCTGACATTGTCATATGTTTCAACTAACCTGACATTGTCAGATGTCTCAACTAACCTGACATTGTCATATGTTTCAACTAACCTGACATTGTCAGATGTCTCAACTAACCTGACATTGTCAGATGTTGCAGTTAACCTGACATTGTCAGATGTTT
This sequence comes from Bulinus truncatus, assembly GCA_021962125.1. Taxonomy (NCBI): domain Eukaryota; kingdom Metazoa; phylum Mollusca; class Gastropoda; family Planorbidae; genus Bulinus; species Bulinus truncatus. Next base: position 2,864,437 of record JAGDYQ010000034.1, read on the forward strand.
CAACTAACCTGACATTGTCATGTTTCAACTAGCCTGACATTGTCAGATGTTTCAACTAACCTGACATTGACAGAAACGCCAGTCATAAATTCAAAATAATTAAAACATCTTTCTAATTGTCCCACTCCAATCAATATCTGAACTATTGATTTTACAGGAAGTTTAAGAAAATGTTTAACAAAAATATAAACTTCTGTGCAATGTTTACCTTCAATTATCACGTGATTCACTTCTTCTGTGAAGATGAAAGTATTTTATTTTCTTTTCTAATATTTTATTAGCTAATATTTTTTTTTTTAAATATCTAAGTGAACTGTGGAATGCTTAATTTTTTTTATTGGGTTTAATGTTCTGTCATAGCTCATAGGGTATATTTTAAATAAAAGATATCAGCTAGAAGAGGTTATTTGAGATTTTCAACATTAGGTAGCGGCAATGTTTTGTAGAGTAATCGTTGTGCATGATATATTATACTTCTAAAATGTATTTTATACATGTTAAAGTAATCTTGTTCTGAATCAAATAGCTTATGTACTGGCTAAAAGGATTTGGTAATGAAAACATGGTTTCTGTGCTGTTAACATCGATTGTATACATTAACCACTGCTATCTTTTCCTAAACAGAGTTATTGTGTTATAAGCAGAGAGCAAGTACTTCTAATAGAGATAGTCAGTGAACTGAGACTTATGGTCTTGTGAGGGGTAAACGAAGATGGAGTAAAGTGTATCAAACAATGACTATGGGCTAAATAGTTGATAATTATAATATAGACATGCATTAAATATCGCCATTAACGCGTTATCAAAAATGTGATTAAAAACATATAATACACATAAACATATCCAATAGCAAGCATATTATACACACATACATACCCAATCACAAACATATACTGCATGCCATTACAGATGTAAGCCTACACACAGACATACCCAACCACAAACATATATTACATGCCATTACAGATGTAAGCCTACACACAGACATACCCAACCACAAACATATATTGCATGCCATTACAGATGTAAGCCTACACACAGACATACCCAATCACAAACATATATTGCATGCCATTACAGATGTAAGCCTACACACAGACATACCCAACCACAAGCATATATTACATGCCATTACAGATGTAAGCCTACACACAGACATACCCAACCACAAACATATATTACATGCCATTACAGATGTAAGCCTACACACAGACATACCCAACCACAAACATATATTACATGCCATTACAGATGTAAGCCTACACACAGACATACCCAACCACAAACATATATTGCATGCCATTACAGATGTAAGCCTACACACAGACATACCCAATCACAAACATATATTACATGCCATTACAGATGTAAGCCTACACACAGACATACCCAACCACAAACATATATTACATGACATTACAGATGTAAGCCTACACACAGACATACCCAACCACAAACATATATTACATGCCATTACAGATGTAAGCCTACACACAGACATACCCAACCACAAACATATATTACATGTCATTACAGATGTAAGCCTACACACAGACATACCCAACCACAAACATATATTGCATGCCATTACAGATGTAAGCCTACACACAGACATACCCAACCACAAACATATATTACATGCCATTACAGATGTAAGCCTACACACAGACATACCCAACCACAAACATATATTGCATGCCATTACAGATGTAAGCCTACACACAGACATACCCAATCACAAACATATATTGCATGCCATTACAGATGTAAGCCTACACACAGACATACCCAACCACAAGCATATATTACATGCCATTACAGATGTAAGCCTACACACAGACATACCCAACCACAAACATATATTACATGCCATTACAGATGTAAGCCTACACACAGACATACCCAACCACAAACATATATTACATGCCATTACAGATGTAAGCCTACACACAGACATACCCAACCACAAACATATATTACATGCCATTACAGATGTAAGCCTACACACAGACATACCCAACCACAAACATATATTGCATGCCATTACATATGTAAGCCTACACACAGACATACCCAATCACAAACATATATTACATGCCATTACAGATGTAAGCCTACACACAGACATACCCAACCACAAACATATATTACATGCCATTACAGATGTAAGCCTACACACAGACATACCCAACCACAAACATATATTACATGCCATTACAGATGTAAGCCTACACACAGACATACCCAACCACAAACATATATTGCATGCCATTACAGATGTAAGCCTACACACAGACATACCCAACCACAAACATATATTACATGTCATTACAGATGTAAGCCTACACACAGACATACCCAACCACAAACATATATTACATGCCATTACAGATGTAAGCCTACACACAGACATACCCAACCACAAACATATATTACATGCCATTACAGATGTAAGCCTCACACACAGACATACCCAACCACAAACATATATTACATGCCATTACAGATGTAAGCCTACACACAGACATACCCAACCACAAACATATATTACATGTCATTACAGATGTAAGCCTACACACAGACATACCCAACCACAAACATATATTACATGCCATTACAGATGTAAGCCTACACACAGACATACCCAACCACAAACATATATTACATGCCATTACAGATGTAAGCCTACACACAGACATACCCAACCACAAACATATATTACATGTCATTACAGATGTAAGCCTACACACAGACATACCCAACCACAAACATATATTACATGTCATTACAGATGTAAGCCTTCAGATGTGAAATCGTGGCCTAAGGCAACGTTCGTTTAAGAATTTAAAAAAAAAAACAAATTTCAGACATGTTTGAAGAGATCTATGAATAAAAAAATGAAATGTTTTGTAATCATTAGAACAGCAGGCTTACAACAGTAATACATTTATTAGAACAGCAGGCCTACAACAGTAATATTTGCCTACATTATGATTAAAATATAAAATAATAATACTCTCTACATGTCCGTGTTTGTGCTTTTTTTTCTTTATTGTTTGTCAAATTCTAAGTTATAGTTAAATTTTAGAAATGAATAGTTCTCTTTCTGATACTGTAGGTCTGTATTATTTTTAAGTTTAACTTCTGTTGTCATCTATTTGTGACCTAAATTTGAATTCCGGTCTAAAGTCCCTGCATCGATTATTTAAACTTCAAAACAGAATTAGAAACAGACAACAAAAATACATGCAGGGCTACACAGATCGATAAGAAAAAATCAAACAAAAACCGTTGATTAGTTTGAACGGAAGTTGATCCTGTACGGGTGAAGGTCACGTGCACTCCATCTTCCCAGAAGTCACCTGTGGTCATCACACATCCTCTCGCTCACACCCTCTTGCCTCACACGCTGCCCCGCAGATCTCACCCATCACCCGCATACAAACACACAGCAGGAACCGTGAGCAGTGTATATTGACCTGCAGGATATCCTGAATAGCTAATGATCATTAATTGAGCCCCCCCCCCCCAACTCTACCCCGCCTACCAGTGTCCATCACCTGAATAAATACACTATGAAACTGTAAACAAGGAACAACTTCGAGAATGTATTAAGTGCAGAGAATATATGAGATACAAGTTGATTCCATGATGGAGAATGTATGAAGTGCAGAGAATATATGAGATAGACGTTGATTCCATGATGGAGAATGTATGAAGTGTGTGTTCACCTGACCCTGTCCTGTACGTGTGTGTCTAACTGACCCTTTCTCGTACGTGTGTGTCCAACTGGTCCTGTCCTATACGTGAATGTCTAGCTGACCCTGTCCTGTACGTGAGTGTTTAGCTGACCCTGTACGTGTGTGTCCAACTGACCATGCCCTGTACGTGTGTGTCTAACTGACCCTGTCATGTACGTGTGTGTTTAGCTGAGCATGTTAGCCTCCCATCTATCCATCATGTACCGGCCCTGATCCCGGAAACACAAATAAATGACTTGCCTTATGGCCAGTGATTTGAACGCTGAGTGCATTAGGGAGAGAAAAAGATTATGTGATTTAGTTCCATCAGTAAAGTAAGAAAGAATAAAAAAAATGTAAAACAACATTAGACATAAAGAAGCGATCAGGATCGATGGGAAGGTTCAGAGGTCAAAGGTTAGAAGTTGAAAGTTCATGAATATTTAGGATTAATACAAAAAACACTTCCCCAATTAACCCTTCTATTGTGTTCTATGCACGGCTAGTTATATAAGATAATATTAAATGGGTGTTGGCTGACGTGTATTGAGCTGACCTTTTGTTGACAATGTCACAATGGCATGGTCAATGATCGGAGGCACCAATAAATAGGAAATGTCGCCATTTTGTTTCATATACCAGAAATGAAAAATTCTTTTCTCCCAGAGATTCCAATAACAATATAGAAATACGAGTAGTCTAATTAGGACAAGATGAGAACTTAAAAGTTTCTTCAGTTGGAGCTAGTAAATTAGTAGTATAAATAAATCCGTTCACTTAGAACAAAGTTGTTGTTTTTGTTTACACACAATGGCATAAATAATGAGAAAGTCTGCATTTGATAATTATAAACACAAAGACAAATTCATTGAGAATGAGGCTAGATTTACTGTATTGCATTGCTAATGAAAAAACAAAGTCAAATTCGTCTATAACAAAACGAATAATAATTATATTTCAATAGAAACTAAAACTGTTTTTATTAAAACCGTATAGATGTTTCTTTAAAAAAAAAGCATAGAATACGTTAAATATAGTGTCTTTTGAGAGACAGAGACATAAACAGACATAATTGTGACCTCAGAAATCTTTTTGATGACATCAAATACTTTTCTGCCTTCAAAAGATTCCCATCTCTGAAGTAGTCCGTGTCGTTGTGCCTCCATGGCTGTCGGAAACTTGTTTGTGATTTTGATGTATAAAGGAGGGGGGAGGGGGTGGGAAGGCTACCAGAGCATTTATCAGGGACCCCAAATTTAGCAGGGGTGGGGTGGGGCATAACTTTTTAAAATTATATTTAATTATTATTTTGGCTCGAAATCGGAGGAGACGTGATTTTGTCATTTTGGTTCCCTTCATTTTCAAAAATAGTCAGAGTTCCTCAGAATTTTTGCCTGTAGACCAGAGTGGAGACTAGGAAAATAAAGTTTCCATCTATATAGCAGGGATAAAGTAAACTTCGTACATTTTAAGTGCATTGGATTGGTGGAACACGTGATAGACGAATATGGAATTTCGATAGACATTCGGCTCAAAGACTAAAATCTTGGCACTAAAAACCATCTTGAAGAAAAAAAACAACTTGTTGACAATGGATAGATTTATTTGTTGGCCATTGATGAATCCACTTGATGGCCATTGATAAATCCACTTGTTGGCTATTGATAAATCTACTTGTTGGCCATTGATAAATCCACTTGTTGGCCAATGATAAATCTACTTGTTGGCCATAAGGCTATAAGACAAATGTTGAGATAAAAATGTATATAACTCATGAACAACAAGATACTAAATCTTGGCCATCAGCCTCTAGGAGGACTGTAATAGAATTTGTCACTTGAATGCTACTTCACTGTGTATTAAAGATCAGATTGTTAAAGATACAGTAAGTTACATTTCATCAGCCCAAATAGACTAACTCCTCTTTCAAAACAGAATGAGTTTGTAAAGTATTATAAAATGATGAGATGAATTCATGTTTCTGGGGCGACTGTGTCAACAAAAGTGACTGGCTATGTCAAGGTTTAAGAGATAGATCCTATTGTAGTATTTCTGGTAAATACAAATATCTTTTGAATATATATAAACCCTACACAGAATTCGTTTTAATACATGAAACTATTTTAAAATAGATTTTCAACATCTCGACCGTAATCGGTGATGGGGTGCCTACAAAAGAAATAACTTCTGGTGACATCTGTCTGTTTACACATTCACCATCTGTCTCTTAACACATTCACCATCTGACTTAACACATTCACCATCTGACTCTTAACACATTCACCATCTGGCTCTTCTCTTAACACATTCACCATCTGACTCTTAACACATTCACCATCTGTCTCTTAACACATTCACCATCTGTCTCTTAGCATATTCACCATCTGGCTCTTAACACATTCACCATCTGTCTCTTAGCATATTCACCATCTGGCTCTTAACACATTCACCATCTGGCTCTTAACACATTCACCATCTGTCTCTTAACACATTCACCATCTGTCTCTTAGCATATTCACCATCTGGCTCTTAACACATTCACCATCTGGCTCTTAACACATTCACCATCTGTCTCTTAACACATTCACCATCTGTCTTTTAGCATATTCACCATCTGGCTCTTAACACATTCACCATCTGGCTCTTAACACATTCACCATCTGTCTCTTAACACATTCACCATCTGTCTCTTAGCATATTCACCATCTGGCTCTTAACACATTCACCATCTGGCTCTTAACACATTCACCATCTGTCTCTTAGCATATTCACCATCTGGCTCTTAACACATTCACCATCTGGCTCTTAACACACTCACCATCTGTCTCTTAACACATTCACCATCTGTCTCTTACCACATTCACCATCTGTCTTTTAACACATTCACCATCTGGCTCTTACCACATTCACCATCTGTCTCTTAACACATTCACCATCTGGCTCTTAAATTCACTGCAAACGAGTCAAAATTTATCAAGTGATAAAAAATTTATTAGAAGATTCTTGTAATGATGAGATTTTAATGTCTTATAAAAGTGCGATTATAGGAGATCCCTTCTTTCATCATCACGATAGACAAAAGTGCAATTAGCGTGGAGACACCACGGAAGACAGATGTATTTGACATAATGCCCTGTCACTTGTCTCCACCTGATGCCACGTATTCATTTTAAACTGGATTGAGTTGAAAATGTCTACCAGGAGTGAAACATTTCGGTGGGGGGAGGGGGTCTTTAAGCGACGGATCGAACTGGGACTTAAAGTCAACAGTCGCGCTTTCTACACCACATGACCATTCTTATCTCAATAGAAGATTAAATAGTTACATTTCTGATGAACTTTCTTTTAAAGTGAACTATACACCATTCGTGGTGCAATTTGAATCAAGTTCTCTGGCATGAAGAACAAAGCGACGGCGACTGTATATAGCAACATAGTAAACGCTCTCAATGTTGTTGAAAACGTCATCACAACCTGCGAGAGTAGTAAACATACGTAAACTGACGTCATAAAACCGATATGACAGACCTAGCAATGTTTATAAACAGCTCATGACAGCTCTAGCTACATAGACTGATTTTCACAAAACATGTGACAGTCCCAGCTACATAGACGGATGTCATAATAACAAGTGACAGTCCCAGCTACGTTCAGTTACGTCATGTACCAACATGTGACAGACGGTAGGTTATCTCAACTCCAGGGATTCTGCTGGAATCTGTTCCGGAATACACAAATAATCGATACCATCGTCGTCAGGTTCGTTTTTGAACAAAAGTCCACGAGATGTCAAGGTTACGTTTTGGATGAAGTTTTTAAAAAAAAGTATTTTTATCAATCATTAGAATGTTGTCTTGCTATGTATTAATGATCTGTACTGCAATCATTATAATGTTGCTTTCCTGTGTATTAATGATCTGTACTGCAATCATTAGAATGTTGTCTTGCTGTGTATTAATCATCTGCTATGTGGCCAATTATTTTATGTGAATGTTGCTACATATTAAATATCTTTGTTTCAAATGGTAAACTGACAAAAAAAAAACCATTTTATTATACATTGTTATATTTAGCCCACACTTTTACTATAAAAATGTAATATATATCCCTAGATGCAAAAAAACAAATACGTACTTTTAAGTGGATTTTTTTCCAGCCAACATGGTCAAAAGTCAGTCATTTGTTACCTTTACATCAACAGGCAACTTATCTTACCAGGTAAAGAAAACCAGATTAATAGTTCTAACCCTAGGTCAAGACTGACCGTATCTTTAGTCCACCTTTTCATTCTGGCGCCAGACTGTTTTATAACAGAAGGTAAAACAAACAACATAGGACCACGCCTAATGATACTCGGTGTGTCGACAGACATCATGTCTCAAATAGACAGACATCATCTCTCAAATAGACAGACATCATCTCTCAAATCGACAGACAGCATCTCTCAAATCGACAGACAGCATCTCTCAAATAGACAGACATCATCTCTCAAATAGACAGGCATCATCTCTCAAATAGACAGACATCATCTCTCAAATAGACAGACAGCATCTCTCAAATAGACAGACATGATCTCTCAAATAGACAGACATCATCTCTCAAATAGACAGACAGCATCTCTCAAATAGACAGACATCATCTCTCAAATAGACAGACATCATCTCTCAAATCGACAGACATCATCTCTCAAATAGACAGACATGATCTCTCAAATAGACAGACATCATCTCTCAAATAGACAGACATTTCGATTCGGCCAAGGTCAAGATGATCGTATATAAGAGTATCGATAATATCGGCTAAATATTGATTCCAAAAATATTTTGGGGGGTCTTGTCCACCGGGGATCTTGTCCCCTAGGGGTTTTGTCCGCTTAGGTTTTAGTACGGTGGGGGTTTGGTCCGAAACTATTTTCGCCCCACTACGTAAATTTGAAGTCTATGTAAAATGAGATGTCTGTCCCTTAGATTGAATAGACCACTATGGAACTGTTTTTTTCTTTTAGTGCCCATCTTTCAACCGCACCAAATCCGATTGTGTAATGGCCATGGAAACTCAACGGAAGACATGGAAGGAAATGTCACCATGACCTGAAAAATTCCCTCGGGTATTACCTGGGCCATGAGGTCCACTGTCTTGTGCCTAACGTAACAACCAACCGACCCCTATAACAACCAACCGACCCCTGTAACAACCAACCGACCCCTGTAACAACCAACCGACCCCTGTAACAAACAACCGACCCCTGTAACAAACAACCGACCCCTGTAACAACCAACCGACCCCTGTAACAACCAACCGACCCCTGTAACAAACAACCCACCCCTGTAACAAACAACCGACCCCTGTAACAAACAACCGACCCCTGTAACAACCAACCGACCCCTGTAACAAACAACCGACCCCTGTAACAAACAACCGACCCCTGTAACAACCAACCGACCCCTGTAACAAACAACCGACCCCTGTAACAACCAACCGACCCCTGTAACAAACAACCGACCCCTGTAACAACCAACCGACCCCTGTAACAAACAACCGACCCCTGTAACTACGTAAAACGAGCTCTGTATCCATAATTTAAATTTGGCTTCGTTATTCCACCTCTCTATAGAACTATCACGGGGGGATGAGTCGAATGAAATAATTACATAAACATAAGGAAAATAATGACAGAATGTACTGAATCATATTTTCTTATGTAGGCTGGTGTGTTTGTGTGTGCATTAAAAGAGATGATAGAAAATGGAATTTAATACGTAGAGAATAAGTTAACCAGGTTTGGCCATAGAAGGTTTTTTTGAATTATTCGTAATGCATGAACTTAATAAGAGAGAGTATTGCTGGATCATTTGTGTAGCATATTTTTATCCATCTGAAATTGAGATTATATTTTTAATGGAATAAAACGTAATACATCATAAAAATATGATATGTAATGTGTGGATATACTATCATAGATTATCATTAACATTTGAGTAAAGTTAGACACTTTCCCTAATGTTTAAAGCCAGCAATGATACATTTTTATAAAAACGAAAAACGTTGGGCGCATGTTTTATATTATGTGAATGTTTGTATTACAGTATTAGAATCAGCACATGTTAACAATTAAAGTAAAATTAATTCTAGTGTTGTATAACCTAAACTCATGATATAGAATGTAATACTTGTAAAGTCAATTGAATCAATATATTAATATAGTGAAATTATTTTAAACAGGTTTTTATTTATATAAATTAGAGTATGTTATAAAGGTCTGGATGTTTGTGTTCATGAGCCCAACGTTTTTCGTTTTTATAAAAATCAAAAGCTCTTATAAAGTCTATTAATATTACCATCTTACCAATTTATTCAGAAATTATTTTCTACTTTTTAGTACGCAAGAAAAACGTTGGTTTTTATAAAATATTTTTTATAATGTAATTTTTATTTTCTACTTTTAAGTTAAAATATTTTTTTTTCAATTAATACGAAGAGTTAAAAAAATTTTGGTGGAAGACAGACCCGATTAAGCATCAAATCATAATGAAATAGTAAGAATATCGCATTGTCATCGGGTTCTGAGCTATATTGAAAGTATCAGAGCTATAGCTTTTCGGAATCTTGACCTCGTGACCTCTCACTCGACTTCGCCAGGCAAACATACACAACTGACGTCACACGTGTTCAGACGCAGTAGAGTATAGCACCAGTAATTTCCCTTGATTTAGACAAGGCTGTGACCTATTCGCCATACATATTTAATTTTATTTATTAAGAAACTCATCAAATTATAATGAAATAGTAAGAATATTACATTGTCATCGAGTTCTGAGTTATATTGAAAGTATCAGAGCTATAGCTTATCGGAGATTGGTCTAAAATTTGATTGCGAAATTCCGCTGACAAACACACAGACAAGAAGTGAAGTTTAGAAAAACGTTGTAATAAAAACAGACCCACAACATTTCATTTCATCTTCGCAGGGACTTCACACACACACACAAATTAAGGGACAACTGACCGAAAAGGGCGGCGTACCTGATTGAATGAAATAGCTATATTCATTTAACTTACTTGTTTGGTGGCTGAAGGCCCACACCACGGCTGTGGCTAGAGGTAGGCCCCCACCACGGCTGTGGCTGGAGGTAATCATCCGTAACACAGGCCTCCTATCCCGGCGTTTTTACAGTTATTTATATTTATTTAATTTGTCCATAACTAACATCGGGAATGGGGGTATACGTCCATTTGAAACAGTTTGTTGATGTGTCTTGATTTTCTGGCCGCGAGCCTGAAGTAAGATAAGTTTAATGCACTAACATATGTCCAGTGAGCAGACGTCGTGAGTCCAACGAACTAACATGCGTTCAACGAACTAACATGCGTTCAATGAAATAGCATGTGTTCAACGAACTAATATGCATTCAACAAACTAGCATGCGTTCACCAAACTAATATGCATTCAACGACCTAAGATGCATTCAGTGAACTAACATGTGTCCCACGAACTAACATGTGTCCAATAACTAACATGTGTTCCACGAACTAAAATGTATTCAACAAACTGACACTCATTTAACGAAATAACTTGCTTTCAACAACTAAAATGCGTTCACCAAACTAGCATGCGTTCAACGAACTGATATGCATTGAATGAACTAACATACGTTCAACGAACTAATATGCATTCAACGAACTAATATGCGTTCAACGAAGTAAAATACGTTCAATGAACTAACATGCGTTCAAAGAACAAACATGCATTCTACAAACTAATATGCGTTCAACAAACTAATATGCGTTCAACAAACTAATATGCGTTCAATGAGCTAACATGTACTCATCAAACTAACGTGTGCTCACTTTTAACTTAAAAACTAATGCACTGCTTTGTCAATCTTCTAGCTCAATTGGAAGCTTTATAATTGGTCCCTATCATAAAAATTTCTATATTTATTTCTCCTTTCTTTTGTTATTCCCAAAACTATTAGCTGCTTCCAGAGATCTGCTTAACAGGTTTATCTCTTCTCTTTTGTTTTTTTTTTTTTTTGTTAATGTATAACAAATTAACTTATAGAAAAGAAACGAGGCGTAATGGTTTGCCGAGGCGTAATGGTTTGCCGAGGCTTCTTGTACGACAGAGGCGCCTCATTAAAATATAGTAAGGAATTATTCTTTTTTATTCATTTCTTTCGGCTATTTACTTTCATCTCAGTAACTCATAGGCATAATCGATAACCAGAATCTGTTACGATGGTGAATGATCGGAAGTAAAGCGAGGCAAATATCTAAAGGGGGTTTGGTTGAGGATAGGGTGGGGGGAGAGCCATCCAGAACAGTTCTGTCTGCACGTGCTCACGCGGAAAACACCTACTGTTTCCATGGTAACTATGCGTAAATACAAGAACAGGACAACGGGGGGGGGGGAGTAGAAGGGGAAAAAAAGAGAATAGAAGGACAGCTGAAGGACAGTTCTATAGGACAAATAAGGACAGTTTTAATAGGACAGATAAGGACAGTTCTAATAGGACAGCTAAGGATAGTTCTAATAGGACAGCTAACTAAGAACAGTTCTAATCCAGTGTTTGTTAAATCTGGACAATGTCATCCTCCTTCAGTGACCTGTAGGTTATTGTACTTGGAGTTTGGTCCTTTTTATAACTGATATGTTAGTATGTTTCTTTTCTGTCTCCTACATAGATTATTTGTTTTTTATTTGTATAGATAAAGACGTTTGGAGAAAAAAATTGACATGTAGAAATATTGACAATTAAATAGATCGTTTATTGAATATATATTTATATTTATATTTATATATATATTTAGATAGATAGATAGTTTTTAATGTATATGGATAGGTATAATGATAGATGTGTAAAGTCCCTGTAAGGATGAGATGAAATCCCTTAGATCCTATAAACCACTAATGGGACGGTTTTATGGTGCCCTTCTTTCATTCCCACCATAGCCGATAGTGCAATGGCCATGGAGGCACCACGGGAAATATATCGGGAACTTGAGCCTAGACCAGAAAAATTTCCTTGGTCCTCACCGGAGATCGAACCAGGTACTTTCAGGTCGACAGTCGAGCGTGTTACCGCACGACCATCCGTCCCCATAATGATAGATAGATATAATGATAGATAGGAAGGTTAAACGATAGAAAGACAGTTATACAGATAGGTAGATAGATAGATAGATAGATAGATAGATAGATAGATAGATAGATAGATAGATAGATAGATAGATAGATAGATCATTTAAAAAATTCAATTGTTACACTAGATGATTTCGCTCGGTAATTTCAAAATCGTCAGACTGTGTCCAATCAATACACTAGTTATCATCACGTGTCATTCTACGATCAATCATATTTGAGCACCGAAATCTGGTAATTAAATTAACAATGTAGAACTAAATCTGAAACTAATGAAGTGCGAACAAAATACAATAAACAAAAAAATGTGGTTAGACCTGTTCATTCAATGTGTCGCGATATGTCTTGATTAGCCGTAGACAGAAGCGAATCCAACGACGGGTGTACTGGACCCTCCCCCCCCCCCCCCTTATTGTTATCTAAGATTAGAAGGAGTCAGCCATTGGAATACAAAAACAAAGACAACCATCTTGCCATGTTTTTGAACGTGTGCTGTTTCATGTCTCGTTTTTATAGGCCCCACATATTTATTCTTCTCGCCAGGCGTAAAATGACCTCAATACAGCCCTTGGTGGAGTTGGTTTGTGTTCAAGTCTGAAATAATGATTGATAACAGAGAGTGTGCATGTAAGGGAAGGTGGAGATGATAAACATCTGCCGCTGGATGGATGTAGTAGCTTTGAGCGCTTTCTCGTCTCTCTCACCCCACCCCCACCATTATGACATAGCTCAGGCCCCAGGGGGTATAGCTATGCTAATTTGAGTGGTTGGGGGGGGGTATAATTTGTATTTCAAATATTTCACTTGCAGAGTTATTGAGTTCTATATTATGTTTAATGATATGCTCTGAAACGTAATGCAAAATAATACCTTCCGTTCTAATTAAAAAATAATAAGAGGGTATTGTGAACAAAGTATAGGGAGGTATACTAAAATATGTGAACAAAGTATAGGGAGTTATACTGAAATATGTGAACAAAGTATAGGGAGGTATACTAAAATATGTTATATTGTTCTATGTTTTAATTATAAAAGCATAATTGAATGAACATTTCCGTCACGTAGTGCTTTTAGTTTACATTCTACAACCGTGCCGGTCACCTGTTGATCAGAGGGCGACAGTATTTTATGACTGGATGGACTGGTAAGTGGTCGACAGTGTTACAATACTTGACTGAATGTTCGCTGAACTAGTGAAAGGGTTTGCTTAATGAGTAGAGATACAGGTGTGTGTGTGTCAGCGTGTGAGTGTACACGAAGTAGCCAAGTCTATGAGTAGAGATACAGGTGTGTGTGTGTGTGTGTGTCAGCGTGTGAGTGTACACGAAGTAGCCAAGTCTATGAGTAGAGATACAGGTGTGTGTGTGTGTGTGTCAGCGTGTGAGTGTACACGAAGTAACCAAGTCTATGAGTAGAGATACAGGTGTGTGTGTGTGTGTGTGTGTGTCAGCGTGTGAGTGTACACGAAGTAGCAAAGTCTATGACTAGAGATACAGGTGTGTGTGTGTGTGTGTCAGCGTGTGAGTGTACACGAAGTAGCAAAGTCTATGAGTAGAGATACAGGTGTGTGTGTGTGTGTGTGTGTCAGTGTGTGAGTGTACACGAAGTAGCCAAGTCTATGAGTAGAGATACAGGTGTGTGTGTGTGTGTCAGCGTGTGAGTGTACACGAAGTAGCCAAGTCTATGACAAGAGATAAAGGTTAAGTTAGTAACGTCAATGTTTGGTTGGAGAAAGGTCCAGTAAAGTTGATTTGGAGATTTATAGGTTTTAAAAAAAACAACTCTTATTCGAGTTGGATTTTTGGTATTATTGTTGAGTTCAAACGTGACACTTGAAACATTTCTAGTACACCATTAGGTAAATATATGGGTGCTAATTTATGCCAACTACCTAATGTACAGAAATGACCTACATTCGTCACACATTACGTTTTACCCGTCAACGCTAACCAACCAAACCAACAAATTAAACTAACCAAACCAACCAAACCAAACCAAACAACAAACCAAACCAACCAATCTAACCAACCAAACCGAAACAAACCAAACAACCAAACCAAACAACCAACTAAACCAGCTTACCAACCAACCAACAAAACCAAACCAAACAACCAACCAAACTAACCAATCAAACCTACCAAACCGAACCAAACCAAACAACCAACTAAACCAAACTAACAAACAGCCGAACCAAACCAAACAACCAACAAAACCAACCAATCAAACCAACCAAACCAAACACCATTATGTAACTATTGTTTATGTACTACTATAAGTATTATGTAGTAGCACGTCACTGTACCTTTTGCAGCACAGAGGCAAGTTGGTGTGGCACGATACAGCACCCGCGCGCAAGTTCAATTCGGCTTCTTACTTTCACGCTGTCCTCATATATACGGATAAGTGTTACATAGCTAGATAAACCTCTCCAACTCCAGTCTACTATATCTGACATACTGATACATCGGTTAACGTTTGGAAGTTATCCAACGGTGGGTAGGGGGGCTAAACATTAAAGGGGCAGGGATAAAAGATAACAAAAGTTGTGTTGTCATCAAAGTAAGTTCAAGTTCTAATATTTTGTTTAGCAAATATCAACTAAAATTCATCAAATACCATGAATAGGTTATAAACAAAAATAGATAATGTAATTGACTGAATTTTGTTATTTCCGTTTGAATTCAGAGACTTACTGTTGTTTTATATCAACTACATGGGTTGTCAAGCAATGGCCACGAACCAGTAGTGGGTCGACGACGAATTTAAGTTGGATCGCGACAACATTTAAATGTACAATTCAAAGATCGAGAAAATACCATTACAACTCTATTTGTTACCAATTCTAAACGTTCGTAAATCTACACATTTAAAGGGTAAATCTATCTGTACAGTTACATACACATTTATTCTCTTTCTTTTATATTACATTTTCTTTGCAGCAGAGTCGCAAAAATTAAAGTCATTTATGGCGGGTCGAGAAAACAACATTGTTGTTAAAGTGAGATACGAAGCTGCTATTTTTAAAGAACAACTGCACTAGAGGTTTGTAACTCCGCTATTCCTAACACTGGAATTTCAGTTCGTTTTTATTCTTTTACAGTTTTTGTACCCTACGGTTGTTAATCTGCCATCCCCGCTGACCACTAGGCCTGAGGCAACGTGGATTATTTCACTGAGTACCACCGGTCACTCTCACTCTCTCTCTCTCTCTCTCTCTCTCTTCTCCCCTTGTCCAGTAGTTTTTGGGGCGTAAGGACTAGGGAATCCGACTCATCGATTCTGGAATGAAAGCAGACATCTACTAAAAGCAGACATATGGGGGAGGGTTAGGCAACGTGTGGCCAGGATTATGTAGAGTCTTGACGCTTCCAGTCCTTCAGCCTTTTAACTATTCCCAGCCTCCATTTGACTTAAGCTCAGATTTGGAGCGGTTTTTACTCCAAAGGCTGCTGGATACAGCTCTTTGTTTTTCCCTCTTGTTTTAAGGGCCTTTGACTAAGCCAACAATGTCCAAACGTATTACATAAAACTAAGACTTAGAGACAGAGTCTGTAGCTGGTGAAATGACTTACGAGAAAGCGACATTGTTTTTTTTTTATGTAAGAAAGATAGAGAGAGAATGTTTTGGTGAGACATGAGCTAAAGCCCCAGTAGACTGTTAATGACCATCGAGATTTATCTGCCCTTTGTTGGTATCATCTTTGTTATCTGCTTAAAATCACTAATTTTAATATTGACAAATTGCATTGTTTCTCATTATTTTCTGATCACTTTTTAAATTCCCTGATTTATGTTTGTAGGTAAATAGATTGCTTAATATAATCTATACATCGATTGTACCAATAAAGCAAATATTTACTTTATAGTGATAAACATCATGATAGAAAATGTTAAATCAAATTAGCTTGAATGGAGCTTGGCTGTGAGTGCTCAATACACCATATTTTGTATTTTTAGTTTGCAAAATTTCTATAACTGGCAATATTTGGTAAAAAGTGAAATATACTCCAAGTAAGACTTGTTAAGAGTGTCAGCATACATGAATTATAAATGTAATGGCATGAGTGATAAATGAAATGGGAGAAAAGGTGTCAAATTGATTTTAAATGCTTATATTATATTTTGTTTTCCACCCTTGTAAACAAAAAATATTTCATTGTAAAGATACAAACATAAATCAATTAAAAACAGAACTAAGACTGTAAGAGTGAACTATTACTTTATCTTGTTCAGATTTAATTTTTTTAACATTTTTACATTAATCTCAAGATAAAACTAGATTTCTCCCTTTATTTCTATCTTAACTGACTTAAAGACCATTTTTTTATCATGTTAACATCACCATTCTATTTAGCTATGGGTGTGTTATTCTCTCTATTTTTACTTGTTTCCATGATCAATTCAATTAAAAAATAACGTAAATATCATAATATAATAACATGAATATCAAACTGTGACGTTAAGAAATGTGATTACAATGCCTATTATAAATTTTACATATAAAAAAATTTTAATATCGACCTGGTTTCATGGGCGATAGGGAAATTTGGCTATTTAAGGCCGGATAGACTGGAGGTGGATAAAAAAAAACATTTCCTGTTTGTTTGAAAATATTTAAATTTAATTAACCAAAATAACCATTTTATTACTTTCCTATTTCAATAGACACTAACAATAGCAAACAAGTATGTACATAGTCTGTAATTAGATTCAATAGTACCTTAACAAATAGTTCAACAAAAAATCAGCTTGTGTATTTCGGAATTCTACAGTAATGTCTACGCTGTACTGAAGTTTTTAGTAAAATATATAAATGAGTTAAAAAAGACTAAATAGTCTGATGACTAATGACTAGATAACTGTTACGAAACTAACTGTTTATTACACTTATTTTATTGTTTGAAACTGATTGCTGATCCATGTTCAGAACGAAAAATCTTTGTAAAGTCCTTGTTAGGTTGAGATGTGTGTCTATTAGGGTGGTGTGAATGTAGAGGTAAAAAAATTTTTTTTTGAATTTAAATATGTAATAGTTTGGAAAAGTTGTCACTATAGAAGATGATTTTGTAGCCAAAGTTTCACCTCTAAATTATTATTTTTTCAACTGCCCCAATGACATGAAATATTGATGAAATCCCTTAAATCTCGAATAATTTACTGAAAATCGGCTAACAACAAACTGTAATGTCCAAACATCCATTTTGTCCAATTAATAACTTAATCAAAACAATAATCAGTCTTCTGGTTGAATGCTGTCATTTGCTGCCTGGACAAAATCCTGTTCTTTATGAAGCCATTTCGGGCCCTTTCTCCGCATACCGACTGTGATGTTTCTGTAACGAGTTTCACATGTCTTTCTACGGCTTGAGTGTGACAGGGTACCTGGATAATTGGCAACATAATATTGTGTTGATCATGTATTCTGCTAGTTATTTCAGACATTGGAATATTGGCCAACAATGGTGGTGCAGTTACTTCAGCTTCCTGCCAATTTATCAGGTCAACATAGTCTGTTGAATCAAAGTTCAGTCTTGGAATACAAAATTTTCTGATGCCAGTTTTCTGTTCCTGACGAGCCTTTAGAATTCTGCGCAGTCCAAGTTATTTAATGTGATCTCGATCATCAGTGACCATTGCTATCAATAGATTCTCTGGATGAGCAAAATAGGCATTTCTTTGGATAACAGGATCAATGATGTTCTTAACTTCTGTTGGCAGTGAACGAGACAAGTGAATTGTCAACCAAATGTGTTTAGTACCATCTACACAGCTGGGTTTGCTTTTGATTGCAAACCACACAGGAGCATACACCTGCATAATGTAAGTTGCCAACATCTGTAAGCTTTGAGTTGGATTTTGTTGTGAAATATACAATCGAAGAATGCGATTGGCCGTTGTCAACCACCGAGAATGAGCCATTTTGCCAGGGTTTCTTCTAGCAAGTTCTTCTGAACAGCAACCGGTCATCACACTTAAGCACATTTCATGTAAATACCTCTGCTCTGTACTTAGTTCTGAAAGTGACACATCAGGAATGCTACTGCTAATTGCAACAAAGTTGCACACTGGCTGGAGCTCGCAATTTAGCGAGGGCAGAACCTATTGGACCCGAAAATCCTTGTGGCCCAGTTGTTTTACCATCAAGATGTTTGATTAAATGGCGCAAAGGCAGCTCATTTGCATGCAACAAGCATGGCAACCACTGTAATGGTCTACACAGTTTGATCTCCAAAAGTCTTATGATACCTCCAGCAGGTCCTGTATTTGTTGCAGTACCATCACATCCAATCCCTAAAATGTTGGTTATGTTGTGCCCATTGCTGTCAAAATATGTATATGCAGTCAGCAATATCTCGAGCTGATGATGATTTAGGTGCTAAATGTGTGATGAATTTTCACTCCAGGTTCATTCAGTATTGTGATGTGTTCCTCATTTACTACATTTCGATACCAACGGCTTCCTTTCTTCTCTAGTTTAATTGTTTTATCCTTGCGGCCGTCAAAATAGAGAGTTTGAATTGCATCAGTAGAGTCTACTAATTGATCTCTGGCCATCTTTCGCTCTCGTCTCAGTTTATAGCGATCAATTACATTGGCAGCCTCAGTTTGTGAAACTATACCAAAGTCTTCTAGTACTGCTGTCGCAACGCTGCACCAACCCTGTCTGATACTGCAAATCGATCACATATTTTTGCTAACTTGGTAGTTTTCTTCTTATCTGGCTAGAGCTCGGTTTGGATGAAGTAGGTGTCTCAAGTATCTGTAATCATGGTATTGCTTTCGGCTTCAGTCTGAAATAAATCTTCATTGAGGCCAATTTCGGCATCTGATGAATCATCATTGTTCAAAATCTCTAACTCAGGGCATTGGTCATTCAAATCGAGTTTGGGTGCTTTTTTGGCTCTTGAGTCCTCCTTCAACTTGCGATCATAGGTCTTTTTAGTTTAGCTGAGGAAACTCGATCAACACTACCAATAAACATGATCCTCAATGTTCTCTGGTCCTGCAAAAAAGTGTTGTTCCTGAGGTGGCACTTTGTTTTGCTTTGCACAACCACAGTTTCCAGGAACACATTTGCAAATTGCAACGTCAAAGAGTTTCTGTTTACTTTTGTCAGCATATTCTTGCAACTTCAGCAAATACTTGTTATCTGCTTTCCTTCCCTTTAAATGGCTTCATGAGTTTTCTGAGTTCATCATGTGAATTCTGATCAGTTTGAGTGAATTCCTAGTGTGTGAAACAACCGGAATGGAAGCTTTATGCCATACAGCTTCAATGTCTGTTTGCAACGATTTCAGCTATTTCACTCACTGTGGGCTCTTTGGCTTGATCAGAACTTAATTTTTTTGTCTGATTGTGACTGTAATACTTCATCATGTCCATATAGGTTGGTAAAACATTTGTAACCAATTCACATAGGAATGACCAAAAACAGGGCATTTATTGGCAGCTCTGGTGTCAACATTAGATGACATTTTTATCCCGGTGATTATCTGAGAAAGCATTAAGGACGGATTTTATATAACCATATAAAATGAGTGAGCCATAAAAAAATGTTTAACATATTTGGTATATTATTCAATTATGTATACTCATAAAGCGATAATATTTCCAGTGCCAGTATAATGTACAACAACTGCGCCATAATATCTGGACTAGATTAAATGCGAACGGCAGATAATGAACTCCACCGGGAGCTAAGTTACTAAAATATGCTGATTTAAGCAGTAGATACTAAAAAATAAATAGATACTTACTCTGTGTAGAAAATACAATGTACGTTTATTCGCCAAAGTAATTAAAACACTTGAAAATAGAGGGTAAACGAATATTGTAAATACCGTTTTGCTTATAACGGAAGTCCAAATTTTCAACATGATTGGGGCACCACTCAAAATAAGCAAAAAATTCTGAAATTTTGCAGAGTTGTTAACTAACACTTAAGACAACTTTTTAGCACTATTACATTCAGAAATTCTAAACTTTATTTTTTCACACCACCCTAGTGTCTATATGACCCTATAAAACTACTTGTGGACTTTATTTTGTTGTTGTCTCCCGTCTTTTAACCCGACCTATACCGATAGTGCAATGGACTCCCATAGAAGAAACTCTCTCTATGATCTGAACATTTCCCTTGCTCTCACATGGAGGAAACTCTCTCTATGATCTGAACATTTCCCTTGCTCTCAAATGGAGGAAACTCTCTCTATGATCTGAACATTTCCCTTGCTCTCACATGGAGGAAACTCTCTCTATGATCTGAACAATTCCCTTGCTCTCACATGGAGGAAACTCTCTCTATGATCTGAACAATTCCCTTGCTCTCACATGCGAAGGAAACCGGAACCGTCAGGTCGACATATTGCTTTACTGTACGACCATCTGTCCACTCTTGATAGATAAATATAAGGCGTCATAAGAAGTTTAAAGTAGAATCGATGAATCTCGTCTGCTACTGTTGGTGTGTATAGTCTTCTACTGTTGGTGTGTACAGTCTGCTACTGTTGGTGTGTACAGTCTGCTACTGTTGGTGTGTATAGTCTGCTACTGTTGGTGTGTACAGTCTGCTACTGTTGGTGTGTATAGTCTGATACTGTTGGTGTGTACAGTCTGCTACTGTTGGTGTGCATACTCTGATACTGTTGGTGTGTATAGTCTGCTACTGTTGGTGTGTATAGTCTACTACTGTTGTTGTGTATAGTCTACCACTGTTGGTGTGTACAGTCTGCTACTGTTGGTGTGTATAGTCTGATACTGTTGGTGTGTATAGTCTGCTACTGTTGTTGTGTATAGTCTGCTACTGTTGTTGTGTATAGTCTGCCACTGTTGGTGTGTACAGTCTGCTACTGTTGGTGTGTATAATCTGATACTGTTGGTGTGTATAGTCTGATACTGTTGGTGTGTATAGTCTGCTACTGTTGGTGTGTACAGTCTGCTACTGTTGGTGTGTATAGTCTGATACTCTTGGTGTGTACAGTCTGCTACTGTTGGTGTGTATAGTCTGATACTGTTGGTGTGTATAGTCTGCCACTGTTGGTGTGTACAGTCTGCTACTGTTGGTGTGTATAGTCTGATACTGTTGGTGTGTATAGTCTGCTACTGTTGTTGTGTATAGTCTGCTACTGTTGTTGTGTATAGTCTGCCACTGTTGGTGTGTACAGTCTGCTACTGTTGGTGTGTATAATCTGATACTGTTGGTGTGTATAGTCTGATACTGTTGGTGTGTATAGTCTGCTACTGTTGGTGTGTACAGTCTGCTACTGTTGGTGTGTATAGTCTGATACTCTTGGTGTGTACAGTCTGCTACTGTTGGTGTGTATAGTCTGATACTGTTGGTGTGTATAGTCTGCCACTGTTAGTGTGTACAGTCTGCTACTGTTGGTGTGTATAGTCTGATACTGTTGGCGTGTATAGTCTGCTACTGTTGTTGTGTATAGTCTGCTACTGTTGTTGTGTATAGTCTGCCACTGTTGGTGTGTACAGTCTGCTACTGTTGGTGTGTATAATCTGATACTGTTGGTGTGTATAGTCTGATACTGTTGGTGTGTATAGTCTGCTACTGTTGGTGTGTACAGTCTGCTACTGTTGGTGTGTATAGTCTGATACTCTTGGTGTGTACAGTCTGCTACTGTTGGTGTGTATAGTCTGATACTGTTGGTGTGTATAGTCTGCCACTGTTGGTGTGTACAGTCTGCTAATGTTGGTGTGTATAGCCTGCTACTCTTGGTGTGTACAGTCTGCTACTGTTGGTGTGTATAGTCTGTTACTGTCGGTGTGTACAGTCTGCTACTGTTGGTGGGTATAGTCTGATACTCTTGGTGTGTACAGTCTTCTACTGTTGGTGTGTATAGTCTGCTACTGTTGATGTGTTTAGTCTGCTACTGTTGGTGTGTATAGTCTTAGTGGTGGTACTAAGTTTTAAAATGATTTGAAGATAAAGTTCTATTTCAAAGAAAGCACCGGAAGTCATTAAAATTTTGATATGTAAGTAAATTTCATTCCTTTATAGACTGTCTAAAAGCACCAATTGCTTTTCCCGTGCAGAGTTTATCAAGTTATTTTAATCAAAGGCAATAGACGATTAGAGAAACTGTAAAAAATTTGAAAAACAATTGTGCCGACGAAGGGTGGACTATTGCATGAAGCCCTTGAACAAATTTTAGCTGTCTTCATAAGAACAGTTAAATAAAGTGTCATACTTTCTTTAAACCAATCACTTTTGTGATTTGAAGTGCACCAAGAATCAAACAAATGGACAACAAGCTTCCCTTCATTTGTACACACTTACATATGGGGGGTGTGGTGGTATAGGGGGATGTGGTGGTATAAGGGGATGTGGTGGTATAAGGGGATGTGGTGGTATAGTGGGATGTGGTGTTATAGGGGGATGTGATGGTATAAGGGGATGTGGTGGTATTCTTTCATTGTGGATCGCTTGTGTTATTGATTTTCGATTTTTTTTTATTATTTCCGGGTTATTCTTTGTAAAAAAACAAAAGTTGACAGCCTTGTGTCTCAATCTTTTTTCAATCAGCAGTGTGCCCTTTCTATTCCAGTAACATTCATCAACAGACACAGTGTACCCATTCTATCAACATGGAAGATACCAAATACGGTCGATTTATATTTTTAAAGCAAACATTACACATCACTTTATTACGCTACATAGCGTGATGATCTATAAAGTGATTGATTCTATAAAGTGATGATTCTATAAAGTGATGATTCTATAAAGTGACGATTCTATATAGTGATGATTCTATATAGTGATGATTCTATATAGTGATGATTCTATAAAGTGATGATTCTATATAGTGATGATTCTATATAGTGATGATTCTTTAAAGTGATGATTCTATATAGTGATTATTCAATAAAGTGATGATTCTATAAAGTGATTATTCTATATAGTGATGATTCTATATAGTGATGATTCTATATAGTGATGATTCTATAAAGTGATGATTCTATAAAGTGATGATTCTATATAGTGATGATTCTATAAAGTGATTATTCAATCAAGTGATGATTCTATAAAATGATGATTCTATATAGTGATGATTCTATATAGTGATGATTCTATAAAGTGATGATTCTATATAGTGATGATTCTATAAAGTGATGATTCTATAAAGTGATGATTCTATATAGTGATGATTCTATATAGTGATGATTCTATAAAGTGATGATTCTATAAAGTGATTATTCAATCAAGTGATGATTCTATAAAATGATTATTCTATATAGTGATGATTCTATATAGTGATGATTCTATAAAGTGATTATTCTATAAAGTGATTATTCTATAAAGTGATGATTCTATATAGTGATGATTCTATATAGTGATGATTCTATATAGGGATGATTCTATATAGTGATTATTCAATAAAGTGATGATTCTATATAGTGATGATTCTATATAGTGATGATTCTATATAGTGATGATTCTATATAGTGATGATTCTATAAAGTGATGATTCTATATAGTGATGATTCTATAAAGTGATGATTCTATAAAGTGATGATTCTATATAGTGATGATTCTATATAGTGATGATTCTATAAAGTGATTATTCTATAAAGTGATTATTCTATAAAGTGATGATTCTATATAGTGATGATTCTATAAAGTGATGATTTTATATAGTGATGATTCTATATAGTGATGTTTTTATATAGTGATGACTTTATATAGATGACTTATATAGTGATGATTTCAGATAGTGATGACTTATATAGTGATGATTTCATATAGTCATGACTTGTATAGTGATGATTTTATATAGTGATGACTTATATAGTGATGATTTTAAATAGTGATGCCTTATATAGTGATGATTTTATATAGTGATGATTCTATGCTATGAAATTCTATCGTTTTTCGGCTATCAACTAGGGTCGGGGGGAAGGGGGATCTGTTGTACTTCAGTACAGTAACTAATTTCAGCGTATGGACGGAGATATTTGTTCTACTTCAGTACAGTAACTAATTTCAGCGTATGGACGGAGACATTTGTTGTACTTCAGTACAGTAACTACATTCAGCGCAGAGCAAGTAATGGGTCACTGAGCTTGACCCATGACCCCTATGACCCTTCAAGTTCTTGACCTAGACCCATCATCATGACCCATGACCCATTGAAGCAAGCTGCTAACGTGTGGCATATTAAAATTGTTTAAAAGTAAAAATGTGCTTCAACAAACTATGTGCATGCCCTGCTACGAAATTCAAAGCACTAAAAGTAAAAAGATAAAAAAATTTTTATTGAAGGAAAATTTCAACTTATTGCAACAGTTTTCCCCTGTATCCATGCAAAATGACAGACAAAGCTTCAACTGTTTCAGGATGCATGCAGTTACGTTGTGCTGTAATTATGTGCCGTGCATTGAGTGAACTAAAATGTATTTCACATTCCGCTGACGAAGATGGGATGACGAATATCCTATGTGCGATGTCTGACAAAAGTGGAAATCGTTGGACCATTTCTGCCCACCACTTCAATGGATCAAATTCACCAGGCATCTTTTCTCCTGGGACTGGTTCCTGGTTGTATTTCGACATCTCTTGCTCAACCCTTTCCATCGATGTCAGACTGGAGACAGTGACTTTAATTCTTTCACTAGAAACTCAAATAGAAAGACAAAAGGCAAAATTAGAGTAATAAACAGAAATCCTAAATATTGAATAATGACGTAAATATATAACGTAATTGTATAATATCACAAATTTGTTTTAATTTTACTACTTGCATGATGCAAAAGATTAGGCACTAATACATAACATTCATCATGGACATTTATATAGTGCGAAAAAATCATAAAGCTGCAAGGTTTGGTTTTCATCATTTTCGTTAGAGTCGGAGGTTCATCAGTAGAATTTGTTGCTGATTTGTTGTTCTGTTCTGCTTTTGTTTCTGTTTCCTTGTAATCACCGGCTAATGAAAGTACACCTTTCCTGATTTGTTTTTGGAACGATTCTCGATCATTATGATTTGTAACAAAATGAAGATCCCGTAAAGTAATGTCCAAGTACGTAGCAACGAAATGTAGCATATTTGTACATTCCCAGTACTTACTGTTCAGTGCAGAAAGAAATTATTTCTTAAGAAGAGCAATACTTTCTGTATATGAGGATTGTGGCTGCCAAGCTTCATACATTTTATAATAGATTGGCAACACGTTGTTGAGAGTGGGAAGATTTGCGTATTCTAACAGGTTGCAAAGAGTTGGAAACACGCACAAGAATTCTTCAACTTCTCTTAGATGATCGATATCAATTCGGGCTATCAGGTGTTCCTTTTTTCTTTCCTTGAGAATATTATGAAATGCTGAATGACTTTTAGATATGGACGTAAACATCCCAATTAGGCTTCGCCGAGGCCTAGTTTCACCCCCCATGTTTCAAGGGAAAGGGCACGTTTTGTTTTCGTCGCAAATAAAAAAAATCGCGCAACGACGGGTTTTTTGGGGTCGGGCGGAGACTAAGGATGGGTCGTGGGTCAGGGAACATTGACCCATGTGACCCATCCAATTTTGCGACCCATTTGACCCATTGACCCATGACCCATTGATCCATTACTTGCTCTGTTTCAGCGTATGAACTGAACATTTGTTGTACTTCAGTAAAGTAACTACTTTCAGCCTATTGACGGAGACATCTATTGTACTTGAGTACAGTAACTACATTCAACGTATTGACGGAGACATCTGTTGTACTTGAGTACAGTAATTACATTCAGCCTATGGACGTAGACCTCTATTGTACTTGAGTACAGTAACTACTTTCATCGTATTGACGGGGACATCTGTTGTACTTGAGTACAGTAACTACATTCAGCGTATGGACGGAGAAATCTGTTGTACTTAAGAACAATGAAACATCAGAATCAATTTATAAATTTTAACAGATGCACAACAGATTCCGCAAACAATCTCTCAAATTACAAATCGTTCTAGTTTTGAAAGCCCTTTTTTTGTAATCACTAGTAAAAAATGGCCCGGAAACTGGGCCGGCTAGCAGGCACGCAGAGGGAGTTGAAAATGGTGATATATAATCCGAAAAACCCGGGGTTCTATTTCTGTTTAAAACTTCGGGAATCTCTCGGGTCTGGTGAAAGTCCACTTATGTCTACGTTAGTGCTTCCGTGGCTAGTGCTTACCGCCTGTGTTGGAGAAGAATGAAAGGGCACTAAGTGTTATTAGCGACATCCATAATACAAAAAAAAAAATCATTTACTGCCTTGTCGGTATTCCCGTGTCTGTCACACAAGATCGCATCTGTACAGGAGATCGTGTCTGACACACAAGATGGCGACAAAATTTACTTATGCTATCATACAGGCATGATACGTCTCCCAACTGGACAACCAATGCCGATATCCCCTACCTAGCAGCCCGTATTGATGTTGGTCCTGCCTAAAGTAAAGTGGCGAGGTATAACACTCTTGCGTCTGGCAAGCAAAACTGTTGCCTTTCGGCCAACCCAAATTATGTAACATTTCGACGGCCGTGATCATTGAGGGGTTAACGACTGCAACAGTTCCTTTTTTGCTACCCACAGCCGTGTGCCCATAATTTTATATATAACGAATTTTTATATATATATCATGATATTATAATAGTTATGGTGTTCAGTTTATTATTAAATGAGAAGCAATCTTAGGAGAAATATCTACACAAATCGTTAAATTAATATCTTATATTATTTGCTACAATTTAAATCTTAGAAAAAACGAATTTTATATGTATATCTCAAGATAATGTAATATGTATAATGTTCAGTTTGTTATTATTTCCCTTATATCTCTATATCTAATGTACAATGCTCTCCCTTTACCACTAACCTCAAACAACGTCACAATTATTATTTTTTTTCATTTTTTTTTATTATTACGTCACATGAATGAATTATATAAGGGTGAAGTCTGAGTAGCGCCGTACACAACTGGTTTGATGGAATATTTTTTTTTTCAATTGAAGGGCAGATAAAAGCTACACAACGATTCTATCTATTTCAATTTTGTACTTTGATACATTATACTTTACAACACATTATATCAATAAATTATTGATTTCTGCTGTTATTCAAAACTACTGATCTGTAAAGTATAATAAAGTTAAAAGAAATGTTACATTTTCAATCATATTTTTTTTAAAATCAAAAGAGCAACGGAATGCAGAGGCGTACCTAGGGTGGGGAAAAAGGGGGGGGGTCCAAATTTGAAAGCCCCACTGGGACCCAGCTTGAGGGGGGGGCAAAATTCTTTTTACTTTAAATATTAGGTACATTATCGCATGTCATGGTGCCGAATGTCAAAATGTATGGGCCCCGAAAGAGACCAAGACCCCCGGGCCCCCACGTCCCTAGGTTTTGCACTGCCGGGTCGACAATATTTTCTTAGTTATTCTAGGTACGATATGTTGTACTATGCTACAAAGTGTATAATAGTAAATAAACCACCAGCTAAACATGTAGCGTATCGCCTCACCGGCACTCATTCACGTCTCTTTTTTTTTAAATACGTTTTGTAACTAATGTTGAAAATGATAATACATAAAATAAAGAACTGTTTTGAAAATATCTGTTGTAAAACAGATAAAAAAATTAAGATTTTACCAATGATATGGTGCTGTGTGTCGTGCAAAATTACACTGGTCTACATGAAAAAAAAAACTGCAAGTAAAACATTATGAATTTCTGAAAGCTTGTTAAAAAAATGATAAACTTTGATGTGCTTGGTTTGTGTGTATCACGTCAGGTTTTTGAGAAAAACCTCAAAAGTGTGTTTACAAGGTTTATGGTTATATCTGACCATGATATGTGATCATATCAATATGTTGTATGTGATCAACCACTTATTTGGTTGGATATATTTAAATGAATACAGTTTTAAATTAATAGTTTAATGCTGTTGTTTGAGCGCTTCAGATTTTAATTAATTAATTGATTTTAATTTCCTAAATTCGATTCGCTATGCCAAGACATTGGACAAATTCAGCAGACAGGCTCTGCTATGTTTGTGGACGATTCTGCACTGTGGCTGAGAAGAAGCAAAATATCACACTTGACAAAGAAATATTATCATGAGTACTTTGTGTTAAACTGGGCGACCAGGGCAAAACATGGGCGCCTCATGATATTTGTTAACTTTGTGAAGTAACTCTTGGCAAGTTGTTCAATGGTCAAGTGAAAAGTAGGCCATTTGGTGTGCCCATGATATGGCGCGAGCCTTCAAATCATGTTACAGACTGCTATTTTTACATAACGAATGTTGTTGGATTCAACAAGAGGAGCAGGCACAAGATTCAATATCCTAATGTACCATCAGCCCTGAGGAGCAGGCACAAGATTCAATATCCTAATGTACCATCAGCCCTGAGAAGCAGGCACAAGAGTAAATATCCAAATGTACCATCAGCACTGAGGAGCAGACACAAGATTCAATATCCTAATATACCATCAGCACTGAGGAGCAGGCACAAGATTCAATATCCTAATGTACCATCAGCCCTGAGGAGCAGAAGCAGACACAAGATTCAATATCCTAATGTACCATCATCCCTGAGGAGCAGGCACAAGATTCAATATCCTAATGTACCATCATCCTTGAGGAGCAGGCACAAGATTCAATATCCTAATGTACCATCATCCCTGAGGAGCAGGCACAAGATTCAATATCCTAATGTACCATCAGCCCTGAGGAGCAGGCACAAGATTCAATATCCTAATGTACCATCAGCCCTGAGGAGCAGAAGCAGACACAAGATTCAATATCCTAATGTACCATCAGCCCTGAGGAGCAGAAGCAGACACAAGATTCAATATCCTAATGTACCATCAGCCCTGAGGAGCAGACACAAGATTCAATATCCTAATGTACCATCAGCGCTGAGGAGCAGAAGCGACACAAGATCCAATAGATCCTAATAATGTACCACCAGCCCATGAGGAGCAGAAGCAGACACAAGATTCAAGATCCTAATGTACCATCAGCCCTGAGGAGCAGAAGCAGACACAAGATTCAATATCCTAATGTACCATCAGCCTTGAGGAGCAGAAGCAGACACAAGATTCAATATCCTAATGCACCATCAGCCCTGAGAAGCAGGTACAAGATTCAATATCCTAATGTACCATCAGCCCTGAGGAGCAGGCACAAGATTCAATATCCTAATGTACCATCAGCCCTGAGGAGCAGGCACAAGATTCAATATCCTAATGTACCATCAGCCTTGAGGAGCAGAAGCAGACACAAGATTCAATATCCTAATGCACCATCAGCCCTGAGAAGCAGGTACAAGATTCAATATCCTAATGTACCATCAGCCCTGAGGAGCAGGCACAAGATTCAATATCCTAATGTACCATCAGCCCTCAGAAGCAGACACAAGATTCAATATCCTAATGTACCATCAGCCCTGAGGAGCAGGCACAAGATTCAATATCCTAATGTACCATCAGCCCCTAGGAGCAGGCACAAGATTCAATATCATAATGTACCATCAGCCCTGAGGCCTATAGGACACTGTGAAGACATTCCTGTACCAACTCCTCCTACTCAGCTGGATGATATTGAAAGTGATGACGGCTCAAGTTCTGAAGACAGTGGTGTGATGTTCATGATTCTTATTTTAGTGAAGAAATCACACCAACACTTCTTACTCAGGAAGATCTTGATGATCTAGTTCGAGATCTTGACCTTTCAAAGTTATCAGATGAACTGCTTGCATCCCGCTTACAAGAACGGAACCTACTCACTCCTGAAACTAGTATAACTGTGTACACATATCGTGAAAATAGTATAACTGTGTACAGATATCCTTAAACTAGTATAACTGTGTACAGATGTCATGAAACTAGTATAACTTTGTACAGATATCGTGAAACTAGTATAACTGTGTACAGATATCGTGAAACTAGTATAACTGTGTACAGATATCGTGAAGCAGAATTTGTATAGTTTTTTTCGAGTAAGCAAGACATGTTATAATAATATTGAAGGTCTTGTCACACCTATGCGAATTTCTTACGATGTCAATCAGTGGAGATTGTATATTGATTCATCAAAGCGCAGTATAAATTCAGTTCTTCTATTTAATGTAAACACAGTATCATCACTTCCAGTGGCACACTCGGTAATACTGAAAGAGACAAATGAAAATATTAAAATGTTGCTCAGTTCTTTAAATTAAGACCAGCACTAATTACGGTTAATGAAATCTTTTGTCAAGAATATGAATCATACTGGCTCTGGATGTCTATATTTGTCAGACAAATTTCCACATATAGGTGAATCAAAGTTGACTACGGGTATCTTTGTTGGACCGCAGATCAGGGAACTAATGAAAGATGAGGCGTTTACATCTAAATGGGCCGCAGTTGAACTGCAAGCCTGTAATTCTTTCAAAGATGTTGTCAACAATTTCTTAGGTAACTTCAAGTTTGACAGTTACAAAAGTCTTGTTAAGAACATGGTAGCCGAATTTTTGGCTTTGGGTCGCCTCGTGAGTGTCAAGTTGCACATTTTGGACTTCCACGTTGACTACTTTCCTGAAAATCTTGGTGCATACAGTGAAGAGCAGGTTGAAAGATTTCATCAAGACATTTGTGAAATGGAGAGTCGATACCAAGGTCGATTAAATGTGAATATGATGGCCATCTATTGCTGGTCATTGAAACGTCATAATCGTGGTGCTGCTCATAAACGAAGATCACTGAAAAGACAATTCACAGAGTGACAGATAATTATAAATGTAAGTCTGCTTTTATATTGCGCTTTGGCTAATAATTTTGTAGATTCCAATAGTTTTCTGCATGATTGAAGTTTATCCACCGTATATTGTGTTGCTGATTTATTGACTTTTTCCTTTTATTATTAAATATCCAACTGCAAAAAGCTTGACGTGGTACAATGATTAGGTTGACACATTTAAAATCAGCATGAAAAGTTGTGTAAGAAATAGCTATTTACATGTCTGCAGTTTTCAAAAAATAAAAATGTGTATATTAGTGTAATGTAAAGTTGTATGTGTATATCAGGGTAATGTAAAGTTGTATGTGTATATTAGTGTAAAGTAAAGTTTTATGTTTGATTCAGAGTTCAATCGTCGTGTGTTGTTGTTTTGTTTTTTTTTTGTGTTAAGCTTCTGTAACCATAATGAGGATTATTTGGTTTGGAATGAACTATATAACATATGAACTTTATTTGATGCATTATTAATAAATTGTGCCTATACTTAAATGTATTTTGGCTACAATAATTATCTGTTTATGAATTGGGGCCACTGCGAGTACATAGATACGATATTTTTTGTAAGAGAATGATTGTTCATGCGCTCTAATATTTTTATATCATCTTTTTCAACTCCAACTGCGTGCCTACTAGCCGGTCCGGGTACCGGGCCTTTGTTTACTAGTATTATATAAATGTTAGCATGACGTATACATTTAAATAATTCAGTACAGAACATATATACACTACACACAGTAAATATACAATAAATAGTAAATATAAAATGTACAGTAAATATACAACACACAGTAAATATAAATATACAGTAGATATACAATATACAGTAGATATACAATATACAGTAGATATACAATATACAGTAGATATACAATATACAGTACATATACAATATACAGTAGATATACAATATACAGTAAATCTTGTGTGACGGAGACAGAGACGTAGACAGAGCAGGATTTGCTTTTTTGTATTTAGGATAAACTGTACTAGAATTGATTGATTCGTCGCTGATCATCAACAACTCATTTTTTCATAATCGTTAGCAGCCGACCAGTGGCGCCATCTGCCGTACTTATGTCTAGAATAGAAATATCATTTCTGGAAATAGTTCATATTTTATATCGTTATATTTCTTAAGCATTTTTGTCCAATTTCGTAAAAGTTAAAACATTACTTGATCCGTTGCAAGATCTCTGCAAACTAGATGTTCTACATAAATATCTTGTTGTTACATGGCAGGCATATAGTCTATGTAAACATATTCAGCATGTATACAGTGGGGGTCTTAGAAGTATGCGTAGGCAAGGTCCTTAGCTCGTCTAGGGGCTAGTGTCATATGCCAGGCCTAAAACAAACGTTTTGCTACTGGAATGCTACAATAAAAATCTATAAGCGGGGACCCTCTCAGACTCGGGAGACCTTTTTAAGTCTATGACCAGGTCCTTGCCACCCCGCACCCTAGATACTACTCACTACTACATTTACTGTGATACTACTCACTACTACATTTACTGTGATACTACTCACTACTACATTTACTGTGATACTACCCACTACTACAGTTACTGTGATACTACCCACTGCTACAGTTACTGTGATACTACCGACTGCTACAGTTACTGTGATACTACCCACTACTACAGTTACTGCGACACTACCCACTGCTACAGTTACTGTTATACTACCCACTACTACAGTTACTGTTATACTACCCACTACTACAGTTCACCACTGTAGATACTACCCACTTACTATCACTAGAGGTTACTGTGATACTACCCACTGCTACCCAGTTGCCTGTGATACTACCCACTGATTTACTACAGTTACTGTGACACTACCCACTACTACAGTTACTGTGACACTACCCACTATTACAGTTACTGTGATACTACCCACTGCTACAGTTACTGTGATACTACCCACTACTACAGTTACTGTGACACTACCCACTACTACAGTTACTGTGACACTACCCACTATTACAGTTACTGTGATACTACCCACTGCTACAGTTACTGTGATACTACCCACTACTACAGTTACTGTGACACTACCCACTACTACAGTTACTGTGACACTACCCACTATTACAGTTACTGTGATACTACCCACTACTACAGTTACTGTGATACTACCGACTACTACAGTTACTGTGATACTACCCACTGCTGCTACAGTTACTGTGACACTACCCACTACTACAGTTACTGTGAAATACACTTCAATGATTTCCTGTATGTTAATGATAGATGTAATAAGCTTTTTGTTTATTTCTGATATAAAATACGAAAAAAATGTAAACAAAAAGATCTAATTTAGTTTCGAAAAAAAAAGTTGCCTGAATAGTTCCGGATATTACACAGAGAAATGTCATAAATGGAATAAAGACGGAATTAATGCAAATGGAAGGTACTAAAGAATTACTGCACAAAAAAGTTTTTAATGTACCGGTATATCGAATAAAAAAAAATCATGTATGTATTGTAAATATATTTAGTTAGGTTTTAAGACGTTAGCAATTTGAAAAAGGTGAAGGGAGCTGCATTTTTAGACTCCGCCCCGGGCGGCTTCAACTATTTAAGTTACTTATTACTGGAGTAACTAGATAATAAAACAGTACTGCCCAGCAAGATAGTATCTAAATACTCAAACATTAGGTTTAAATGTCATTTCCTTTTGTATAAAGGTCATCTCCTTTGTATAATGGTCATTTCCTGGTTTATAAAGAATTAGAGTATCCAAAGACCAACACGACGGTGCGTCAAACGCACGATTGTCGTCCTACACACGACAGACCGTTGTGGAGCCATTTTTTTGGACTAAAAAAACACACTGCTACGAAGTGCGTT
This sequence comes from Bulinus truncatus, assembly GCA_021962125.1. Taxonomy (NCBI): domain Eukaryota; kingdom Metazoa; phylum Mollusca; class Gastropoda; family Planorbidae; genus Bulinus; species Bulinus truncatus. The sequence continues at coordinate 2,898,926 of JAGDYQ010000034.1, forward strand.
TTTTTTTTTAATTTGTGCTCACTGAACTACACGTCGCAGATAAAAATACTTTGTTAAGCTATCTGGCAGAAAGGGTGATCCCGGGCTGAATACGAGGTTGGTTTATATTACGTATCAACTAAAATCAAAGCTAACAAGCAATATTTAGTTCAGAAATAACTCGTAATTAATAATTCTATACCTGCTATATTTTATTTATTTTATCGGTTTGTTTAAATCTGTGAAAATAAATATTAATTGCGCTATTTTTTCAACAACTCCTTATCAAACAACAATGTTTTTTTTTTTCAGTATTACAAAATCAAGTTTTTTCTACTAAAAGAAATATTTGATAATGCAACATATAATTATTTAAAATATACCAGTATTTTAATTATCGAATCGATTTTGTTAGGAAGCCATTAGGCAATGTTTACAATGCGCTTTTCAGAATGTGCGACAAGAACCGGACTAGCTGCGTTTTTGGGAATAAACGCAGACACGCACGACAGACGTCGTGCTGGTCTGTGTTATCGCTATTTAAAGATTGTTGGTGACGTCACAGGGTTTTCAGACGACTGCCGCATGACGCGTATCAACGTAGAAAACGCAGCGGTGTGTGGGGGATTTAAGGCTCCTAGGTATATTAATTAAACATTTGATATAAAGGTCACTTACTGACCTTTTAAGAATAATGCTGCAACATTTTTTTTTTGCTTTAGTAGCATAACAATATCATCTGTTTTAGTAATAAGCATTTGTTGCTGTTGCTTTTTTTAAAGTAAAAAGCTCTCTTAGACAGCTCGTTGTTGGCTTAATAGGATGTAGTGTGTTACAGATTATGTTAAAAATGAGTAGTGTGTTACAGATTATGTTAAATATCAGTAGTGTTTACAGATTATGCTAAATATCAGTAGTGTGTTACAGATTATGCTAAATATCAGTAGTGTGTTACAGATTATGTTAAATATGAGTAGTGTGTTACAGATTATGCTAAATATGAGTAGTGTGTTACAGATTATGCTAAATATGAGTAGTGTGTTACAGATTATGTTAAATATGAGTAGTGTGTTACAAATTATGTTAAATATGAGTAATGTGCTACAAATTAAGTTAAATAAAGATATTGTATTATAATTTCGAATTGCTACTATAATACGGAAACAAAATTATAGTCGTGGCAGTAAATTCAGATATAAACAAATATTCCAATGAATTGATACATCATAAATCGGAATTGAAAATTTCCAACTTTTTGAGGTATCAGCATTAAGCCAAGAAATCTTTACTCCATTTCCTAAAAATCTGATTCATTGGAATCTAAATTAAACTTTTCCACGCAGTAAAACAATAAATAGCGTTATTCACGAAATCGGAGACGGTGAACGAAAGGGAATCTGTAGCATGCAGTAAAATTTGGAATTTTAGAAAACATTAAGTAACTTAGAGAAGAATCGGAATTTAGAAAAAAATCGGTAATTGTATTGAAGTCCCAACACTTTATGTGAAGGGTGTTTAGTAATACTGACATAAGTCACAGCAAGGACAAAGAAAAAAAATGAACAATTTAAATAAAGTCTAAATATATCAGTTTTTGTTGTTTTTTTTATCTCATTTACATTTGTTTGCGGCTCTCAAAGAATCATTTCGGCGTAACATTTATTTGAACTATATTTCACCTTATTAGGAACCATGTTCACTAATTGATGTATGTACTATTGATGTATGTACTATTGATGTATGTACTATTGATGTATGTACTATTGATGTATGTACTATTGATGTATGTACTATTGATGTATGTACTATAGATGTATTTACTATTGATGTATGTACTATTTATGTATGTGCTATTTATGTATGTACTATTTATGTATGTACTATTAATGTATGTACTATTGATGTATGCACTATTGATGTATGTACTATTGATGTATGTTTACGTTAAGATCATTCTTTTCATAAATATGCAGATAAAATGTATCTAAATTGAACCCCAATATATGTGAGGACCATCGGCCCACAATATCGATCATCGGGTTATTAAACGCCATGAGACGAGCGGTAGGCAGGGTCGGCCCATAGACAGAGGGGACAAATGACGTGTCTGCACACTAATCAGGGACAGCGGTTAGGAATCGAACGGCATCGATCTGTGTAACTTTTTTTTTGTTGTTGATTTCTCTCACACCCGCTGCTGAGCAGGTACTCACTCGTACAGCCTACTGGTTGATGTTTCCACTCCAGTGTTTGATCACAGATAAGAGGATGACTACACGGTGTTGTGGGGGGAGGGGTCAGTTGTCACAGATACTTCTGTAGGAGAGATAGTGTGGAGAGAACCTGTCACAAGTCGGTCGCCACTCAGTGGTCACTTCATGTGTGATAACAAAAACATGAGCATCATTTCATACAAATCTTTTTCATTCAATCACCATCAAGGATAAATATTTTTTTTTCTACGTGTTTGTTATAGAAACTGGCTGACTGCAATTACATTTTGTATCTTCTTACTCAAGCTATCGCTTCTATTGTCGTTTGAAGTAATGGAAAATAGGATGCAGTAAACGTTGAACCAGTTGTTACGAAGTACACAACACAACCTTTTGAAGCAAATATAAATGAAACTACCTCAACGATTTCAAACTTAGATTACGAATATTTTTTAGAAGATTACATTGTAGGAAAAATAATTCAAACGTAAACTAATATATGGTTCTAATGCGTTCAGGAAAGTCTGTTTAATAAGATTTGAAAATATACTGAATAAACAAAGTAAATTTATTTCCATTCTAACAGTCATCAGCACCAATACACAACTGGTCGTACTCTGTTGTTTCTATATCCATTTGATGTATAAATCTGATAAGTCAGTTTGACTTGATCACAAGTTGTGTTCGTTCCATCGACAATAGAAAAAAATAATTACTGACACACATATAAACTGACACACATATAAACTGACACACATATAAACTGACACACATATAGACTGACACACATATAAAATGACACACATATAAACTGACACACATATAAAATGACACACATATAGACTGACACAATATAAACTGACACACATATAAACTGACACACATATAAACTGACACACATATAAACTGACACACATATTAACTGACACACATATAAACTGACACACATATAAACTGACACACATATAAACTTACACATTTTTAGACTGACAAACATATAAACTGACACACATATAAAATGACACACATATAAAATGACACACATATAATATAAACTGACACAAATATAGACAGACACAAATATAGACTGACACACATATAGACTGACACACATATAAACTGACCTGACACACATATAAACTGACACACATATAAACTGACACACATATAAAATGACACACATATAAACTGACACATATAAAATGACACCCATATAATATAAACTAACACATATATAGACTGACACAAATATAGACTGACACACATATAGACTGACACACATATAGACTGACACACATATAGACTGACACACATATAAATTGACACAAATATAGACTGACACACATATAAACTGACACACATATAGACTGACACACATATAAATTGACACAAATATAGACTGACACAAATATAGACTGACACACATATAAACTGACACACATATAGACTGATACACATATAAATTGACACAAATATAGGCTGACATAAGTATAGACTGACACACATATAGACTGATACACATATAAATTGACACAAATATAGACTGACACACATATAAACTGACACACATATAAATTGACACAAATATAGACTGACACAAATATAGACTGACACACATATAGATTGATACACATATAGACTGACACACATATAGACTGACACAAATATAGACTGACACACATATAGACTGACACACATATAGACTGACACACATATAGACTGACACACATATAGACCGACACAAATATAGACCGACACACATATAGACTGACACACATATAGACTGACACACATATAGACTGACACACATATTGACTGACACAAATATAGACCGACACACATATAGACTGACACACATATAAACTGACACACATATTAAATGACACACATATAGACTGACACACATGCAGACTGAAAAAAACAGCGAACGAGTTTGACCCGATGATCAGGAAGCCATAATGTGTCAGTGTATATGTGTGTGTGTATGTGTGTGTTAGGGTGTCCCAAAAAAATGAAGTTTTGAAATGTTGATGTCTCACCCCTAGAATATGTCTGTATGGTAACAGTAGTTAACCTGCAAAATTTCAGCTCATTTGGACAATGTTTAGAGGTCCCCCAAGAGATTTAAAGTTCCAGATTTTGGTGTAAAATCATTCGCGGTCAAATCTAATACAGCGTTAATGTTGCATTATATGCGAAACTGATATATTAAGTAACAAATTGATGCTTAGTATTGTTTATAATATTAAATGAAACAAAATATATAAATATTGAATGGTTTATATTTTTAAATTTGAAATTTAAGTAAAAAATTATGAAAAACAAAGTTTTATTCATTTCGTCAAGTTAATTCTTGAATCAATGTCAATCTGCTTGAAAAATAATAACAATAAGCAATGCAAATAATCATTCCTGCTATTTATTTTGTACTTTGTACTGTAGGTTAGACAAAAATTTTAAAAAGTTCTTCAAATTTAAATTTTAGCCAGCTGTTCACGATTACACTCTGCAAAATCTTTCCGATGTTTTTCAACCACTTGGAGCAAAAATTGTCTTTGTTCTTCATTCTTGGTGATACTGTCATTGAAATTTTGTATCAATGCTACACTTCGCTCTGCAGAGTCATTGATACAAGCCAGATTCTTTACAAAATCTGCTGCAACTTTAAAAGATGGTGTATCTGACCAGGCTTCAACAGGAACATCTAGAAAACTGGCATCAATGTTGGATGTTTCAAAAAATGTGGTAGAAGCATGCAAATCAACAATACTTTTTGATAGTGTTTTTATGAGATGCGGTCCACGTTCTGATTGCATTGTCCGAACAAGGCCAGTTTTTTCTTTGTCCGACAAAAGGGTTTAAAATAACGCAAGCGTCGACAGTTCCGGACTCAAGTACCACGAGTGACGCACCATCTTTTTCAATCCAGTCGATCGAAGAACAGCATCATCATATTCGTATAAACGCTTTATCAACAATATATCATTCACAGGTGCATCTGCGGTGAGCCTGCATGAAAACCATGATTGAAGATAAACACATATGGTAAACCGATTAAAGCGCTGATTACCTTGTAATTCTCGAGCTGTTAACTGAAAGATGGTTTCATTGCCTGTAAACAATTGATCGATTTTCAATGCATAGATTGGTTTCGCCATCCACCTTGCCCTATGTAGGGCATCAGGTCTGCGAATGCTGACATCAACCTCCAACCCAACCATTTGTGCAGCAAGCAGAAGAAATTCCAAATAATCATCACATGAATGACTGACCTCAAGTTGACATTTAATAAATTCTTTAATCGAATCAGACACGATTATCAACGGGGCGTATCTGGCTTCGGGTGTGTGGTTTAATTGTGGCCATTTTTCTCGAAATCTCTTAAAAAACAAAATCTCTGGTCCAGTGGATGGTCCAAGACAAACATTGAATGCATCGGAAAGGAGTACTTCCAACATGTGATGACGGCATGCCATCCATAATAGATTACGTCCCAGGGCTACTTTAGAGTGCAAGCTCCATTGAGTCTTCCAGTATTGGAAGCCGTAGTGTCGAAGCACATGCCGATGACCATAGATTCGCACTTCCATGATTTGATATGTTCATATACTGCATCAGCAGCTACCCATCCTGACCCGGATGCTAACTTGGGAACACCAAGAAGCTTTGTAGTGCCATCGACAAGTGACGAGAGCAGGACAGGTAATCGATCGCCGTTGTTGGTAACATGTCCGGTAACATCGGGCAATAGCTTACCATCCCAATGTACAATTGATTTTGAGGGAATATAGTCTTCTTTTATACATGCTGCAGCTTGTTGACGACAAAGCTTGCGATGACGATGCATAGTGCTCTTGGAAAATACTGTGTCAGATGTCGGAACACTAGCTTCGTTGAATGCGGATGCAAGTATCATTGTTGATTTTCTAATGCTGGTGTTCGTTCTGTCCAGCACTACAGCAACTTTTGGTGATATGATGCCTGACAATTTAGCATGCTTAGTTTAAAAAAAAAATTGAATCTTCAAAAAATATGCACATTGCTTAAATTTTGCACATTAGGTATTTTATATGTTTTCCAGCATCTATTACATTTTCTAATTAAGAATCACATTTCAACTCTAGTTAATGGTAGCAATGAGATAAATATAAGTATATTTAAACTTCATTTTATTCAACTATGGCATGCAAAAACTGCAAATTATTTGAGCCATGATTCGTCTGGATTTTTATGTTGGCCTAATACTGGAATTTTAAAAGCTCTTGGGGGACCTCTAAATGTTGTTCAAATGAGCTACAACTTCACCAATTCACTAATTGTGCCCAAGAGACACATTTCAGGGGGTGAGGCACCAAAGATTTAAAAAAAAATATTTTTTCGAGCATTTTTGGGACACCCTAATATGTGTGAGTGTGTTTGAATGTATTTGTATCTCTCCTAATTCAGTTTGTTTTATTTAATTACTGTATTAATCAAATTTACCCCGCCCCCCCCATACACAAACACAACATGACATGCAAGTCACGGGGGAAAGAAATATCATAGAATGACAATTTGAAACAAATGACATGAAGATAGGCAGTTTCACCAAACCTTCCTTTAGAACTCGAGAATATAATTAAAATTCTAGTTTATAAAATGATTTTAACTATCATAATTGCTCTGAGCTGCTATTCTTGAAATACTATAAACTAGTCGCCTTATCAATCAATATAATTACTGTAATTATTTTTTAAATAAGCAATCAAACAAAATAACAGGCTGACAAACATGGTATGCAAAGTTGAACTTTGACCTATTATGTGCAGACTTTATGGTCACTATCTGGTACCTTTATTTTATTTTTTACAGATTTTTAGTTAATTCTTTTGATGCATTGATTCTCGATGAGCTCACAGACTTAATTTTCTCTTTATTGGTTAGATTTATTTTAATGCCTTTTTTTTTAAGATCAGGATTTTTTTTCTTTGAAATGTAATTTTTTTCTTTCAGTTTCTAACAAACATACTTCGGGGGGGGGGGCGTTTTAATTTGCATCGCTTTTTATTTTTGATCAGCCTCAATCCACCCCTTCACCCAGCACACTATAGAGTTATTTTGATACTATTCAGTTCAGATAGATAGATGTTTGTTATTATTTTTGTAATGCGTACATAATACATATTCTGAAACAGTTAGCATTTTTTTTGTAATGCGTCATACATATTTATAATTTTCTTAATCGGGATTTTCCCCAAAAAAGCAGCACAAAGAAATCAAAACAAAAGATTTCACCAAATCTAATAGTTTATTGTTTATACTTCAGCTTTGAACGGTAGCGCCGGCCTCCATAGCATTTTCACATCTTATCTATATTTGTACACCATTTTTTTATTCTAAAATTGGAAATTAGTTCAATCTTACTTTATTCTACAGACATAATTGTATTATTAAATGTCTTTTAATATTTTTTTTTACAATAATCAGTTGACATGCTAATGTTATTTTATGTACAGCTTTCACTCTTTTTCAGCGGTTAAACGGATACAGAATTTACCGCGACGGGGGATAAATGAAATAGTTTCTTAGTTAGAGCACACATAAAAACATGATTACGTCCAAATAATACTGTTTTTAAAATTACTGTAGCTGTCTAGACATGAAATACTATTGTACAACCACCATTGTGCTCGTATTGCTTAATATATTTCAATAAATAAAAGGACAAAACGTCATATTATAAATTAAAATAATCTGGTTTTATAAAAGAAATCAGAAAACAACGCGAGTTGTCGAACGTTGTTGAACGCGTCTAGCTTACTTTGACGTATTCGGGAATTCCACAAACACGAGAAATCTATATATTTAAATAGAATTGCGTCTTGCAGGCCGCCTTCGTCTCTCAAGGTTGAGCGAAGAAGAGAAATATATATAAATATAGATATAGATATAGATAGATGAGTGATTTAATATTTAGTTATGTGATAAACAAGTCCTTACTTAGTTATAGAACAAGTCGAAACAATATGTGCGTTTTTGACACTATGTCTATTATAGATTTTTATTGCTGTCGAATTATTTTAAATGTTTATAAAGAAGTAAATAGGTAAAACAAACTCTTTCTCCATCTATTTACATAAAAACTGTTTGAAAAGTGAAAGTTAATTAGCGGCAGAAATTTAAGTTTATTATGTGTTTAAGTGCTGGTGTTAGAAAGACTCCACATTGATTATTTCTTACTTTAGAATGACAAAGTACTTTACATTTTCTTTTTCAATCTCTTCCTTTTTTTTGCATATTTATTTTCAACGGACTTTGATTTTTACTCTAAACCATATTGATTTCAGCTTTTCATAACTACATTACCGCAACCTTTCCTCCCTGTCACACGGTGTGATACATTGATATTTGTTCTCATTGTTTATTGATCTACTTTTTTAAAATTTAAATTTCAAAATAGTTTCAAACTTCGGTTACTTGAGAAAGTCCTTGTATTGCAAGCTACCGTATTCTCTTTCATACTAGATGTTGGGAAATCTCTGAGCAAGGTACATTTATCTGGTGTAGTGAATGTTTCAAAATAAATCAATATTATTTATTTCATTGATCTCTTCATCTCTATACCTCCATCTCTATACCTCCATCTCTACACCTCCATCTCTATACCTCCATCTCTATACCTCCATCTCTATACCTCCATCTCTACACCTCCATCTCTATACCTCCATCTCTATACCTCCATCTCTATACCTCAATCTCTATACTTCAATCTCTATACCTCCATCTCTATACCTCCATCTCTATACCTCAATCTCTATACCTCCATCTCGATACCTCCATCTCTATACTTCAATCTCTATACCTCCATCTCTATACCTCCATCTCTATACCTCCATCTCTATACCTCCATCTCCATGCCTCCATCTCTATGCCTCCATCTCTATACCTCCATCTTTATACCTCCATCTCTATACCTCAATCTCTATACCTCCATCTCTATACCCCCAACTCTATACCTCAATCTCTATACCTCCATCTCTATACCTCCATATCTATACCTCCATATCTATACCTCCATCTCTATACTTCATCTCTATACCTCCATCTCTATACCTCCATCTCTATACCTCCATCTCTATACCTCCATCTCTATACTTCAATCTCTATACCTCCATATCTATACCTCCATCTCTATACCTCCATCTCTATCCATCCATCTCTATACCTCCATCTCTATACTTCAATCTCTATACCTCCATCTCTATACCTCCATCTCTATACCTCCATCTCCATACCTCCATCTCTATACCTCCATCTCTATACCTCAATCTCTATACCTCCATCTCTATACCTCCATCTCTATACCTCCATATCTATACCTCCATCTGCCTTCGTCTCTTCCCCTTTCCCTCACTCCTACCACTCTCACTATCTTCACCCTTTCTCTGTGCCAATTATTTATTCTTCTTTGTTGTTGTCACCTTTATGTACACACATACACACACATACACAAACACACACACAGACATACACACACATACACAAATACACACACACACATATACACACAAATACACACACACATACACACACATACACAAATACACACACACATACATACAACATGCACACACGCATACATACATACACATACACACATACATACACATATACATACACACATACACATACATACACACACGGAAACATACATACACACACATACACACATACATACACACATACACATACATACACACACGCATACATACATTCACACATATACACACAAATACACACAAACATACAAACACACATACACACATACATACACACATGCATACATACATACATACATACATACACACACACACACACATATATATATATTGTTGTTTAAGCCCTCCAAACCCCCCCATATATATATATGTTGTTGTTTAAGCCCTCCAACCTCCATATATATATATATGTTGTTGTTTAAGCCCTCCAACCTCCATATATATATATGTTGTTGTTTAAGCCCTCCAACCTCCATATATATATATATGTTGTTGTTTAAGCCCTCCAACCTCCATATATATATATATGTTGTTGTTTAAGCCCTCCAACCTCCATATATATATATATGTTGTTGTTTAAGCCCTCCAACCTCCATATATATATATATGTTGTTGTTTAAGCCCTCCAACCTCCATATATATATATGTTGTTGTTTAAGCCCTCCAACCTCCATATATATATATGTTGTTGTTTAAGCCCTCCAACCTCCATATATATATATGTTGTTGTTTAAGCCCTCCAACCTCCCCTTCCATATATATATATATGTTGTTGTTTAAGCCCTCCAACCTCCATATATATATATATATGTTGTTGTTTAAGCCCTCCAACCTCCATATATATATATATGTTGTTGTTCTTAAGCCCTCCAACCTCCATATATATATATGTTGTTGTTTAAGCCCTCCAACCTCCATATATATATATATGTTGTTGTTTAAGCCCCTCCAACCTCCATATATATATGTTGTTGTTTAAGCCCTCCAACCTCCATATATATATATATGTTGTTGTTTAAGCCCTCCAACCTCCATATATATATGTATGTTGTTTAAGCCCTCCAACCTCCATATATATATATATGTTGTTGTTTAAGCCCTCCAAACCCCCCCATATATATATATGTTGTTGTTTAAGCCCTCCACGCCCCCCATATATATATATGTTGTTGTTTAAGCCCTCCACGCCCCCCATATATATATGTTTGTTGTTTAAGCCCCTCCAACCTCCATATATATATGTTGTTGTTTAAGCCCTCCAACCTCCATATATCTTATATGTTTGTTGTTTGAAAGCCCTCCACATTCCCCCCATATATATATGTTGTTGTTCCAGCCCTCCAACCTCCATATATATATATGTTGTTGTTTGTTTAAGCCCTCCAACCTCCATATATATATATATGTTGTTGTTTAAGCCCTCCAACCTCCATATATATATATGTTGTTGTTTAAGCCCTCCAACCTCCATATATATATATGTTGTTGTTTAAGCCCTCCAACCTCCATATATATATATGTTGTTGTTTAAGCCCTCCAACCTCCATATATATATATGTTGTTGTTTAAGCCCTCCAACCTCCATATATATATATGTTGTTGTTCTAAAACTCAGCACCTCCATATATATATGTTGTTGTTTAATCCCTCCAACCTCCATATATATATATGTTTGTTCATTTAAGCCCTCAAGCCCCTCCATATATATCCATATATGTTGTTGTTTAAGCCTCTCCAACCTCCATATATATATATGTTGTTGTTTAAGCCCTCCAACCTCCATATATATATATGTTGTTGTTTAAGCCCTCCAACCTCCATATATATATATGTTGTTGTTTAAGCCCTCCAACCTCCATATATATATATGTTGTTGACTTTAGCCCTCCAACCTCCATATATATATATGTTGTTGTTTAAGCCCCTCTCAACCTGCCATATACTGTACCATGTGTGTTGTTTCCCAGCCCTCCAACCTCCACTCTCTCTATATGTTGTTGTTTAAACCCGCCATCCCCCCCCCCTTTTCCAAAACTAATAATGAAAGTGCCTCGAGGACAATCGCTGATCAGAAATCGTCTCGAGTAAATATCTATCTTTCATCCATCATCCTTCTTCCGATCGCCATTTTGTTTTAGCGTTACCTAGCAACACACTGTTTTGTCCCATCCTAACTTAATATTGAGTGTTTCTTTTTTTTAGTTTCTCTCTCATCTATGCGTTTCACTTTTCTTTTTAAACTTTTAAAATTCAGTTAGGACCAGAACATGTGTTGAAGTTAAGAAACATGTGTATAGGATGAGTTGATATTGTTAGCTGGGTTGAAGTTAAGAAACATGTGTATAGGATGAGTTGATATTGTTAGCTGGGTTGAAGTTAAGAAACATGTGTATAGGATGAGTTGATATTGTTAGCTGGGTTGAAGTTAAGAAACATGTGTATAGGATGAGTTGATATTGTTAGCTGGGTTGAAGTTAAGAAACATGTGTATAGGATGAGTTGATATTGTTAGCTGGGCAAGTTAAGAAACACGTTTAGAGGTTTACCTTGAACCAGATTACATGTTCAGGTTAAGAAACATGTTGTGAAATATGATACTGCTAACTGGGCAAGTTTATAAACAGATATGGCTAGCTTTTATTTTTCACTTGTCTTAGTATATCTTCCATGTTGGTTAAATTCGAAATTTAGCCAGTTATAACGGAATTTAAAATGTAATATGCAGCTAATAAACCGCAAAAAGTTTTACATTTCGAAAACCTCGATTATTTTTTTTTAGGCCTAAGGGAACTTTACTTACTACTAATACTACTAATACTACTAATAATTCGTAGTAAAATGAGAAACAAAGCTATTAATCCATATTGGCGCTCATGCTTTTTTAAGTCAATTTTCTAAAAATGTATCTGTATTATCTTATTATTTTTTTTTGTTTAATTAAGTAACTGGTGTAGCTACCCTTTGTAGTCCCTGTAAAAGTTACATTTTTCGGCGCCCTTCTTATACTCTGAAAAGTTCAAAAACATAGCGCTCTATCGGCGCCCCTGACAAGTGTGGCAGCACAACCCACAGTACTGGCAGCACAACCCACAGTACTGGCAGTACAACCCATTGTACTGGCAGCACAACTCACAATACTGGCAGTACAACCCACAGTACTGGCAGCACAACCCACAGTACTGGCAGCACAACCCACAGTACTGGCAGCACATCCCACAGTACTGGCAGCACAACCCACAGTACTGGCAGCACAACCCAAAGTACTGGCAGTACAACCCACAGTACTGGCAGCACAACCCACAGTACTGACAGCACAACCCACAGTACTGGCAGCACAACCCACAGTACTGGCAGCACAACCCACAGTACTGGCAGCACAACCCACAGTACTGGCAGCACGACCCACAGTACTGGCAGCACATCCCACAGTACTGGCAGCACACCCCACAGTACTGGCAGCACAACCCAAAGTACTGGCAGTACAACCCACAGTACTGGCAGCACAACCCACAGTACTGGCAGCACAACCCACAGTACTGGCAGCACAACCCATTGTACTGGCAGCACAACCCACAGTACTGGCAGCACAACCCATTGTACTGGCAGCACAACCCACAGTACTGGCAGCACAACCCACAGTACTGGCAGAAAAACTTATAGTACTGGCAGCACAACCCACAGTACTGGCAGCACAACCCGCAGTACTGGCAGCACAACCCACAGTACTGGCAACACAACCCACAGTACTGGCAGCACAGCCCACGATTTTTAGAGAAGTTTTTTTTCAAGAGATAACAGTTTTACATTTACTGGGATTGAATTAAAATAAATCCAGAGCTCTTGTTACCGATGTAGTATAACAGTTTTCAAAAGTATATAACAGTGATAACAGAGGCTGTCAAATTATGGGTAGCTACCCTGCAGTAGGCTGATTTGAAGCTAACAATTTAAATGAAAATACATAGAGCTACATTGACAAAGTCTCCTTTTTTTCTCTCTTTTTTACTTTTTACATACAGGTTGTGAGAATGCTTTTTACTTGGTCTTGAATCACGAAATGTTTAGAACCAGTGATCTTAAGTTTATTTGTGTTTTTATCAAACTCAGAATTTATTTCGTCTTTTATGAACAAAAAGAAAAAGAAAACTCTTTATAATGATAGACAGTTCTAGTTTAAAATCTGAATGTAAATGTTAGAATTGAGTCTCTCATTTCCATATGGTAATGTAAGTAAGCCACAAACAGGATGTATGTACATATTTAGTTGGGGTGTAGACATTCTAACGGTCCGATAGAATGAGAGGGGTAGGGTGTTAAACCCGCGGATAAAGAATGATTCTGCAGTGTTCTATTCAGTATCTATATGTACTATCTGGATTAGTTTGCTATTAGCTGTTTGTGTGTATGTGTGTATGGGGGCGGGGGGGAAATAAGAAATAGAAAGTGACAATGAGTTGGTATTGTCTTCGTAATGACCTCACTGATTGGGTAGAATGCTGTGTCTAAAGTCTTTGCTGAATTTATATGCGCCTTTGGTAAAACTTCATCGCAGCCAATATTACATTCAACCTTTTTTTAAGAGACCTTATGGACCAGTTTTTAAAACATTGACCTATATAACACTGATGTCATATCTCGGCAATCTTGATCCTCCAACTCCATCCCAACTCGCGATCTCTGCAATATTGAGGTCCTTATAAATTGGACCGTTCTTGGTGGGTGGGTGGGGAAGGTTAGGCTGACATTTATATATATATATATATCGTTGTCCTGTTGGGACCCTTACAACATCCGGTTTAATAGGAATGAGTGTCAGAACCGGCACTGTGTGTGTTTTGGGGGGGGGGTATGTACGTGGTGAAGGGTTATATGGTCACCTAGTTTGACTATTCATATAAAAGACTTTACTTGGACAGATAAAATGTTCATAGAATTAAACTGTGTAGTGTTTGTAGCAATGTATGGACCAACATTGTAAACTGAGATTGGAATGGTTTAGACATGGAGAGGGGCACTAGGGCGGAAGATATACCTGTATTTGAGGGCGGAAGATATGCCTGTATTTGAGGGCGGAAGATATACCTGTGTTTGAGGGCGGAAGATACACCTGTATTTGAGGGCGGAAGATATACCTGTATTTGAGGGCGGAAGATATACCTGTATTTGAGGGCGGAAGATATACCTGTATTTGAGGACGGAAGATATACCTGTATTTGAGGGCGGAAGATATACCTGTATTTGAGGGCGGAAGATATACCTGTATTTGAGTGCGGAAGATATACCTCTATTTGAGGGCGGAAGATATACCTGTATTTGAGGGCCGAAGATATACCTGTATTTGAGGGCGGAAGATATACCTGTATTTGAGGGCGGAAGATATACCTGTATTTGAGGGCGGAAGATATACCTGTATTTGAGGGCGGAAGATACACCTGTATTTGAGGGCGGAAG
The DNA here is from genome assembly GCA_021962125.1 of Bulinus truncatus. Taxonomy (NCBI): domain Eukaryota; kingdom Metazoa; phylum Mollusca; class Gastropoda; family Planorbidae; genus Bulinus; species Bulinus truncatus. The sequence goes on from JAGDYQ010000034.1 coordinate 2,914,107, forward strand.
ATATACCTGTATTTGAGGGCCGAAGATATACCTGTATTTGAGGGCGGAAGATATACCTGTATTTGATCCATCATGGTCCTGATCAAGAGCTCCGTTTTACCTGGACTCTCTATAAGAATTAGTTCTTGTCGGGGTCTGAATTTATTTTATGACATACACAATAAACATTTTTTTTTATAAAATACACCGTAAAAAAACATTTTTTTTTCAAGTGATACACAATAAACAATTTATTATTTTATGATCAATTATATTATTTCTATGAAAGCCAGGTAATTATGTTGTCCGCATTAACATCCATTACTCTGTAATGATTAGCATATGTTAACATTTTTATAAACTTAATAAAAAAAACATTTCATGGCCCCTCCACTGCTAGAATGACAGGGAGTTAGGTGCCTTCCACATAAACTCTATTAGAGGCAAATGATGCGTGTCTACTAGGCGTACAGTGTGGCCTGGTTAGTGTGCCCGCCACTGAGAGAATGACAGGGAGTTAGGTTCCTTCCACATAAACTCTATTGGAGGCGAATGATGCGTGTCTACGTACAGAGCGGCGGGGTTAGTGTGCCCGCCATGTCTGCCGGCATAGCAGATAAAAAATTGTCTTAGAGCTTCACAACACTGACCATACCTGATGGATGTGTATGCTGGTGACAATGTATATTTTCATGTAACAAAAACGTATATTGCATTTAGTTTATTAAAATTGAAATTGCCATTGGAACAAAATCATGAAAGGATACTACTGCTAGAGACGGCGGCTATATTCAATTTGCTACATTCTCGGGGATGTTGTAATAATGTAATATCTTTGTTAATGGGATATGTCCAAGGAGTAAAATAATTGATCCATACAGCATGCAGAAGAAAGAGTTTTCCTATCTCGAACAATACCTCAGTCTGAAAGTATTCTCTTCTAGACAATTGTAACCCAAGAACATTTCCTAGAGAATATAATTTTTTTTCGTTATATCAAAAAAGCTGTTTCTTATAAAATATATATATTTTTTTAATTTATATTTAAAGAACTATCTGTTGAGTGAGATAACAAAAGTGCATGAGATATTTTGATGAAACGAATCCACGTACGTACCCACACACACACACACACAAACACACACAATGAGATAGACAGAGACATTAAGGAATCAATAAACCATTAGTGAGTAATTTTTAACATTCTCCCCGCTCCAAGTCACATTGACTCAAATATTGACACGAGTTTGTCAAGTGTCTGACATTGACCAAGGTCTCCAATCAACTCTTGAACATTGTTAATGAACTTCTTGACAAAGCCTGAGAATGGATAGTACGGACGTCTGTGAATGGATAGTACAGACGTCTGAGAATAGATAGTTCAGAGTCAGACGTTTGAGAATTGATAGCTAAGACGTTTGAGAATAGATCGTGCAGACTCTGAGAACAGATAGTACAGACGTCTGAGAATAAATAGTACAGACCACGTCTGAGAATAGATAGTACGGACATCTGAGAATAGATAGTACAGACGTCTGAGAATAGTTAGTTCAGACCATGTTTGAGAATAGATATTACAGACCACGTCTGAGAATAGTTCGTACTGACGTCTGAAAATAGATAGTACAGACGTCTGAGAATAGATAGTACAGACCTCTGAGAATAGATAGAACAGACCATGCCTGAGAATAGATAGTACAGACGTTTAAGAATAGATAGATCAGACGTCTGAGAATAGATAGTACATACTTCTGAGAATAGAAAGTACAGACGATGTCTGAGAATAGATAGTACAGACGTCTGAGACAGCCCGTAGCGTGAAAATTCTACAGCAGGGGCCAGGTCAATAGAAGGGGGGGCAGGAAATAAATGCTACTAATTAGAGACAACAAGCATAGGGGGCCAGACAAATAGCAGGAGGGGCCCGGCCCCCTGCCCCCCGCACGCTAAGGGCCTAATCTGAAAATAGATAGTTCAGACCAGACTTGCGGAGCCGGAGCCGGAGCCGAGGAGCCGGGTGCCGCTACTTTTTACTGGAGCCGGAGCCTAAGCCGAAAAAAATTTGGCGTCTCCACGGCTCCCAAATGTTGTTTTTTTTTTACAGCAGAATTTTTTTTAGCTTTAAAATTGCACATTTGTTTGATTGTTTGCCTCATACAATTTGAAATGTTGTCATTTTTACGAGCGCCACAACAGTAACAGCATTTTAATGATAGCGTGCATGCACATCACCACAAGAAATCTTTAATGGGGAATCGTTTTGTGTTCGTTTTAAATCTTGTTTACCCTCCGAAATTTTTTTAATGCCATGTTATTTTGTTATATATAAAGTTAAAACAGTTTTATTTCATAGAAAAATTGTATCAATCATTTAAAATAAATTTTTACTACGACGACAAATAGAACGCCTCATTTCGTATTATTATTTGACCGCGAATTTGTAATAGACTAGAAACAAAATGTTCGTTTTCTGTATTTAACAATTTTATTATAAACAAAATATATGAAATAGAGTAGATAAATGTATAAGGCTGTGGCTATTCGGATCCGGGTCCCAATAAAATCCGATTGTTATTCGGACCCATGGTAAATATGCTAAGATTAGCTATATTTAAACTTTATTAGACGGAACCCGAAAAAAATAATAATACAGAGTCCGCTTAGTGGAACCCTAGACACCAAGTAACGATTAAATCATACAAATTCAAACAATTATGAAAAAAAAAAATAAACAAAAAACAATAATAAAGTTTATGTATAGCTAAGCTAAGTACATATTTGCCACGGGTCCGAATAACAATCAGGACTTTATTGGGACGGGGTCCGAATAAAAATCGGAGTTTATTGGTACCCGGGTCCGAATAGTCACTTCGAATTTATAAATAATAAATATAAATATTGAAGTCTTTAAAATATTTTAAATAATGTATCATTTTACTAATTGCTAATTTGATCATTGAAATAACTTTTTATTACTTATGACAATGGCGACTAGTGAAACATCGGTCGAAAATAATGAAATGATTTTGGATGCACTGAAATGCTTTGTTTTTAGTAAAACCGACAATGCGTATATTTTTCAAGTTCCTGACTATGGGGTTGAACGCGGCAAAATTTGCATAACTTTTTATCAGCAGCATGTTTGCGTGGTGCAATTACAAACATGTTTGTCTTGTGTAAAACTATCTTAATAGACAGACGGAGCCGTGCCGGTGCCGGAGCCGTAAAATTTGTGGGAGCCGGAAAAAAATTTTGCGGCTTCCGCAATCCTGGTTCAGATCATGTCTGAAAATAGATAGTACAGATAGAACACGAAATGAAAACACGAAACTCTTTTCTATATTAAAAATACTAGTTGCAAGTACCCGGCTTTGCCCGGGTTTAAAATAAGGTTTTCTGTTTACCTTCTGTTTTCTCCCTACTCCCTCTCTCCCTTCCTCTCTCTCTCCCTCCCTCCCTTTCCCTCCCTCCCTACCACGTACATTTCTCTCCCTCCCACCCTCCCTCTCCCATTTCTCTCCCTCCCACCCTCCCTCTCCCATCTCTCCTCTCCCTCTGTCCATCCCCCCTCCCTCCCTCTCTCCCCCATTCTTCCTTCCCTCTCTCTCTCCCTACCCCCTCTCTCTTTATCTCTTCCTCCCATTTCTCCCATCCTCTCTCTCCCTCTTTCCTTCCCTCCCCTCTCTCCCTCCCTAACCCCTCTCTCCGTCCCTTCTTTCTCCCTCCCTCCCCTCTCCACATCTCTCCCTCTTTCTCCCTCCCTCATTCCTTCTCTCCCTCCCTGCCCCCTCACTCTTTATCTCCCTCCCTCCCCTCTCTCCCTCCCTACCCCCTCTCTCCCTCACTTCCTTTCTCTTTCCTTCCCTCCCTTTCTCTCTCCCTCTCTCCCTCCCTCTCCCATCTCCCTATCTCTCCCTCCCTCTCCTTCTCTCCCCCGGTCCATCCCCCTCCCTCCCTCTCTCCCCTCCCTCCCTCCCTCCCTCCCTCCCTCCCTCCTACCCTCCTTTCCTCTCTCCCCCCCTTGCACCCCCCCTCTCCCTCCCTCCCTCCCTCCCTCCCTCTCTCTCTCTCTCTCTCTCTCTCTCTATCTCTCTCTCTCTCTCTATATATATATATATATATATATATATATACTTATTATTATGGCTTCACACTTCTTCTAAAATCCTTCTTCATTTCTTTAACTTCCTCAAGCTGTACAAATAGGGAAGCATGAAAAAACATCAACAATTCTGTGCATCACAAAGGCACAATACAGCACCAGCGCGCAAGTTCTATTCGATCATCGGGAAATGACGTCACAGAGGAATTTTATTTATGGCGCCGTCGAGATTACTTTAATATAGTAAAATACTAAAATAAAAAAAATTAATTACAATTAAACTACCCATCGAGATGAAACGAAACATGTCCTATAACCTTCCCCATGTAATTATGTGTATGTGCAACAAATTTCACGTTTTTTTGGTTTTCTGGATCTTGAGTTATAAGGGAACAGACAGACAGACAGACAGACAGACAACAAATGCGTCTTATAAGTATAGAGATATCTCCATAACTTTCTGTCTGTTTTTTTACTAATCAGATTAATTGAACATGTTCCACTCATCTTTATATTTTTAATATAAGTTTTTTTTATAAATTAGTTTTCTATCTTTCTAGTGATACTATCTTAATATCTCGCAGTCAGTATATTTAGATTTTAAAAATTTAATATTTATATTTATTTTATGTGAAAGAAATTAAAGCGTACCTAACGAGGCGGCTTTTGTAGTTCGCGGGCGTAATATTACATCATATATGGGACTATGAAACGGTAACAATTGCTAGAATCGGGTAACAAAAACACATCTCTAAATGCCGTTGTGGATGTTGTCACTTACTAAGGCCTCTACTGTAGTTTGACTGTAAATGTAGTAAGTTTATTACATATTTATAAACAAAAAAACCCGGAAAATTTTTCAATTCGGCTTCGAAAAAAAAAGCTGCGAAATAGTACCGGATGCTTCAACTACACAGAGAAATGTTTTAAATAGCATATAGATGTCATGATCCCAGAGTGAATGGGAAAATAATGTTTTAAGAACACATACATAACACGTTGGATGTTCGATTTCCAAGGCATGCTCGTAATTTAAGATTTTTTAATACATATAGTTTGGTTTGCAAGTTGTTCGGCTTTTGATGCATTCAGATGTTCAAAAGTGGGCGGCATTTTTAGAGTCTACCCCGTGCGTCACAAACTTGTAGATCTCTGACTATGGTAGGCCACTAGTTTCTGTGATTTCTTCAGCACGTATAATTAAACTTAACTCTAAACCTTGGCATTTCAAAGATTTAGATGTTAAATGAGGAAACTTATGACTCAGGTTTTCATTCACTAATTCAATTCTATACATGGTACAGCTACTGTAATAGTTACACATAGACCAGTCAATTCTATACATGACAAAGCTACTGTAATAGTTACACATAGACCAGTCAATTCTGTACATGACAAAGCTACTGTAATAGTTACACATATACCAGTCGATTCTGTACATGATACAGCTACTGTACTAGTTACACATAGACAGTCAATTCTATACATGATACAGCTACTGTACTAGTTACACATAGACCAGTCAATTCTATACATGGTACAGCTACTGTGATAGTTACACATCGGCCAGTCAAAGTGGCAGACAATCATACAATGATAGCATACAAGCAAACAGAGGTCAGATAGTCTTGGTTATCACATCCGACTCCACGGCACTAAAGGTATCGATAAAATATTTGACACATTGAAAGACGTTGAGTTGAACTAACGTGACCTCGGGATCAATCACAAAAAATAAACGTCCAGTCTGTGTGTTTATAATGTCTGTACAAATCTTTATTTACTCTATTTTCCTTCATTCTATCCATATTTTTCTGCTTGGAAATGTCAGAGAATATATCCGTCTCTTTCTGATTTGTATCGAACCAAATTGTTCTAATCATCTGTTTGTTCTGTTTGTCTTTTTTTTTCATAAATGTTCTGTTCATTTATCTTTCCTAAGTGTTCTATAAATTTTATCTGTCCAAAATGTACTATTCATTTTATATGTATAAAATATTATATTCATTTCATCTGTCCTAAATGATCTATTCATTATATCTGTCCTAAATTTTCTATTCATTTTATCTGTATAAAGTTTTCTATTCATTTTATCTGTATAAAATTTTCTATTCATTTTATCTGTATAAAATTTTCTATTTATTTCATCTGTCCTAAATGTTCTATTCATTTCATCTGTCCTAAATGTTCTATTCATTTCATCTGTCCTAAATTTTCTATTCATTTTATCTGTCCTAAATGTTCTATTCATTTTATTCGTGAAGTAATCGTTATTATCTGTTGCCTCATTTTCTTTCCTGTTTTTGAAAGCTAGTTTCTCCACCTTTTTTTTTTACTTTTGGGTTGGTCTCTGAGACAACATTTTTCTTTTACTCAAGTATCGGGCCATGGCGAGCCTGGTTTAGGTTGTATTCATACAGACAGTTTAGTTTACATTTTAGATGCTCATATTTCTTAAGTGTATTTGTTGTGTGTAGGGCTGGACTTTATTGATGGGGACATTTTGAAGTTTACATTTTAGATGCTTATATTTTATTTTAGACCTACATGTTCTTTAAATTTACTTGTAGTAGTTTAATTGAATTAACAATTACAAATGTTCAAATTTCTTCAGATGATATGTTATGTAAAGTTAGGGAGTATTGTTAGTGAACGTCTTGTTTGGTCATACTGCGTTTGTTCTGTTAGATGATGCTATTTGTTAGGGGCAGTTTATGTTTAATATGTTCGGGCTTTTTCACCTTGAGCTTGTTTGTATTGACAGAGACAGTTACATTAAACATATTCATGTGTCTTTACTTTGTCTGTTATGCCTGGGTTAACTTATTTTAATGGACCATATAATTACTTAAATCAGAGATTTCATATTTCTTACATGTCTATATAAAGTTGTACTGTTTAACATAAAATATAACTGAATATAAATATTTGACATTTCGGGAGACGAACATTAAATATGTATTTGTATGCATGTATAACTGAATGTTTGTGTATGTGTAATGAATGTTTATGTATGAAAATGTGTAGCTATGTCTATAAATCAAATTGTAACCTAAAAAGAATAGGCCTACATGGAAATGGAGACAATTAATAAATGTATTTACTATTTAAATGTATCTCTCTCGAACAAATTATCTAGATATATCTAATCCCTTGGATGAAATTAATTTGTTAAACTAATATTTATGGCTTTTTTTTACGTTTGCTGCATTTCGTAACATGGACTTGACATGTGTTCATGTGTATATATCACAATCTATTTAAAGAAAGAGCTGGGAAGTCATGTATCGATATTGAGGTAATAAAATGAAATGTACTCACAACAAACACTAAAAGCATTTGAATAAAATAATGTATTCTAATCTTTAAACAGGCATAGACTTCGTTAATTCTTCCATATATTTACTAAAACACTTATATCAAAAATTAATTTAGATATAATTAATCATTTAATATAATCGTTATTTAAAAAGTGAATAAATGAATTATTTATACATATTGTTTCATTTGTTTTGTATTGTTATCAATGATAAACAGGAACAACATTATTTATGTTCCTAAAACAATCTTCAATATTTCACGATCTGTTGTTTCGTTCTCTTCTATATCTGAATTTTACAGAGTTCAATGTATCAGTTTTAATTTTACCTTAAATGTGGATCACAAAAATGGTCTCATGCAAAGGGAAACCATTCAAACAATAACCATCAAGCGTTCATCTTCGGCTATAAATTAATTATAACAATAACTTCAACCTCCCATATGAACACACTTATAAACACACTTATACACATACACAGACACTTTTACACGTTGTGTTCACCAGCTCCACATTTGACATCATCACTCCCTCCTATCCCATGTCCTCCTTCACATCATCACTCCTCTTATCCCATGTCATCCTTCACATCATCACTCCCTCCTATCTCATGTCCTCCTTCACATCATCACTCCTTCCTATCTCACGTCCTCCTTCACATCATCACTCCCTCCTATCTCACGTCCTCCTTCACATCATCACTCCCTCCTATCTCACGTCCTCCTTCATATCATCACTCCCTCCTATCTCACGTCCTCCCCCATATCATCACTCCCTCCTATCTCACGTCCTCCTTCACATCATCACTCCCTCCTATCTCACGTCCTCCTTCATATCATCACTCCCTCCTATCTCACGTCCTCCCCCATATCATCACTCCCTCCTATCTCACGTCCTCCCCCATATCATCACTCCCTCCTATCTCACGTCCTCCCCCATATCATCACTCCCTCCTATCTCACGTCCTCCTTCACATCATCACTCCCTCCTATCTCACGTCCTCCTTCACATCATCACTCCCTCCTATCTCACGTCCTCCCCCATATCATCACTCCCTCCTATCTCACGTCCTGCTTCACATCATCACTCCCTCCTATCTCACGTCCTCCTTCACATCATCACTCCCTCCTATCTCACGTCCTCCTTCACATCATCACTCCCTCCTATCTCACGTCCTCTCCCATATCATCACTCCCTCCTATCTCACGTCCTCCCCCACATCATCACTCCCTCCTATCTCACGTCCTCCCCCATATCATCACTCCCTCCTATCTCACGTCCTCCTTCACATCATCACTCCCTCCTATCTCACGTCCTCCTTCACATCATCACTCCCTCCTATCTCACGTCCTCCCCCATATCATCACTCCCTCCTATCTCACGTCCTCCTTCATATCATCACTCCCTCCTATCTCACGTCCTCCTTCACATCATCACTCCCTCCTATCTCACGTCCTCCCCCATATCATCACTCCCTCCTATCTCACGTCCTCCCCCATAACATCACTCCCTCCTATCTTACGTCCTCCTTCACATCATCACTCCCTCCTATCTCACGTCCTCCCCCATATCATCACTCCCTCCTATCTCACGTCCTCCTTCACATCATCACTCCCTCCTATCTCACGTCCTCCTTCACATCATCACTCCCTCCTATCTCACGTCCTCCTTCATATCATCACTCCCTCCTATCTCACGTCCTCCCCCATATCATCACTCCCTCCTATCTCACGTCCTCCCCCATATCATCACTCCCTCCTATCTCACGTCCTCCTTCATATCATCACTCCCTCCTATCTCACGTCCTCCCCCATATCATCACTCCCTCCTATCCCATGTCATCCTTCACATCATCACTCCCTCCTATCCCATGTCCCCCTTCACAACATCACTCTCTCCTATCCCATGTCCTTCCCCATATCATCACTCCCTCCTATCCCATGTCCTCCTTCGCATCATCACTCCCTCCTATCTCATGTCCTCCCCCTCATCAACACTCCCTCCTATCCCATGCCCGACTCCTATCTTCTTCGCCATCCCCTCCCCGTTCGTTGTTTCGGAATCACTGGTAACCATTCAACGCAGCTGGGGAAACATTTTCTTTTCGTTACCTTGGTAACGGGTGTCAACATTCACCAGAATCACTCGGGGGTGGGTGCGTGCTGGCTACACTGGACGATACTTTAGATTATACTTATTGATTTTGCCCAGTTATTTAGCTGATAGCAGAAGCACGCACACACGCACACACATTAACACATTTTAAAAAATCACATACGCGCATATGAAAACTCCCACACAAAGGAAACATCTCGTACTCACATGAAAATAAACACACAACTTTATCTTGCCTCGTACACGAAACAAATAATAGAGTTCGGGACGCTCTTGATTCATATTTTTAATTATGTTTGTTTATATCTGATAATTGTGTTTGTTTTGTTCATTTTTTTTTAAACGTTCATTCCCTTCATGAAACTGGCACATTTAAATAAATATAATATAGAGTCCAGTGGCTTCATAGCATGAACTGCCACGATGGAAGCAGATCTAATGAGACTCTCCTTTATTAACAATTCGTATATTTTAAATAGAACTTACCTAGTTTTGTTGATATTGAAAGTATGCAACAGCTGTACTAGAATTTACTTTTGTATTTTAATGTCTCGCTTAATTTGAAACAGCTATTGATCTAAATTTGATGGAAAGTGTGTGTGCAGGGGGGTTGCTTCCTCATCTCGTACTGCTGCTGTGTCATTTGTTACGAACTAGAGCCATCTAAGATGAAGTGATGAAAAGTGTTTTTGTGATAACATCAGATGTCCTTAAATGGCGTAAACAGCTGCTGTTGATGATGTTGTGATGAAAGTGTTAGTTAGAGCTGCTGTTGATGATGTTGTGATGAATGTGTTAGTTAGAATGAGCCAAGACTAAGGTTCGATATTTGTAATTATGGCTGGGACCGATGTACATGAAGATGTTATATTGTTGTTCACTTGAATATGACCAATGTACAAGAACCATGGCTGAGGACAATTAGCAAGCTGTGTTTAAGTGTCGTTAATAACAGTGAATCCTTTTATTCAATCTCTAAACAGTTGTTTTTTTTAACACATTTCGAAGACCTGTCATCTCCAAGTGCTCAACGCACGTAACCATTCCGAACATCCATGACTGATGAATATTGATGACTTGATTAATATTGATGAAACGCATCATCTTGATACCGTGTTACTGTAAACAACTCATCCAATGATCTCATTACACACGTGGGGCGTGACAAATCGACATACTCCTGACCCCAGGAACCACTCAGTGGAACAGCCGTGCAGCTCAGTGGAACAGCCGTGCAGCTCACACATAGGCACCATCTCCTTACCATCACAAGTCTCTGAATGAATAAAAAAAAAATGAAAACAACCTGTGATGTCTATGCATGGCCGCTGCGCAGAGTTCGCCTCTAGCCACGGCGTCTCATAACCACTCGCACAGGCGTTCAACATTTCTAGACTGTCATGTGACTGAAATCTTCGGCCACACAGTTTGACCAATTCATTCATCATCGACCTGTTCAGGAAATAGAATGAAATATCATTTAGTTTAATTGTAATTTTTTTTTTTTAGTTTGTTATTTTTGGATTTAAATATTATTTCCTAGGAGAAAGAAATTTTGAGATTGGACTTAAGGGTGTAATTATATTTCGTCTTTGTGCAAAGCTTTTGGTCTATGGAATTTATTTTTATTGGTAAGTACTTAGTTCTGAACATAAGTGACCTTGTTATTTACGTGTATTTAAATGTTTAGACCCGTGAAGAATTATAGAAAACAAAAGTAATGTCAAAGATGTTTTATTTTGTTGTTGAATTTGTATACTGTAAGAGAATGTATATAAAAAACGAGATTTATAGAGAAGTTTGATTTCTGTTGTGCTTGAATTGTGTGCATATAGACTACATGACTTTTATAAAACTTCACTGTCGAAAATTTTAGCGACTAATTCTTACCAACTAACATACCAATTTATACCGCCTTGTTCAAATTCATTTATAATTTTTTGTACTTTTTTTCCAGAGTTTTTTTTTTGTTAGCTTTTATTAGAATAAATAAGTAAATTACAAGAACGTTTCCCGAATGATTGTTGTTGTCCGTATGGGTACCCTCCCCTGATTTAATAAATAGAGCAATTAAAAAAACTAAGTAAAAATTAAATGCAGTATACTTTCTATTAAACAAAGTTAGTTTAATTTTATTTTAAAAGAATTAATAAAAATATTGTTCATTGACATGATATTATTTTTCATTTTATAAACCAAAATCGTATTTAAAATATTCAATCATCTTTAATAAAATGTAAACTACCTTTTACCATTTGTAGTACACAACTATTTTACTTATAATGTTAGCATCCTCCTTAAAGCGAGCGGGCGGGACAGTATGCCGCACAGAATTGACATGTATTTACTTAAATGAGAGTTCAAAGAACATTGGAGGATGGAAGGTCTATCTGTGTAGATACGAAGAGTATGTACGTATCAACCAATAGACCTACCCAAAGCAACTTGTAGCTCTGTGGACAGAAAATATCAAGGGGCCACTTAAAAAAAGCTGAATTAAAAAATACTATATATTTGGAATAAATAATAGATGTCTGGGGTCCCAATGAAGTCGGGTTGCAGAGGTAACCGGTGCACCTGCAGTTAAAACTGATTCTGGATTTGAAAAACACGCCAGCAGACTTACTTAAAATGTAAAATATTCAATTACTTGCACACTCCAATATCACTTGCACACTCTAATATCACTTGTACACTCTAATATCACTTTACACTGTAATATCACATTTGCACTCTAATATCACTTGTGCATTCTAATATCACTTGTGCACTCTAATATCACTTGTACACTCTAATATCACTTGTACACTCTAATATCACTTGTACACTGTAATATCACTTGTACACTCTAATATCACTTGTACACTCTAATATTACTTGTACACTCTAATATCACTTGTACACTGTAATATCAGTTGTACACTCTAATATCACTTGTACACTCTAATATCACTTGTACACTGTAATATCACTTGTACACTCTAATATCACTTGTACACACTAATATCACTTGTACACACTAATATTACTTGTACACTCTAATATCCTTCTAGCATGAAAGTTCCTGCTACTAGCGTAAACATGAAGTGTTAATCTCTTGACATTATGAACCACCAAACAAACGGTTTTTGTAGTTCGTATCCCAAAAAAAAAACAAAGCCGAGTTTGTAATGACTAAAGGAAAACATGTAGGTGACCTGGAGAGTTTCGAACCCGTGACATACAGAATGCAAGATCGGTCTGACAAACGAACAGCCAGTGAACCATCTTTTATACATTGCATGTCAAAAGGGTTAACTTTAGTATTTTATGGTCACTCTGCGGTCAACATATACAACAGCCAGAAGTTTACAAGTACTATTTCAAATAATTCCCCCACTAGTGACTGCTGCAAAATTTCTAATTTCTAAAAGCTGAAAGTGACATTATCAATCACTGTTACTTATGGCCTGTATGGGAGTTGAGATGAATTATATTTTAGTTGAACTTTATTGTGTTAAATAGATCACGTGAAGTGTATTATTAGATGAAGTTACGATAGTAATTGGTTCGATTGATTTTTATGCAATTAAAATGAAAAAAATTATTGATTTCTAAAATTAATATTGGTGTACGTAAATTTAGTAAATAGAATGTCCAATCAGGTCATTGGTTCTCAAATTGTAGATACAGACCAACGTAAATGAATGACTATAGTATCTAGAATCTACCTATATAAATAATAGCGGTTTCTCTTCTGCGTTATATCGAAAGTAGGAAGTAAGGGAATATAACTCTATACATAATAACAACTCTATGTTTCTATATGTGAAGTAACAAAACGTTAATACATGTAAAAGTAAATGGGGAAATATATAAATTCTATTAATGATGTTTTTTTGTATCTTTCATCGTATTTTGTCTTCATATGTTAGTCACATAAACAAGACATCTTATATGTTTATTTAGAAAAGTATTTTGTGAAACCGAGTAGGTTTTCGTTGTTGGTCGCGAAGCGTATAATTTTGAGAGCCTAGAGATTAGGAAATGTTGACACCTTATTTGAAATTTATATTTTCGACGTAATGTAGCTCTGGCAGCCATGTCACTTTATGATATGTAATATTTTGATGTGTTACTTTAAGATAAGACACTTTATGTTACATTAATATATCTTATGTCAGTTTGGTTAAGACATTTTATGTTATGAGTTTTGTCACTTTAAAATATGTCACTTGTGATGTGATCTCCTTGCCAGTTCTTAATGTAATGTTATGTTCGGATTAGAACTTGATTTAATGTAACATCCTTAAAAGATATTAATGTAAAATTATGCCTACACTAGATATTGATATATTGTCATGTCCTGACTAGATCTTGACATAATGTCATGTCCTGACTAGATCTTGATATGATGTCATGTCCTGACTAGATCTTGACATAATGTCATGTCCTGACTAGATCTTGACATTATGTCATGTCCTGACTAGATCTTGACATAATGTCCTGTCCTGACTAGATCTTGACATAATGTCATGTCCTGACCAGATCTTGATGATGTAACAAATAGAACGTGTCCAGTTAACGGTTGTGATCCCGATCTTTCCTGTTCGATTCCTTGCGGTATCAATTAACAGAGTCCACTGTAAATCTAACAGAATTAGATTCAGATGTTCAAAGACCACTTAAAGTCCATTCCAAAAGTGATTAATGGTTTGACAGATGTAGAACGAAGAATGAAAAATCTTCTTATAGTTACATTAAAGATGAATATGAAGAACATAATTTACTCACCAGTTCTATTCCCAGACTACAACATACACGTTTTTTTTTCCCATAACAACACAGGCTAAACACACGAACCCCTTACACACTCATTCTATCACAGAAACATCATACGATTGACAGAACATGGCCGATAAAAGAGGAAGGTGGCAACACGAACCCTTGTCAGAAACCACAAGCCTCTAAACCTGTAGAGGCGTTGGTGGGGGGGGGGGAAGGCGTGCATCTATCAACATTATTTTACTTTATTTATTTAGATATTGAAACGGAAGGGATGCAGAATACCATGGTTATACTAGTTTATTAGATGCTCCCAAACGTCTGTCTACGGCCCTGAACACATAAGCCTTAAAAGACTCGTTCTATAACAGTTAGGTCTGGTCTAGAGTGAGAAATGACTTTTAGAAAGTTAGATTGCACTGTTGTTAGCGAGCCAATCGGCAACTGTTGACTATATGTTGAAGTTCCCTCAATGTCCAGTACAAGATAAATATATAAGCTAGAGAAGCAAGTGATTCGGGCATCAGGGGAGATGGAAGGACCATCATTTTAATTAAATTAATTACCTTTATAGCGATTTACAAAGTACAATTAAATATAACAACTTCTGTTTATAAAAGCGTGTGTTCCTTTACAATAACCGATACCTGAATTGTGTTCGTATATATTGAAATATTGACTACATTTTTTTTTCTAAATACGTTTTGTACATTTCTAATAAAGAGTACTAGTTGTCAACACATAATTTATCGTGCAGCTATTATTGTTCATTAATTACAGTTTTACTGGTAATCGGTTCTTTTACCATCAACATGATTTATTTTGTTTAGTTATTATTTTATTATTGAATACTTTACCATGTATCACTTTAGTATAAATTAAATTATAAACCATAAAAAAATCTAATTCAAAGGATACATTTGTTTCTAATTATACCACCAGAACAGTTTATGTCTATTGTATTACCCCCCCCCCCTACCTCTCCTCATGTGACAACGTGAAGATTCTAAGGTTATGAAGAAACAAAGAGGAGGTAACCTCAGTGATGTTAAATTGCTAGCAGACGTCAAAACATGTTTAAACTTCTTCAACTTTGTACCCTACCTTCATCTGAAGAGGAAAATCAATAACAATGGCCGGAAATGGCCCTCGGGTATAATTCGGTATCTCTTCTTCATGAAAATTTGTGGTCAATTTGATTGGTGGATGCTCATCCGTCATAGAACTAGGAGAGACACATTTTTTATTTGTACTATAGCTGATATTTGTTTTTTCTGTACATTCACAGTCAGTTTCTACGAGAAATTCTCCAAAAGTTGTGTGTACGTCTGGCTCGAATTATTTGTAGAAAAAATAACTAACATCTGTAATTAAACCTTTTTTATAATTAAAAGTAGATATATATTTTTAATAAAGGACTTATTGACTTTCAAAATATACCAAACGTTTGCTGGGTTTTTTAGGTTTTCTTTCATACATGAAAAAAGCAATACCATAGAGGTTCAAATTTACTAACAGACTGACAGAACAAAGAAATAGGTTTTCCAGTTTACTAACACACTTATAGATGTTCAAATGTTCTAACGGACTAATAGATGTTCAAATTTACTAACTTACTAAAAGATGTTCAAATTTGCTGACTAGATATATGTTAAAATTTACTAACACACTAATAGATGTTCAAATTTACTAACACACTAATAGATGTTCAAATTTACTAACACACTTATAGATGTTCAAATTTACTAACACACTAATAGATGTTTACATTTACTAACACACTTATAGATGTTTACATTTACTAACACACTTATAGATGTTAAAATTTACTAACACACTTATAGATGTTCAAATTTACTAACACACTTATAGATGTTAAAATTTACTAACACACTAATAGATGTTAAAATTTACTAACACACTTATAGATGTTCAAATGTACTAACTGACTTATAGAAGTTAAAGTTTACTAAATGACTAATAGAAACCTTTAATACATTCTTTACACTTTATTGAGACCAATGGGAAATCACGCTAGTCGATTTTATTATTATCCTTGATTCTCCAAGGAAAAGTTCTTTGTGTTTTATAGAATTTCCGATTCCAGCTGGACTAATCAGGTTCCTTGCTGAAACTCATCTCTTACATTTAGTTCTGAGCATTATGAGATTGAACAGTACTAAAAAAACTAATTTTCTATGGGTAACTTGTTTGTTTCTACTTCAAAGTCCTTAAACTTGTTTATTTAAATACTTTTGAAATGTTCACTTGAGTTTCCAGATGTCACTTAGTTAATAAAGGAATGTGTGAAATGGGATAATATTAATAGGTAAGGTCTGATATGGAACTAATATCACTTAATTAATTAATAAAAAACAATATAAATATTGTCCCTTATATTTCTGGGTTTCTTTTTTAGAAAGGTCGTGCTATAGAGAACTTATCCTGATGGTCATTTCTTGTAAACTAGGATGGAATTATGTGTAATGTTGAAATATTTGACTGTTAGTATAAGAACAGATAATTCAATTTCTGACGCGGTTTTTAAACATTCTTATTATAACCAAAGTGTCATACACATATTACGTAACCAAGGTGTCATTCACATTGGACGTAACAATTTTTTTTCCTTTATTCTGAAAGTAAATCTTGTTTACCATTCTTTATAATTGGTTGTCACACTTAAGCTAACCCCCCTCCACCACCCTCTTTCTCCCAAGGGCGTTCGGTGATTCCGAAATGACGTCATTTTTTCATTCAACTGACTTCCATTTAAAGATGAAATGCTTAGCCCTTGATTCTATAAAAGAAAAAAAAGAACGGAAAATGTCATGTGTCATAAAGTCAGAGTCTTTGGAGTAGAAGTTATGAAATGTGTTACTATCGAAATGGATATTAATGGGTTGTGTGGCTGGTTCACAACGCCCAGCCGTCTTTACACTCCCAACTTAAGTCAGGCATCCATTTAAAGCTGGATGGACTTTTTGTCGGTCACTTCGGATCGATCTCTCGACCCTCTGGTCGACAGTCATGTACTCTACACTAAACAGTCACCACCCCCTGTCACTGTACAGACTCACTACAATAGCACATGTTTCTAGATCACCTACTACATCAGCTGCAATAACCAATGAAAACATCGCTCAGGTAAATGACGTCAATAGAACGCTGATTGGGCTGACTGGTTTTGAAAATATGGCCGCCGTGGATTAAATAATTCCTTTACCCAGAAACGGCCTTGGTACTAAGGGGCAGTACATGGGGATGGGAGGTTAGGATGAATATCACATGTTTTCCTATAGCCATATCAGATATATACTGTATCACAGATAGCCATGTCAGATGTATACTGTATCACATATAGCCATATTAGATATATACTGTATCACAGATAGCCATGTCAGATGTATACTGTATCACATATAGCCATATCAGATATATACTGTATCACAGATAGCCATATCAGATCTATACTGTATCACAGATAGCCATGTCAGATATATACTGTACCATAGATAGCCATATCAGAAATATACTGTATCACAGAATATCATTTCATAGGGCCTGAACAATGAGGCAATTACAATCCCCCCTCCCCAACAAGCCGCTTCTGCCTCACCCTGGATTTTCTCTTGTTTATTCGCCTTTCTATTAGAAATAACTGAGTACATACCCCCTCCCCCCAAGTTCATTTCATTTATTTCTATCTTCAGTTTATTACTTACCCTTGTCCACTCATTTACATAATTCATTTGTTGAGTGCCTGCAGGTCAGATACGAAGAGTTCAAGTGGACCGAGATGTCCCATCTGTTCTTCTTTTTGATCTGTCTCGTGTCTCGCTGTTTGAACTAACCGGCTCTTTCAGAACAATAAGTGTATGAGCTTAATGATACATTGGTCACAGACAGCCTGACTTAAACAAAAGCAACGGTCTACATTAATGTGTGTCTCAATGAATTAATACATCCTCGTGTGACTCTCTGGATTAATACATCCTCCTGTGTCTCTCTGGATTAATACATCCATGTGTGTCTCTCTGGATTAATACATCCATGTGTGTCTCTCTGGATTAATACATCCATGTGTGTCTCTCTGGATTAATACATCCATGTGTGTCTCTCTGGACTAATACATCCATGTGTGTCTCTCTGAGGCCGCGTGCCCAAAGTTCAATAAAAAACATCTTATTTGTAGCAAGGTGTCAACAGTCGTATTAAAATAAAAGGAAGAGATATTTGGCCGACCCATGAGGCTCTGCGTGCCGACTGTGACACGCGTGCCGCAGGTTCGCCACCACTTATCTATGCGATGTTTTACTTCAGTGTACTAATAGAAATATGTGCTAGCAACTACTCTCTGTACTGTTCAATATGTCTAATACAATCCACATATGTGCTAGCAACTACTCTCTGTACTGTTCAATATGTCTAATACAATCCACATATGTGCTATCAACTACTCTCTGTACTCTTCAATATGTCTAATACAATGCACATGTGTGCTAGCAACTACACTCTGTACTGTTCAATATGTCTAATACAATGCACATGTGTGCTAGCAACTACACTCTGTACTGTTCAATATGTCTAATACAATGCACATGTGTGCTAGCAACTACACTCTGTACTGTTCAATATGTCTAATACAATGCACATGTGTGCTAGCAACTACACTCTGTACTGTTCAATATGTCTAATACAATGCACATATGTGCTAGCAACTACACTCTGTACTGTTCAATATGTCTAATACAATGCACATATGTGCTAGCAACTACACTCTGTACTGTTCAATATGTCTAATACAATCCACATATGTGCTATCAACTACTCTCTGTACTGTTTAAAATGTTTTCCACTCTATCTGAACTCTTTCGCCGCTACCCTTGACCGTTGCAATCAAGAGAACGCCATGTCTTTAACCCTTTAGGCACAGTTGAGATCAACCATTCCCTGTTTCTGTTCAGTGTCACCCACAGAGACAATATGATCCCAGCCCCCGGGGTAAGATTAGAAGTCTCTCCGGAACACACGGACGTAATGTGCTCATAACTAATCAGGTTTTTGTGTCCGCCCGTCAGATCTGGGTTGACCCGAACTTTATATCCCCCCCCCCTTTTCACAAACCTTCTTCATTCCCCTCCCCTCACACACACACACACACACACACACACACACACACACACACATCTACCACCCAGGGTCCATCAACCAGGCCACGGTGCGATTTAATTAAAGTGGAGCTACTTGCCGCTCAAGTTGACCTGCAAATGCGGTAGAAGATATTGACGGTAGATATCAAACTGATTAGACTGTGGGCAATCCACTGGAAGAAAGTCTTAGAGGAGATTAGGCGGACCCCCACACACTGTTGATGTGATCATTTCGATATGGACTCACGCTTCACGGCAAGTGATGTGGCCTACAAGATGATTTCATTGTCGCCGCTTGGACGATGTAAGCTGAATTAAAAAAATAAGAAAGAAGATCCAATTTAATAATTACTAGTAGTAGTAGATCTATAATATTTTAGATACATATATTTTTTTCGAAGATAACAGATTTAGCATGATTATGGTATAACGCGGTTGACTGAAAGGAACGTAGAAATATGTTTTAGTCATTTTTTCTAATTACCTTCTGTTTACTAAATGTTTATTTATCTAGCTATTTATTTACTAAGTAAGTATTTTTGTATCTAAGTATATATGTAATATTCGTGTATCTATATGTCTCTATATCTATTAAACGGTGTTCATGCTATAGAAATGCAAAAATCGTATATATTTACAGTGATAGGCAAAAGTTAGCTAAAAATCAAATAACTTCAAGTTCTACTTTCATTTTTTTTAGCAAAGTTCATTTTATTTCACAATCCAAGTCAAATATATAATTTATATAATGTTTTTTATTCTCTCAAATTGAATCCTCCTTGCCTTTCCCAGTTTTTACATTTCGGTTCCCATCACAAGACATTAATCAATCGTCATAAATCTGAGGATGCACACATAACGTCACAGTTTCCATCATTTTCATCTCATAATTGAGGTAAAAGCCTTTTGTTTCTTTCATAGCTATGTGATCTCTGGGGGGTGGGGGCAAGGGGGTACAGAATGGATTACGGAACATTGTCGTAAAATGTGTTGTTGATCGTTTCTCGATGAATGCGGAGGTGGGAGGCGGCTAACACCTAACTGTATATTAACCCACTGCCGCTGGACTGTTAAAACAAAAAGAGAGGACCAATGCATACACATCTGCAATTTCTGTCACTTGTAATTTGAAGGGAAAAAAAATAATATGAAATGAAGTGTACTTATGGTTTATGGAACTTACACAAAGTTTAGTCGTCATTACTTACCCCTACATCTTTGCCCTCGAACAAAAGTTTTTAGTTAGGTAAAATACAATCTGTCTTCAAACGCGAACAGCTCTGTTACAGCCCCGTAGCGTGAAAATTCTACAGGAGGGACCAGGGATTCTACAGCAGGGGCGAGGCAATAGCGGGGAGGGGGCAGGTAATACATTTTACTAAGTAGAACAAATAAGCAGGGGGGGGCAGACAAAACGCAGGGGGCCCGGCCCCCTGCCCCCTGGTCCCCCGCATATTACGGGCCTGCTCTGTCAGTCTCCATTAGTTTCTATTAGTGACTAGCCAACTTAAGCTGTGTACATCATCGAATGAATTTAACAACTTAGTTTGATGTGTTAAAATAATTATAACGCTCAGAATTTTTTGACTTTTTTAAGGGGTGGTATGTGTCTGGGTATGTGTCAGAGCAAGTAATGGGTCAAATGGGTCGCAAAATTGGATGGGTCACATGGGTCATGGGTCAATGTTCCCTGACCCACGACCCATCCTTAGTCTCCGCCCGACTTTAAAAAAAACCCGTCGTCGCGCGATTTTTTAAATTTCAAAATGGTTTCTATGGCGACGGCCGCCATCTTGAAAATAACAACATTCAATGGGTCATGATGGGTCTGGGTCAAGAACTTGATGGGTCATATGGGTCATGGGTCAAGCTCAGTGATCCATTACTTGCTCTGGTATGTGTAGTATGTGCCTGGGTATGTGTGGTACGTGTCTGTTTTATGTGTGGTACGTGTCTGTCTTATGTGTGGTACAGTGTCTGGGTTTTGTGTGGTACATGTCTGTCTTATGTGTGGTACGTGTCTGACTTTTGTGTGGTAGTGTCTGGCTTATGTGTGGTACTTCTCTGGCTTATGTGTGGTACTTGTCTGGCTAATGTGTGGTACGTGTCTGACGTATGTTTGGTACGTGTCTGGCTTATGTGTGGTACGTGTCTGGATTATATGCGGTAAGTGTCTGGCTTATGTGTGGTACGTGTCTGACGTATGTTTGGTACGTGTCTGGCTTATGTGTGGCACGTGTCTGGCTTATGTGTGGCACGTGTCTGGCTTATGTGTGGTACTTGTCTGGCTTATGTGTGGTACTTGTCTGGCTAATGTGTGGTACGTGTCTGGATTATGTGTGGTACATGTCTGGCTTATGTGTGGCACGTGTCTGGCTTATGTGTGGTACGTCTCTGGCTTATGTGTGGCACGTCTCTGGCTTATGTGTGTTAATTGTCTGGCTAATATGTGGTACGTGTCTGGATTATGTGTGGTACGTGTCTGGATTATATGCGGTAAGTGTCTGGCTTATGTGTGGTACGTGTCTGACGTATGTTTGGTACGTGTCTGGCTTATGTGTGGTACGTGTCTGACGTATGTGTGGTACGTGTCTGACGTATGTTTGGTACGTGTCTGGCTTATGTGTGGCACGTGTCTGGCTTATGTGTGGCACGTGTCTGGCTTATGTGTGGCACGTGTCTGGCTTATGTGTGGTACTTGTCTGGCTAATGTGTGGTACGTGTCTGGATTATGTGTGGTACGTGTCTGACGTATGTTTGGTACGTGTCTGGCTTACGTGTGGCACGTGTCTGGCTTATGTGTGGCACGTGTCTGGCGTATGTGTGGTACGTGTCTGGCTTGTGTGTGGTACGTGTCTGGCTTGTGTGTGGTACGTGTCTTGCTTATGTGTGTTACGTGTCTGGCTTATGTGTGGTACGTGTCTGACTTATGTGTGGTATGTGTCTGGACAAATGCCCAGGGCCCGGCGAGTTTTAGGGGCACGGACTGAGCTGGCCAATCAACTTTTGAAAATATTATTATCAGCACGTTGGGCCCAGGGGCCCGAAATTTCTGTCGTTGGGCCTGGTTCCACGTATATATATATATATATATATATATATATATATATATATATAACCCTATATTATATCTTTACCATTTACCAATGGAACTATATCGTACATTTACCAAGGGCACTATATTGCACGTTTACCAAGGGCACTTCAAAAAGTGTGGGGTTTTTGTCTGTGTGGGTTTTTTTGTCCGTATGTAACCTAAATGTTTTTATATTTCCTGAATCAACTTGTTTACGATGAGTGATCTATTAAACTAATATTGGGCTGTATAAATTTCAGTTAACTCTAAACAAAAAATGTACTTAAGCCGAAAAGTTACAAAAGTTATACTACTTATATCAAGTTGAATTAAATTAGTTGTAACTAAAAGTTTAACTAAACTGCATTTTTTTTTACAGTTGGTTGATATTTCAAACTGAGTATATACAACAAGTTTATTTAACTAACTTTCTATTTACGTTTCGATAATGTGTCTAGCTGTTCATTTTTTTTACTTTTTCTATTCATTGTTGATCTGTCATTCCATAAGTCAAGTGGTCTATATGCGTGACGAAATAATATAATAATTATTTTCTGAACATTTATTTGGGGTCAGTGTTTGTTTTATCTGGCGGAACGCACCGGAACGGCGTTTGGGCACCTTTTACTGTTTACTGCATTATATGTTCAGTGTCATTTCTTTATGACACGACGGACATAAATAGGAGTTCAGGTATCTTTTTTGATGGATAAAATATATGCACTGGTTGGGATGAAATAAAACAATGTTCTGGTTATGTTTTGTTTCATTCTTTCTGCCTTAATATTTATTTACTTATTGTAATAATTATATTTGCCTCGAAATTTAGATTAGTATAATTAACTGGCCAATTTAGGAAGTAGATCTAGCAGACGGTTGATAAGACAGACGACACACAGAGATTCAATAGGGAAGGACGTAATTTGACAGACAAGTCATTATGTTGTGAATCTCATCTTATTATTCAATCTACAGCATTATGTGTATTATAAAAGTATGTTCATATGCAACAAGTAGGACAACCATTTATATCTGAATATATATATATATATATATATAGACTAGCCAACTATTTTCAGTGATTTCTAACTGTATTGTACGTATAACGTCTCACACAAATATCTGTGGACAATTAATATAAAGAAATAAATGAAACTCCGATGAGACTGGCAAGACTGTCAGTACTGTAAATATATTATATTGACCTTCCCATAAGATCCACATCATAGTAAATATAAATACACCATAATACCATAAACGGTTCTACCAAAGATCACCATGACATTAATGGAGCAGAAGTATAGATAGCTATACCCCATAAATTGTGGCAGACCAGTCATTCTAATAAAAGTAGATATTACGTAAATGGTGAGGGAAAGGACCAAGGTCAGTTTGACTAGTAGCGACTGGACAACCTGTGTACTGTGGGGGAAAGGACCAAGGTCAGTTTGACTAGTAGCGACTGGACAACCAGTGTACTGTGGGGGAAAGGACCAAGGCCAGTCTGACTAGTAGTGACTGGACAGCAGGACAACAACTGTACTGTTAGGGAAATGACCGAGGCCAGTTTGGTTTGTAGTGACAACAGGACAACCAGTGTACTTGAAATGACAGAGGTCAGTTTGACTAGTAGCGATTGGTCAACCAGTGTACTGTGAGGGAAATGACCAAGGCCAGTTTGGCGTGTAGTGACTGGACCAGTGTACTGTGAGGCCATGTTGTGACAAATAGCCAATGAAAGTAGTTCACGTATTAATAAGACTTTGCAAGAGATTGATCGGATGAGAAAAGTATAGTAATGTAATTTATTTAATTTCTCTACTGTATTTAAAGGTAAACTTAAAAAAAAAATATTGTTAACCTTAAGTGGACGGGTTCATGATTATAAACCAGGTTTTCAATTTGTCGAACATACTTTGATTTAGTCAGTATACTGACCTGAATTAATATCTTGAACTCCTTGTGGTGTAAAGGACCTATGCAATCAGTCACTAACGCACTCAGTTTTGTCATTGAGAGTGTCTGACACCTAATATATCGAGAGAGCTTTGGCGATTGTCAATTTCTCTGACATCTCACTACATGTATGCTAAATACATCTAAGCAATGACTCCCAGACTTCAGTAACAGTGTTGTCTGTCAGCAGTTCTACCTTTAAAATTGCAAGACAGAAAGATCAATACTATAATCATGAAGATATTTACCAATAGTGGAATTCTTGAGACATCCCTGTGTCTACACTACATGCACCTGATACTGTACTTGAGACATCCATGTGTCTACACTACATGCACCTGATACTGTACTTGAGACATCCCTGTGTCTACACTACATGCACCTGATACTGTACTTGAGACATCCCTGTGTCTACACTACATGCACCTGATACTGTACTTGAGACAGCCCTGTTTTTACACTACATACTCCTGATATTGTGGATATTAAAGGTTGTTGGGCCTTGGTCTAATTTGCCGTGGATTGAAGAAATTATTTCTTTTTTTTTTTGTTTTACGCCGCCAGCATGGTAGAATGTAGTGTGCCTACCACACCAGCACACCAGCACTGTTGGCGGCGCTGATGCATGTCTGCCATCCCTACAGAGCGGCGGGTTGAGTGTACCCACTATCATCTTTCGGGATGGCAGAATCATGGGTTTTATTCCTTACCCAAACTGGCCAGACCAGCAGGGTGTGTGTACTGCTGATCGGCCAGAATGGCAAGGCATGGATTTTTTCCTGCCACTCGGACAGAGGAGAGGGCTAAGTGTGCCTGTACCCCCAGCCCGAAACGGCAGGCTGAGCAGGTGTGCTTGAATGGGACAGACTGGAAGGGTGTTGTGTGCCGACCACATCCGTCACCACCGCCAGCTGTGAATACTGCGATCTCAGATAGTCCTCATTGACCACAGTACCACCACCCTCGCAAGGAAGGGTTTTTTTTTTCCTGAAACTAGGCGAACTACACTTTAACTTCTTAATGGGTGAACGGTACTTTACTTTCTCAACGGTTTTGAAGAGTTCATTACTTTTGTATTGAAATGAATAGCATACATGTATATATCTTTTTTCTTGATAAACAATAATTAGATTTGTATAAAAATTAGGGAGCGACCCATATGCCTTTTTACCGATAGTCCGATACCGATATTTCCCCCAGTATTTTTACCGATACCGATATTTTTTTCAATCAACAACAATGCCAAATACGTGTTTTTCTCATGCTACAGCTAATGACGTATGTCAAACCATGCTCACTCCTTCCCCGTCATATTTCGTAACACTTCGCCCACACGTAAGTTTTGCTCACCCCCCTTCCACCCCAACACAGATGTTCACTAATTGTATCATTCAAGGTCATACATTGGAATTAAAAAATGCCAATCCTATTGTTTCAAGGTCATATGACTGATGCAATTTTTGTGGACGTGACAATTTCTGTGTACGGGTTTTTTTTCCTTTTTTAAAAAAATCTTGTCTGATCTGGTTATAGAATTGGGTTATTTACGGATTTTTTTTTTCCTGCAACTCTGTTGCGAAAAAAAAAATGTATTGGCAGCCAAAAAACGGCCGGTCCGATAGTTAACCCATTGTGCCAATATCGGTTCCACTAGCGGTCGCTCCCTACAAAAATAGGTTGATCCGATATTAACCGATAGTGCCAATATCAGTCCGATACCGATCCGATTATCGGTCGCTCCCTAATAAATATGTATTAATTATAATGGAATATAGCCAATTATTTAAGTGTCACTAAGAAATGTCTTTATTCGGAAAATGTCTACACAACAGCCCACACAAATAGACCGATAAAGTAAGATGTAAAATTGTGATACTTATATTTACACTGGATACATTGGATACATTGAATACACTGGATACATTTGATAAATTGGATACATTGAATACAGTGGATACATTGGATACATTGAATACAGTGAATACAGTGGATACAGTGGATACACTGGATACATTGGATACACTGGATACATTTGATACATTGTATACATTGAATACATTGCATACATTGGATACAGTGTATACATTGAATACATTGAATACATTGGATACATTAAATACATTAGATACATTGGATACACTGGATACATGGGATACATTGAATACATTGGATACAGTGGATATGTTGGATACAGTGGATACATTGGATACATTGCATACATTGATTCTACAAAACCCAGGTACATGTTCAGAATCATTAACTATTTCTTTCTTTTAATTATTCATTTTTAGAGCATTTTCGAAAAAAAAATGCTCTATTGTCCCCGTTTTGTCTGTCCGTCCGTCATCACCCTAGATCTCAACAACCATAAGTCCTAGACCCATGATGTATATATCATTTTGTAGGTCTTGGCCTGCCAAGAATTGACTTTTTTCCATTTCGCGATCTGACCTCTCAGGGCCGTAAAAGGGGCCTTAGTACCGTTTTTTACTATATAAGCTATATTAATAAAGGAACGCTATATCTCAGCAACTATAAGTCCTAGACCCATGATGTATATATAATTTTGTAGGTCTTGGCCTGCCATGTGTACATCAAAAGTTCATTTCGCGATAGGACCTCTGAGGGCCGGGCTTCAGGGCTCCTAAGGGGCTTATATATTATATATACACCTTGTACGTTCAATAAACATTTGGTGCGAAATACTGCAGCACGTAGTTTCACCAAGATTTATTAAGAAACTCATCAAATGAAAAAGTAAGCTGAGTTCTGAGTTTAATTGAAAGTATCAGAGCTATGCAACAATTGACGGAGTTTTCGGACGATTAAATGACTATAATTTCGAATGTTTTCAATTATGAGTCCTATTTCAGTAACCACAAACCACTTGTAGTTAGATTTAAGAGACAATAATTTTTTTTCAAATATAAAGAAACGTCTTTATAATTTTTTTTTTACAAATATATGCATTACACAATTGAATTTATAAACATTTCCAAAATTTACAAATATTTACTGAAAGCTAACAAACGTACTGATACTAACACGAAAATACGCTAACACGTCCTGTGTCCAGAATGGAACAGGCTTAATTGCTTGTTTTAAATGAATAATGGATTTTTTTTTTAAAGTATGCTTCAAATTATGAGCTAAATGTTCAAATTACCCATCATAAAGGCAGAAAGTATAACTTTCAAGTCAAGCCAACATAATGTTCAATTCAAGCCACCATATAGACATAATGTTCAAGTCACGCCACCATATAGACATAATGTTCAAGTCACGCCACCATATAGACATAATGTTCAAGTCACGCCACCATATAGACATAATGTTCAAGTCAAGCCACCATATAGACATAATGTTCAAGTCAAGCCACAATTTCTATGACACATTCGAGAAACAATTATAACTGCAAAAATACAGACTCATAGATTTTTTTTGAATTGACTTTCAAAAACTGAATCAAAACGATGAAAAACTGTGTGGACGGAGGGGGGGGGGAGGGAATGGGAGGGGTTCATCATTATAAACCGAGCAGCAGGAAACTAGCTGGACAGCCGTAAGCTGGTTCGATGATGTGGAAAATGGCGTCATCAAGCTGTGTGTTATGACAAGAAGTCGGAGCATCACTGACCTGTCCAAATGGTTTACGATTCAGGTCACGGCGTTCCCAGAAAATGTTGGCGGGATATTTTAATGTGGCTGCCAATAGTTGTTTTTTTTTTATTCTTGTGCTGTTGGTGAAAATAGTCTTAGTGAAAGCAGACATAAAATCACAAAATAAAATGCATTAAAAAAATACAAATGTGTATGGTAGAAGGAAGTAATAAAACCAAGCTTAAGTTGATAAAGATTTAATTGTATAAGCTTAAGAAAATAAAAGGAATTAATACAGGATGAAATCATTTTCTAACAGACGACACACATGGTGGTAAACAATATATATTCACATACACAGCAGATAATACACGCAAGCAAGCTCCAAAACACATACATTAACGGACGATAAGTAGACTTTGTTAACAACCATACAGATACACAAAGAGTTAGTTCCACACATACACACTATCAATAATTAGTTTCACACATAGACTATCAATAGTTAGTTCCACACATAGACTCTATCAATAGTTAGTTCCACACATACACACTATCAATAATTAGTTCCACACATACACACTATCAATAATTAGTTCCACACATAGACTCTATC
Source organism: Bulinus truncatus (assembly GCA_021962125.1). NCBI lineage: Eukaryota > Metazoa > Mollusca > Gastropoda > Planorbidae > Bulinus > Bulinus truncatus. The sequence continues at coordinate 2,942,787 of JAGDYQ010000034.1, forward strand.
AATAGTTTGTCCCACACAGTGACACAGCAATAATTAGTTCCACACGGTGACACAGAAATAGTTAGTTCCACAAAGTGACAATGCAATCGTTAGTTCTACTCTGTGACACAACAATAGTTATTTAATCAATCAGAGACGGATCATGGGTCCTGCAGCCGCAACACGTTCATGAAGTCCTGTCTTTTGATAGCAACGACTGGTACATTAATCTGATGTTCAATGTGTGTGTGTGTGTGTGTGTGATCAGATAAACCCTACTTGGGGTGGGGGGGGGGGCAAAACATAAGGTGTCCATGGTCATATTCAATATACAGCTCCGCGGTAAGAAATAGTAGTCACTATAAAACCAGTCTGTTTACACATCTCTAAAAACAATTGGTACGATCCATCGCGGCTAATAAATCATGTTCACGCATGACTTCTAAAACCTTTATTCATTCAAAAAAAATGTACTTCTGAGATTTACTTACTACCTCAAAAAATGGGTGGTTTCAATCACTTTAAAGAATACTCGTATTCACACATTATCACGAAAATCTATTGATCTGTTTATATTTATATATTAACTCCACAATAAATATTAGTTTTTGATTAGTCGATTCATAATGAATTGATTTAACATAAATCAATACATGATTAAGTGATTCGTCATCTCATCAACATATTTTCTTTAAACACCTCAAATTTTAATTGATTCATTTATTTCAAAGCTCGCATTCCCACAACCCGTCAGACATATTTACTCACATTCTCACATCCCATCAAATATATTAACTCACATTCCCACATCCCATCAGATATATTAACTCAATTCCCACATCTCATCAGATATATTAACTCAATTCCCACATCCCATCAGATATATTTTAACTCAATTCCCACATCCCATCAGATACATTAACTCACCATGATATCAAATTGAGTGAAATGTTCATACAACAACCACAGAGATCAATATCATGATATACGTTGTTGTTGATGTTGTTTAATTACTATTATATGTGTTAAATCGTCAATGGTAGTTTCGATCGTCTTTGATCTTTCTTTTCAGATTTTTTAAATTTATATTCTTTGTGATCAACCTGCAATGGTATTTAGGATTAGCTTTGATCTTTCAATTCAAATAGATTTTTTTTTGGTTTTAAAACACGAAAACATGGAAGTTTTTTTCTCTGTCTCATAAACTGAGAATCTTTCAATCTCATTTTATAAGGTCCGGTTGTTTTTTTTTTATATTTAGTGGGGAGGGGGTAGGTAATTTATCATTTAACACTGCTCTAGTTAAACTTGAACATTTATCATTATATTAACAGGTTATTTATTTTTCATAAGTACAATTATATTTAGGGGCGTTATCAATCAAGGATTACGCTATTGAAGTTTTTACTTCGTAATAAATATTCCTTAATTATCATACTTACAATAAAGCAATAAGATTGAATATCGAAATTTGCGAATTCATTGTTTATAACATATGGAAATGGGATGTGGGGGGGGAGGGGCTTTAGTCTTTGAGCTGTACACATCCTATCGGAGATGTATCACCTTGAACTTTGTAATGGAACATTTCACACGGAGGGGGGAGGGGGTGTATATCAATCCCGGGAGACCCTTACATAAGAGACATGGACCATACCCTTAAAATGACCCCGAATATATATATATATACAGTAATACATACAAATATATATATATTTATATATATATATATACAGTAATACAAAGAAAATATATATATATATATATATATATATATATATATATATACAGTAATACATACAAATATATATATATATTGTTACGACTTTCCCCCCCCCCCCCGGTGCGGACCGTGCATCGAGATATTGAACGTGATGACGCGGTAGAGAGACAGTGACGTAGGAAGCCGGAAGAAATTGGCCATGTTGCAGTTGTTGTTGTTTATTTAAGTTGATAGATATTAGTAAATACTCTTGGAACCCACGCCAGCCTGTGTGTTGTTTTAATTCCATAAACAAGAATTTTTAAAGAGTTGTAACATTGGTGTCAGAGGTGGGGATTTCTTTTCTGAAAATGGCCGGTAAGAAGCTAAGTAAACCTCTAGTTGTAGAGTCTGAAATTGAAAAATTAAGAAGGGAAATGAAAGAAGGCCAGAATGAAATGAAAGAATTACTTAAGAATGAAAGGAAAGAATTACTTCAAGCAATAAGAGACGAAATAGGAGATCTGAAGGAAGATCTCAACACTAGAATTGAGAAGGTGAAGGTTGAGATTAACGAAAAGGTCGACGGCCGGATAATGGAACTCCAGGCTCAGATCAAGGACACAACTGCCAGGTATGATGGAGAGATTGGAGATATCAGGGAAGAACTGAGGAAAGTTCAGTTGACACAGACTGCAACCCCAACAACCGTAGGCAAGATGCCCATGCCTACATTTGATGGCACAATTTCATGGTCCGTATACAAGAGACAGTTTGAGGCAGCAGTGCAAATAAACAACTGGACCAGAGAAGAAGACAAAGCCACGGCCTTTTCTTGGCTCTTAGAGGTAAGGCCTCTGAGCTGCTCCGAACTGTCAACGACCCGGGAAATTATCAAGCTGTTGTAAAAGCACTAGAGTTACGGTACGGCGACGAGCACATGCGAGAAGTGTTCAGAGTTCAGTTGAAATCGAGGCAACAAAAATCCGGGGAATCTTTGCAGGAATTAAACACAGATATTAAAACGTTAGCGCGCCTGTCTTACCCTGCCGCGGCACAGGAATTTCTGGACGTCACGATAACCGACACTTTCATCGATGCCATTCGTGATCCAGACCTAAAAAAGGCCATTATGATAAGTGGGAAACGCAAGGCCAGTGAAGCATTGGTGTATGCTCTGTCTTACGAGGCAGCTAAGAACGCGTCCAGGACCGACCACCACGCCAGGCCACTGGAAGTTGATGAAGATGAGCAAATTAACAAGATTCGCAATGTGGTCGAAGAGGTCATTACCTCAAAAGAGCAAAAGATATGCGACAATTCAAGGAATGATGATATGGGTGATACTCGCTGCTGGAATTGTGGCGCCTCCGGTCATGTTCGGCAGTACTATCCAAGACAGAGGCAGTATTCCGCAGGGTAGAACAGAAACCCCCAGCTCCCAAACCGCAGGAACCACCAGGGAAACTAACGTCTGCCAGCTTCGTAGGGCGGAAGCTGGCAAAACACTCCAACAAAGCCCGTAAAGTCGTCATTCCCATTGCAACTATTGGGATTAAATCAAGCCTGTATGTAAAAGGAAAAATTGGACAGCTTGAGTGTAGATTTCTATTGGATACTGGGGCATCACGCTCAATCCTGCGACCCGATGTAGTCAAAGACATACAATTGAATAACGTGAGTGGACATTTATTAAAGACAGCAGAAATGGATGCTAGTGAAAACAATTTAGCCAGCCTTTGGCAGGGAAACATGCCATGCAGCAATAACAACCGGAGAGAGTACAACGATTGTTGCGGATACCCTAATGAAGTCCCCGCACCTAATGAAGTCCCCGCACATAATGAAGGCCACACACCTAATGAAGTCCCAGCATCAAATGAAGGCCCAACACCTAATGAAGGCCCCGCATCTAATGAAGGCCCAGCACCTAATGAAGTCCCAGCACCCAAGCACCCAATAAAGGCCCGGCGGCCAATGAAGGCCCAGCACCCAATGAAGGCCCAGCACCCAATGAGGCCAGCGACCCCACTTGCTGCGCCTGCTCTGGTGTCCAGTCCCAAGAGCTGGTCCAGAGGAACAAGCACCCCGATCGATCCAAATTCTACGCCAGTATACCTGACGCCAAAATATGCAGGGAGATCAGACGGCTAAACGCCTGCACCGGCCGATAAAACCTACCGACGAGCAACCCACAAAACGACGGGTCACCCGCCATCAACGATAGTGTTTGGCCGGGAACTCCGCTTACCTTGTGACCCTTTGTTCGGGCTTCCCAGAGACGCTCCCTCCATGGAAACAGATTATGGCAATGGACTGGAGATCTCGACTCGAGGAACTACATTCTATAGTTCGAAAAAAAAAAAATCAAAATCGACGTCGTATACAGAACACAGAGAAACATCCGCACCAAGATGAAAGTGGTTCATGTGGACAGACTGTTATGAGTACTGACCTGTCAGGGACGGACAGATTTAAGAGGGGGGCATTGTTACGACTTTTCCCCCCGGTGCGGACCGTGCATCGAGATATTGAACGTGATGACGCGGTAGAGAGAGTGATGTAGGAAGCCGGAAGAAATTGGCCATGTTGTTGTTTATTTAAGTTGATAGATATTAGTAAATACTCTTGGAACCCACGCCAGCCTGTGTGTTGTTTTAATTCCATAAACAAGAATTTTTTAAGAGTTGTAACAATATATATATATATATATATATATATATATATATATATATATATATATATATACAGTAATAAATACAAATATATATATATATATATATATATATATACAGTAATACATACAGATATATAGATATATAGATATATATATACAGCAATACATACAAATATATATATGTAAATTTGTGTATCTCTGCTTTCCAATCATAGCTGGCTATCCCCAGGTCTATAATTATGTATAGGCCCTAACCTGACAAAACCCCACACCATGCATTGCCTAAAGCAGTGGTCTCAACCTCCGAGCCGCGGACAGGTAGAGGGCGGGGGATCATTTGGTACTGGGCAGCCCAAGAAACCTTGAAATATTTTGTTTTTTTTCTTAATGTGGTGTATTTATCTCGGAGATGCTATGAGCGGCAGTTTCACTGTAAGTCAAAACAAAATAAAGTATACAAAATCAATTATCAACTTATAATCCATAATCCAGCACCTTCCAGCTGATAGACTCTTTCGACATATAGGTCATCTTATCCATGCTTTAAACCCCATACGTAGTATTTTAACCTTTTCTTTACTTTATCAAAATTGACAAGATTACTTAATTGTGTTAAAATAACCACGAGAGTCTTCCTGTACAAAGCCATTCGTATGGATTGACAAATTGGGCGGTTGTCTTTGGCCCACAATCCCATGGGCCACTATTTGTTTCACCAGACACAAGTTAGGCCAAGCTGATCAAGTTTTGACGATATAACATTTTGGGCGTGGGGGGTGAAAAACGATGGGTGGAGGCAGGGTGTTTTAAAAGGTGACTAGGCGTCAAATATTTTCAGTTCTTAAATGAGTTTTGGTCTAAGATCTCTAATTGCACATTTGTCTTGGACCTGCAAATGATCTTATGCGTAGGGTTCAAAATGTACCTCTATCTAGGGCCCCAAAATATACCTCTATCTAGGACCCCAAAATCTACAATTACCGGGCCCAAAATGTACCTCTTTCTAGCCCCCCAAAGTGTACATTTACCGGGCCCCAAAATATACCTCTTTCTAGGGCCCCAAAGTGTACATTTACCGGGCCCCAAAATATACCTCTTTCTAGGGCCCCAAAATGTACCTCTTTCTTGGGCCTCAAAATGTACATTTACCGGGCCCCAAAATATACCGCATTCTAGGGCCCCAAAATATACCTCTTTCTAGGGCCCCAAAGTGTACATTTACCGGGCCCCAAAATATACCTCTTTCTAGGGCCCCAAAATGTACCTCTTTCCTGGGCCTCAAAATGTACATTTACCGGGCCCCAAAATGTACCTCTGCCCAGGGCCCAGACAAACTTAAGAACGTTTCTTTTCCTATACAACAAGTACGGTCGCACTTTAAAAACCAACTCCTATTAAATTTACAAGAAATATCTTTTTTTCTGGTGCGAGTTGTTAAATTGAATAAAGATTTCAACGTTGAAATCATGTCCAGTGCATCGGATGGACCCAAATAGAAAAAAAAAAAATTGTTCAAGTTTCAATTCGTGCAAACAAACTTCTCATTAGGGGGCTCTGCATGTTGAGCCACATAACTTGCCGTCTGTAGGCTGGAGCAGTCTTTACAATCGATTGATCGTGTGGAATGCCTCCGAGTTTGCTTCAAGAATGTCTTGTCATTCATTATTTAAAGCAGTCAGGCCAGGCCAAGGGGAGAGAACTCTAAATGTATGTGTGCTGGTCAGATTATGGAACTTTTATTTTTCTTTTCAGAAAATATTTTGCAAAAAAAAATATTTTTTTCTTAGGTTTTGTTTACTTTTGAAAATTAAACGAAAAAAAAAATATGTCTGCTGAATAGTAAAGAATTACTTAATATCTTGGTAGTTTAATGCTGATGAAATGATAAAAATGGTGTATATAAATTTACGCATGCAAACATCCTGCTCAATAGTTAAGACTTTAAGAAAATCGCTCCATTATTGAAATGATTTACACATTTAAAACAGCACGTTATCAAAATGAACTCACAATATATTTGAAATAATCTTAGTACTTCTGGTTTTTATTTTCATCTATTCTTGATAATTTATGACATTTATATAAATGTCAATAACGACAGATTGGTCTTTACAGCAGAATTGATCCCCTTAGATAGGAATGTGTTTGGGGACACTATTAAATTGACTCAACACAATAAAACAAACTGGTCAATTCATGTGGAGTCCCCCGCCCCACTGGCCCATCCGTGAAGACGGCCCTGATTTGTAATGTGATACATTCCTAGAACGAGAACTGATTTGTAATGTGATACTTTCTTAGAACCAGAACTGATTTGTAATGTGATACATTCCTAGAACGAGAACTGATTTGTAATGTAATACTTTCTTAGAACCAGAACTGATTTGTAATGTGATACATTCCTAGAACGAGAACTGATTTGTAATGTGATACTTTCTTAGAACCAGAACTGATTTGTAATGTGATACATTCCTAGAACGAGAACTGATTTGTAATGTGATACATTCCTAGAACGAGAACTGATTTGTAATGTGATACATTCCTAGAACGAGAACTGATTTGTAATGTGATACATTCCTAGAACGAGAACTGATTTGTAATGTGATACTTTCTTAGAACGAGAACTGATTTGTAATGTGATACATTCCTAGAACGAGAACTGATTTGTAATGTGACACATTCCTAGAACGAGAACAGCTTTGTGAAAACCAAAACTTAGTACCTCCAGACTATCGAGGGTTAAACTGGCCTTTTACTTTAACACTAACGTTCCTATCTTGGTGTCCTGCAAGCTGTTAAGACAAATCAATTCTTTCTGCTTAAACCAATAAACTGGTCACAGTTGTTATTACCAGAAGGGAGGGAGGGCTGGAGGGAAGGGGGTGTTGAGAGGATGGACAAATGTTTCTTTTCCCACCCACCTCAAGCCCCCCCCCTCCACCTTCACATCAAATGTTCGTATACCGAGTGTCGATCTCTCTCCTCCACCATTCACATCAAATGTTCTATATACCGGACGTGTCGATTCTCCCTCCCCCTCCACCTTCACATCAAAATGTTCGTACTACCGACGTGTCGATTCTCTCCCCCTCCACCTTCACATCAAATGTTGCATACTGACGATGTCGATTCTCTCCCTCCACTCATTCATATCAAATGTTCGTATACCGACGTGTCGATTCTCTCCCCCTCCACCTTCACAGTCAAATGTTCTGTATACCGACGTGTCAGTTCTACTCCCCCTCCACCTTCACATCAAATGTTCGTATACCGACGTGTCGATTCTCTCCCCCCCTCCACCTTCACATCAAATGTTCGTATACCGACGTGTCGATTCTCTCCCCCCCTCCACCTTCACATCAAATGTTCGTATACCGACGTGTCGATTCTCTCCCCCCCTCCACCTTCACATCAAATGTTCGTATACCGACGTGTCGATTCTCTCCCCCTCCACCTTCATGCATCAATATTCGTACTACCGACGTGTCGATTCTCTCTCCCCCTCCACCTTCACATCAAATGTTCGTATACCGACGTGTCGATTCTCTCCCCCCCTCCACCTTCACATCAAATGTTCGTATACCGACGTGTCGATTCTCTCCCCCCCTCCACCTTCACATCAAATGTTCGTATACCGACGTGTCGATTCTCTCCCCCCCTCCCCCACCAGTCGCCCCATCTCCAATTTCGTTTTACTTCCTTCTTCAAGAAAACTTACTGTAAAACACACACACTAACATGTATTGTGAGAGAGACATATACACAAAGCGACACTAAATACTGTATGCTACGTGATTGAGGTTATACAGTAAGCTATTTTGTATTAATTTCTTTTTTATTGTTGTTTTCATGACTTTTAAATTACAATAATTGTTAACTAAAAGTAATGTGGTATAAAAGTAATCGATGGAAGACGCAAGTACGAACAATGTACCATAATGTACCAGAGAAAAAATATGTTTGGGTATAGAACTAAAAAATGTAAGTATATTAAATATTTAGTCGATATGTATCAATGGCGTTCAGAAAACTTGAATAGATGTGTACAATATGAGAATTACCACACAGTATATCAGTATCATTTGATGTATAGGAAAATAAACTGGAAGAAAGACAGATGTGTACGCTATAGATAGGTAGTTGATAGATAGAATAGATAGATAGATAGACAGACAGAGAGACTGATAGATACATACGTACATACATAAATGCATACAGACATACATAGGTAGATAGAAAACATACGAATAATGTATAGACAGAAAGATGGATAGTTGATTGATTGATTGATTGATCTTCCTAAGTATTTTCTCGTGTGTCGAAAGAGCGGGTATATGTGCAGTGCTACTGTGTGTCCCTAAAATGCTATCTGTGTTAGCTGTGTGTCCTACAATGTTAGAATGTGCCCTTAAATATCGAATGGTGTTCAAGTGGTCGAGAAAGATACTATGGTCATATTGTGTCGTCCAACTCTTGCAGCTGCAAGAAATTTTTTGGCGGTTTTACCTCTGATGGACAGCTGAGTGTTTTTTGCAAGATCTCCATTCGACTCTGTCGGAGGTGTTAGTCTCTAGGAGCAGTGAACTCAGATCGGCCAATTGTATGAGTGCTTCTTTATCTTATCTTTGAACCTTTTCTTTCGACGGCCTCTTCGTCTTGAACCTGAGGCAAGTCATCTGTAATACACTTATCTGGGTAATTCTTAAAGGGGCAGGGGTGGGGGAGGATCAATACGAATGATATGGCTGGAATATTAAAGCTCTTTCACCATTATTATAATATAAGTATATGATGTGTTAACTGTGTCGATGACAACTTGGTTGGTGATTATGTCCTGTTGGCGGACCTTCATGAGAGAACGGAGAGAGAGAGAGAGAGAGAGAGAGAGAGAGAGAGAGAGATGGCGTTGGTGGAACTGCTCGAGCAATTACTTCCTGAACAGACTCCAAGTCTCACAGACACACAGAAGTGATGTAATGACGACTACTTCCTGTGCAGACTCCAAGTCTCACAGACACACAGAAGTGATGTAATGACGACTACTTCCTGTGCAGACTCCAAGTCTCACAGACACACAGAAGTGATGTAATGACGACTACTTCCTGTGCAGACTCCAAGTCTCTGCAGACACACAGAAGTGATGTAATGACGACTACTTCCTGTGCAGACTCCAAGTCTCACAGACACACAGAAGTGATGTGATAATGACGACTACTTCCTGTGCAGACTCCAAGTCTCACAGACACACATAGAAGTGATGTAATGACGACTACTTCCTGTGCAGACTCCAAGTCTCACAGACACACACAGAAGTGATGTAATGACCACTGTCCTTAGACCTTGAGCTTGGTGGAAAGTTGGATGGCGTTTTTTTTTCCGAATTCTTCTCTGTCAATCTACCGACGGCTTGACTGGCCTTTTAAAATCTGGTTTTGATCTCTTGATTATAGAGACTAGACATTTAGTTAGATATAGCGATAGACAGAGGGATAGAAAGTTGGATAAATAGATATGCAGACAGAAAGATAAACCAATGAATCATAAACATATAGTTTGACAAGCAGAAAAATGGATTGTTAAATAGATAGATAGATCAGAGCAAGTAATGGGTCAACGGGTCATGGGTCAATGGGTCAAATGGGTCGCAAAATTGGATGGGTCACATGGGTCATGGGTTAATGTTCCCTGACCCACGACCCATCCTTAGTCTCCGCCCGACCCTAAAAAAAACCCGTCGTCGCGCGATTTTTTTTATTTCAAAATGGTTTCTATGGCGACTGCCGCCATCTTGAACATAACAACATTCAATGGGTCATGATGGGTCTGGGTCAAGAACTTGATGGGTCATATGGGTCATGGGTCAAGCTTAGTGACCTATTACTTGCTCTGAGATAGATAGATAGATAGATAGATAGATAGATAGATAGATAGATAGATAGATAGATAGATAGATAGATAGATAGATAGATAGATAGATAGATAGATAGATAGATAGATAGATAGATAGATAGATAGATAGATAGATAGATAGATAGATAGATAGATAGATAGATAGATAGATAGATAGATAGATAGATAGATAGATAGATAGATAGATAGATAGATAGATAGATAGATAGATGATAAATAAATTTATCCTCAGAAGGGTTGATAAATGTTGTCTGTAATATCCGATCTTTGAAACTTTAATTTATCGTCAGAAGGTTTGATCACTGTTATTGGAAATTTCCGATCTTTGAGACCTGAATTCATCTTCCGTAAGGTTGAGTAGTACATTGACAACTATCAAAAGATGATTAATTTTAGTCAATTTATAATTGGTGAAAAAGCTCCAAAATTATTTGATGTTTAACTTGTTAAGAGAAAAATGTAAACTAGTGTTACACGGTACCGTTCAACATGATCAGTAACATGAGAGCCATGGTGCAATGCTGTATGAAAACATCTCTTGGGTTCCCTGATGCATTAGCCAGCAGACAGATATTGGAATAAATCATTTCACTGAATGAGCACATTTCTTGCAGCGCTGTGTTATTTCATGCTCATGTGTGCACGTCTGTCTGTATGTAGGGGTGGGGTGTGTGTCTCGTGACCTCCCACTCCCCAGGGTTTTGATTGAACTGGTCTAGTTGTCCCTGATACTGCACAGCATACATCAAGCAGAATGGCCGACATTTGTGATCACTCTGTCTTGAGTTCAAGTGCGTTAGGACCCAATCAATCACATCACGTGACATAATGTGTTTAAAAGAAACGGAGGTAGAAAATTGTATGGAGTCTACCGCCAAAGTAAGACCCGAATTAATTAGTGCACAACGATAGCTACAGTAGAAACTAATGTTATCTCAATAGTTCTGGTTTGGCCCCTCACAATTTTCGCTGCAAAATAAAATCTTCTTCAAGAACAGAAAATCTTGTTAAAAATGATGAAACTTTTATCCAAGGGCAATATCGTAATCACAAATAGACATTGTTATGCACAGATAATTATTCAATCACAATATAACTTCGTTATACTGGGATAATTATGTCCTAGATATAGGATATGTATGTCATATTAAAGTAAAACATTGTTATACTAGGATAGTTGTGTTTTTAAAATACTATATTTTTATCCTAGGATAATTATGTTATTAGAATGAAATATTGTTATCCAAGAATATTCATGTCATTAGAAAACCACAATTTTATCGTAGGATAACATGTCATATAAATTCAAAAGTTATCGGTAAATAATTATGTCATTAGATAAACGACCATAGTCAACAGATGATTATTTTATCACAATAAAGCATTGTTATCAATAGACAAATACCTTATCATAGTAAAATATTTAAACATCAAATACAGTATCAATCAATGTAAAACGTTTAAACATTAAGTACAGTATCAATCAATGTAAAACGTTTAAACATTAAGTACAGTATCAATCAATGTAAAACATTTAAACATTAAGTACAGTATCAATCAATGTAAAACGTTGAAACATTAAGTACAGTATCAATCAATGTAAAACGTTGAAACATTAAGTACAGAATCAATCAATGTAAAACGTTGAAACATTAAGTACAGTATCAATCAATATAAAACGTTGAAACATTAAGTACAGAATCAATCAATGTAAAACGTTGAAACATTAAGTACAGTACCAATCAATATAAAATGTTGAAACATTAAGTACAGAATCAATCAATGTAAAACGTTGAAACATTAAGTACAGTATCAATCAATATAAAACGTTGAAACATTAAGTACAGTATCAATCAATATAAAACGTTGAAACATTAAGTACAGTATCAATCAATGTATCGATGAGATTAAAAAACAAAGTCAAGTATACTGTCATGACCTGTATATTGCAGAGCAAGTAATGGGTCAAATGGGTCGCAAAATTGGATGGGTCACATGGGTCATGGGTCTCCGCCCGACTTAAAAAAAAACCCGTCGTCGCGCGATTTTTTTTTTATTTCAAAATGGTTTCTATGGCGATGGCCGCCATCTTGAAAATAACAACATTCAATGGGTCATGGGTCATGATGGGTCTGGGTCAAGAACTTGATGAGTCATATGGGTCATGGGTCAAGCTCAGTGACCCATTACTTGCTCTGGTATATTGTATGAACCAAGGCTTTGCTGTGTGTATTGTGATTTAAATGATTTTTTTTTTACCGAGTCAACTTAAAATGAATAAATAGAATGAATGACCAGTGACACAAGCTAGGGTTGGTTGAAGGTCAGGGTAGTGTGTAGCTGCTAGACAATTGTCTACTTTTACTCCATATTTTTGGTTCATAGAAATTTGTTACTATAAAGATGTAAAATGCTTATTTTTACATATCAGTTTGTTTACCTTTTGGAATGATGCAAAAATGTGTTCTGCTCTTTCCCCATTGAATTTATTATTATTATTGTTATCATAGTTCATATTATTTGTTAGGAAACAATAGATATAGGAACAATTTTCTGCGTTTTTTTTTTAATATTTTTTTATCTTAATTTTATTCCATTTTTGACTTCGAAAATGAATTCTCCTTGTTAATATTCGTACTTAGTATAATTATCAGCTATGCATACATGAAATTCTTTGAAGTATCACTTCTGTATATATATTAGGACACTGTACACACAACCAAATAAAGAGTCAGATACCGATGAAAATGTGTGGCTGGAAAATTGTCATTAGTGTATGTCCATGTGTGCATTTTGTTTTATGCCCATATAAGCCGATCCCCTGATTTCAGTTTTGGATTTTATAGTTCTAAACTAGACTTGTATGAGAATGTATACCGTAGATTACATAATATGCTTAAATATAAACCGACTAGTTCATTTTAAGTATAAATGCAGCTGAATGCCCATACATAATAAATTCTATTGCACCATAAATTTCAGTCTAATAGATAGGCTAAATTCCAAATATTGTTGATACTTTACACAATGTTGGCCCATTGTAGATCATACATTCGTTAGCGCACTATGTCAAGTTTTGTGAGGATACCGATGATTCAGTCTTTTTTCCTTTATTATTTAATTACTCTTTTCCGTTAAATCTTGATACATTGAGAATGGCTTTTAAAAGTAATTTTCACTGTGAGTTATTCTTATCTCATAGACCTCACTCGGAGTGACCCCATGGAATAATACAATTATAACAACATTGCACTAGATATGTAGGGAAATTATGCAATGTAACGAAACACATTTATACAGCTAAAGACAAATAATTCATAAAACATAAAAAGATACACCATATCAACCGTCAGAATATAAATTATACAACTGCGCATCGTCAATTTATTTATTTTTTATATATTTTTTTTTTTGCGAAAGCCGCCATGTTTGTGTAGTATTCAATATTTAGATGTAAAATATTATAATGGAAATGGCTTTTTATTGTAATGATCTGTAGAGGACTTTTCAAATAGCGAAGCATTTTCTGTATAACTTAGATTGTGTGGTTCACCCTGTCAATGATTACACACAGACGTAGAAATAAGTTTTAGTTGACTCATGACAAACACGCATGCGCCAGATTGTTTAATTAAAAATAGCAACACAGAAACTAATGTTGTATCAATGAGAATCTTGTGTATGAGTGTGTACAATAATAGCACGGATTGTTGTAGTGAATGAGAGGTAAGTCTCCAACTCGATTTCCTAATGATGTCCCTTTGATTTCGTTATTGTTGTTGATTTATGTGTGTTTGATAGTTTACTTTTACCTGTGACCGACTGACTGACTGTCGGCTGGATGTACGATATTTGCGTGAACACAGAGTGTAGCTCCCGTGCTACGAAAATTGCTATAAAATGGTACTGTGTTTATTGAATATAGTTAGCATAAACATTCATAATAGAACAACTACAAGTTTAAATACATATATATAACTTTCAGTTTATATAAATTGTATATGTGGTTAGTCCAATACTTTATATAAATATTTAGATCTTTGTTCGTTTGTGCTTTGTATTTAGCATAAAACCATCAATCAATTTTTCTCTAAGAGTTATGACCGGCAACACTCACGCCTCGCCCCTGCTCCCATAAATGTATCTAAGAAATGGTGAACAAAAAAATTAACAATAGTATTTAAACGTATAGTTTAATTATGTCAATGTTATAGTAGGATTATAGATTTATAACAATAAACATTTAAACATTGACAGTCAAGAAATATCAGATAAGCTACAGTGTATTATGTGTTCACTACAGTACAATATTTGAAGATGACCTACAGTGTGTTATGTGTTCACTACAGTACAATATTTGAAGATGACCTACAGTGTATTATGTGTTCACTACAGTACAATATTTGAAGATGACCTACAGTGTGTTATGTGTTCACTACAGTACAATATTTGAAGATGACCTACATTGTGTTATGTGTTCACTACAGTACAATATTTGAAGATGACCTACAGTGTATTATGTGTTCACTACAGTACAATATTTGAAGATGACCTACAGTGTATTATGTGTTCACTACAGTACAATATTTGAAGATGACCTACTGTGTATTATTTGTTGTATATTGTAAACATAATGACCTGTCCTAACAGTATAATACGACATTCTCTTTGTTATAGAAAGTAGTACTATGTTCTACTTAGTCCTGTTATTGGCATCCATAGAATGATATTTTCCCCTCAACTAACCTATATAAACAAATATGGTTACCATTTTATAAAATGTCACAAAAAATGGCATTCGTTGTTAGCATTGGAACATGACTTCATAATTAATGTATTACATGATTTTTGAAACCCTTTTTTTTAGATTACAGCACAACATCTGACAAAAATATATACATCAAATTCGAAAAAAAAATATTGATTACTATATTTTATTAAACTTTACGAGGTTTGATTCAATAAAATTTAATTTCTATAGCTTGAAACTTGAAACAGTTACTACTGAAAGTATTGGGCAGTGTCTTTAATATTTTTAGCTCCTCGCGACTTGCCATGTGATAATACATCGAACTCATTACATTCACGTGCACATAATTTATGTCATTCAACACATCCTTTTATTTTGTCTCCCCAAATAATTTTCTCTGCACTTTAAATGTGCAGATTTCTTCAGTCAAACTCGACCACATTACTGCAGACCGGAACTCTGAAGTTTATGGCTGATGTCCGTCTGACTATAGAACCGGTCAATAAATGTCCGGAATATCCTAGCCTTTATACGTCAATGTACTCGTCTATGTTCAAGATATGTCCGCACGATTTTTATTTTTTTCAGCTTACTGGGAAACAAAAATCAATGTCTACTTCTACAGATGATGATATCTGGCAGATGGTTTTTGTTTTACAAAACATGATAGAAAACTTTGTGATATATTGGCATCTGTGTGTGGTCCCCGTGTGTGGTCCCCGTGTGTGGTTCCTGTGTGTCGTTCCCGTGTGTGATCCCTGTGTGTGGTCCCTGTGTGTCGTTCCCGTGTGTGATCCCTGTGAGTGGTCCATGTGTGTAGTCCCTGTGTGTGGTCCCTGTGAGTGGTCCATATGTGTAGTCCCTGTGTGTGGTCCCTGTGAGTGGTCCATGTGTGTAGTCCCTGTGTGTGGTCCCTGTGAGTTGTCACTGTATTTAGTCCCTGTGTGTGGTCCCTGTGAGTTGTCACTGTATGTAGTCACTATGTGTGGTCCCTGTGAATTGTCACTGTATGTAGTCCCTGTGTGTGGTCCCTGTGAGCTGTCACTGTGTGAAGTCCCCGTGTGTGGTCCCTGTGAGTGGTCCATGTGAGTTGTCACTGTATTTAGTCCCTGTGTGTGGTCCCTGTGAGTTGTCACTGTGTGTAGTCCCTGTGTGTGGTCCCTGTGAGTTGTCACTGTATTTAGTCCCTGTGTGTGGTCCCTGTGAGTTGTCACTGTATTTAGTCCCTGTGTGTGGTCCCTGTGAGTTGTCACTGTATGTAGTCACTATGTGTGGTCCCTGTGAATTGTCACTGTATGTAGTCCCTGTGTGTGGTCCCTGTGAGTTGTCATTGTGTGAAGTCCCCGTGTGTGGTCCCTGTGAGTGGTCCATGTGAGTTGTCACTGTATGTAGTGCCTGTGTGTGGCCCATGTGTGTAGACCCTATGTGTGATCCCTGTGAGTTGTCACTGTATTTAGTCCCTGTGTGTGGTCCCTGTGAGTTGTCACTGTATTTAGTCCCTGTGTGTGGTCCCTGTGAGTTGTCACTGTGTGTAGTCCCTGTGTGTGGTCCCTGTGAGTTGTCACTGTATTTAGTCCCTGTGAGTTGTCAATGTATGTAGTCCCTGTGAGTTGTCACTGTGAGTTGTCACTGTATGTTGTCCCTGTGTGTGGTCCATGTGAGTTGTCACTGTGTGTAGTCCCTGTGTGTGGTCCCTGTGAGTTGTCCCTGTGTGTTGTCCCCGTGTGTGGTCCCTGTGTGTTGTCACTGTGTGTGGTCCCTGTGTGTGGTCCATGTGAGTTGTCACTGTGTGTAGTCCTTGTGTGTGGTCCCTGTGAGTTGTCCCTGTGTGTTGTCCCCGTGTGTGGTCCATGTGAGTTGTCACTGTGTGTAGTCCTTGTGTGTGGTCCCTGTGAGTTGTCCCTGTGTGTTGTCCCCGTGTGTGGTCCCTGTGTGTTGTCACTGTGTGTGGTCCCTGTGTGTGGTCCCTGTGTGTTGTCACTGTGTGTGGTCCCTGTGTGTGGTCCCTGTGTGTTGCCCATGTGAGTTATCCCTGTGTGTTGTCCCCGTGTGTGGTCCCTGTGTGTTGTCACTGTGTGTGGTCCCTGTGTGTGGTCCATGTGAGTTGTCCCTGTGTGTTGTCCCCGTCTGTGGTCCCTGTGTGTTGTCACTGTGTGTAGTCCTTGTGTGTGGTCCCTGTGAGTTGTCCCCGTGTGTGGTCCCTGTGTGTTGTCACTGTGTGTGGTCCCTGTGTGTGGTCCATGTGAGTTGTCCCTGTGTGTTGTCCCCGTGTGTAGTCCCTGTGTGTTGTCACTGTGTGTGGTCCCTGTGTGTGGTCCATGTGAGTTGTCCCTGTGTGTTGTCCCCGTGTGTGGTCCCTGTGTGTTGTCACTGTGTGTGGTCCCTGTTTGTGGTCCATGTGAGTTGTCACTGTGTGTTGTCCCCGTTTGTGGTCCCTGTGTGTTGTCACTGTGTGTGGTTCTTGTGTGTGGTCCCTGTGAGTTGTCCCTGTGTGTTGTCCCCGTGTGTGGTCCATGTGAGTTGTCACTGTATTTAGTCCATGTGTGTGGTCCCTGTGAGTTGTCCCTGTGTGTTGTCCCCGTGTGTTGTCCCCGTGTGTGGTCGATGTGAGTTGTCACTGTGTGTAGTCCTTGTGTGTGGTCCCTGTGAGTTGTCACTGTATGTTGTCCATGTGTGTGGTCCATGTGAGTTGTCACTGTGTGTAGTCCTTGTGTGTGGTCCCTGTGTGTTGTCACTGTGTGTAGTCCTTGTGTGTGGACCCCGTGTGTTGTCACTGTGTGTAGTCCTTGTGTGTGGACCCCGTGTGTGGTCCCTGTGAGTGGTCTCTATAAAACGAAATTTGTATTGCTGGTAAAATCTAAATTAACTTTAGATGCAAACTTCACATCCCATATTGTACATTTTATCTCACAGTGCTGACCAAATCTCGTGATTCGTGAAGTTTATTAAGTTAGGTACTTAGTCAAAACAACGGTTTTGTTATTCAAGATTCGTATGTCTATCATCCAACGTTTCAAACGTTTCGCTGCAATATATCTCACTGACCTCTGACCTACCTACCACCCACGTTTGCCAGTTGCTGGTTATACAATGGAGCAGTGGAACATCGTGTAATGTGACCGTCTGACCCAGATGTTTCTGTTCAGGCTTGCCAACTTTGATACAAGATTTAATCTTCAAACATATTGTACTGTATTGAATAAATAATGCACTAAAGTTTAGCTCGAGGGTTTTAATTGTCTACACATGTCGATTTTTTTTAGAACGCAGAAAACAATATCCGCCCACTTACACATAGAGATATAGAACATTGTGGTGTGAATACTGTGTGTATTTATGTTGTTGTTTTTTGTGTTACAGTGAATGGAGTTGGGATTAATACCTTTTACTTAACTGGATTTTTACACACATACACAAGTAAGCAAAATGATTTGTATTATAATGTGATAAGTAAAATCTGATATAAAATAAAAGAATATTATTGTTCTGAGTTCTTTTAAAACCAACGGCTAATTTATTCATAACCTGTATGCAAAGCTTTAAATGATTTATTAATGGATTTGACATAGTTTCAAGTTTGTATCGCAGAAGGTTATGATCTTAGATGTATTACTAGTATATGCATTGCTGCTCGTTAAATGACTTTCTTGAGTTTATATTTATAGTTGGTAGTGTATTACCGAGTCTTTGGGGGAAAGTGATTTGGGTCTCCTCGCAAGGAAAAAAAACATTTATTATGCGACACTGGTGGTACTGTGGTCAATAAGGATAAGTCGAGATCATGGTATCACAGCTGGCGGTGGTGATGGATGTAGTCGGCACACAACACCATTCTACTCGGTCCAACTCAAGCACACTGTCGCATCCCTCCATAGCTGGCAGAGGGGATAGATACACAAAACTCTCCTCCTCAGTCCGTGGTGGAAGAAACTCCTTTCATCTGCCCTTCTTGCCGATCAGTAATATACACAACCTGTTGGTCTGGCCAGTCTGGGCAAGTGCTAAATTCATTATACTCTTCGCCGGTAGAGGTAGTGGGCATACGTTCCCTGCAGCTCTGTAGATAAGGCAGACAGGCATCATCGTCGCCAGCAAACCTGCTGTGGAAGGCACATGACACTCTGTCATATCAGCTGTGGCGGAGCACAAAAAAAATAATAATAATTTAAACAAATAGTGCATAACTGCAGGCATAGCTATCTATCATTAATGTAGTACTAATGCTTAGTTTCAATCATCTGTTATAGTAGACAAAAAGCGTCTAACACCATCTATAACTTCTCCCAATGATGGTTTAACCCATCTTATAATATGGAAAAGATACGTTGCTATAATACGTTTCAAATTTTACTCAAAAATCTCATTAATATTATCTTCATCTTCATTACCATATGCTACTATGTCTGTTGCCTTCAGTTGTAAAGTGTTACCAAGAAGGAAATCCGAATCACCTGTGTAATATTTATTGATTGTTGTGATAAGAATTACCTGATGAGGTAATGGTGACAGAAGTAAAGAACGAAACTATATTAATTGGTTTAAAAATAACTTTTTCCGAGCTTATTGTCAGTCATGTTTTTTGGTTAAGTTAAGCGTTCGGAAAATTTTCGCATCTCACGCGAATTAATCTCTTTAGCCTAATTTTTGGTGCACCGAAATGGAGAAGTCCCTGTAAGGATGAGAAAAAAATCTCTTAGATCATATACACTACTAATGGTACGGTTTTTGCAGTGCCCTTCTTTCATCACCACCTTAGCCGATAGTGCATTGGCCATGGAGGCACCACGGGAAATATAGTGAGGACATAAATCTTGACCTGAAAAATCCATTGGTCCTCACCGGAGATCGAACCAGTGACCCTCGAGTCGACAGTCGAGCTCTTTACCACACGGTCATCCGTCCTAATCCTAGTGGATAAACAGGAAGTATTTACATTTTAAAGTATTGTGTACCCAGTACTATATCTTTGTTTGAGAAAGACGTTCCATGAATCATGGATTATTTCAGTTTAGTTGTTTTGTTATTCTGCATATACTGACGTCATCAAACGTCCGAATGTTTACATGTATCAATGACGATATACTTACTCTCTGATACCTTCTGACGTCACAGGGATCAACAAAGAAACTGAATTCATCGCAAACAAAACAATAAAAAAAAAACCTATACATACACAAAAACACATATAAATAATGTAAGCTATCTTCTGTATTGATCGTGTCACATTTTTAGAGAGAATCTAAATATACGTTGTGGAATTTTGTTTTTAGAACTTGCTTATTTTTATTTGATACATAATCGTTCAGGTTCCGCCATTTAGACTGATCTCAGAATGCTGATATATATATAAATAAATATATATATATATATATATATATATATATATATATATATATATATATATATAGGGTTAGGGTTTCTTACATTAATTTAAATCTTACATCAAAGTGTTGGAGTTGGACTTAAAACGCTTAAGCTTGGAGCTAGGTTTTGCATTTGACTTGTTTTTTTTTTGTGTTCTGTAATTATGAAATGACGTTTTGATCTGAAGTTTTGAGTCCATTTGTAAAGCTAAAGTTTTTGAGTTTATGTCTGGACATGAAATTTGCAGTTTATGTTGTGTCTGCAGTTTGTTAGTGGTGTGTTATTTGAGAAAATATATCTAGGTGTAAATATTTTTCAATACTTTTATTTCACTTGTTGTGTCTGGTTGTTTCAAAGCCTAGACACATGGGCTGAAGTATGGATAGACACATGGAAAGAAGTATGAATGGACACATGGACAGAAGTATGAATAGACACATGTACAGAGTATGAATATAAAAAACAATAGTCAGACTAAATTGTAACTGTTGTATTAATGAAATGACGAATTTTCAACAATAAAATATTACAGCCTTTGGATTTCTTTAAAACTCACTTCATTTTTAGAGCATTTTCGAAAAAAAATGCTCTATTGTCTCCGTTTTGTCTGTCTGTCTGTCTGTCTGTCCGTCATCACCATAGATCTCAACAACCATAAGTCCTAGACCCATAACGTATATATCATTTTGTAGGTCTTGGCCTGCCATGTGTGCAGCAAAAGTTTATTTCGCGATCTGACCTCTGAGGGCCGAAAAAGGGGGCGTATTGAGTACCGTTTTTTACTATATAAGCTATATTAACAAAGGAGCGCCATATATCTCTGCAACCATAAGTCCTAGACCCATGATGTATAGATCATTTTGTAGGTCTTGGTCTGCCAAGTGTACATCAAAAGCTCATTTCGCGATATGACCTCTGAGGCTGAATATAAGAGTTTCTTATGTACCGTTTTTGCTTATATTTTAAATATAAATAATAAAAGCTAATCAAAGGGGCGTAATCATTATTTATTTTTGTAAAAGTTATTCAACATGATTACTTCCCTCTCTATTTATCAAAACCCATACGTTGCCACTGCGTACACGAAAATGCTCTAAAATGTCTTTTGTCCGAAACGGAAAAGACTTAAATTGCTGATTTATATTACTGTTTAATTAGTTTTTGTTTAATGTCCAGGCATTTTACATGTACTTGGTTTACACATCGTTTGATCCTATACTTAATGTACTTGTTGATTTTTTTCTCTGGATGCTGTCAGTTAACAAGTACTTTATATATTAGACTACGTGAATAGACTTCAGCTTTTGATTGCACTAGATAATCTGTGTGAACTAGATATTATGAATGGGCCAGATACTCAATGTGAACTAGATATTCTAGATGGGCCAGATACTCAATGTGAACTAGATATTATGAATGGGTCAGATACTCAATGTGTAGTAGATACTATGAATGGGCCAGATACTCTTTGTTAAATTGATATTCTGAATAGTAGGAATATAAAAATGTATAAATACACAAGTATATAAATCTGTTCATAAAAAAATATAAATCTATTCATAACAATATATATATTTATTCATAACAACATATACATATACATCCATTCATAACAATACATATTCAGAACGATTTTAATAGGTTATATACTCAGATTAAATACATATCTTAAAGTTTCAGTTATCCTTGACCCTGTGCCGTATAGGTCACCTTTATCAGATAATTTATGTTCACGCTTCATTAACTTAATTAAATCAGCCCTATCTTTATTTCATTTAGTTACTGGGATAGTCCCTCCCCCCCAGGACACATCTGAAAGACATGCTGAAGTATTTCGGAATTTTGTGAAGAAATACTCACTTTCTACACACACAAAATAATTATCTCACTGATATATATTATCATTCCGAAGGAAATTATACCGACACATTCTCATCTGATATCGGTGGATGAATTGATTATGCATTAAGGAACCAAACAAATCTAACAATCTCGTTTTAGAAACAATAAACGAAACAAATGCAAGTCATTTAATAGGAATGAAGACCCCCACACACACACCTTGACACACACACACACATAAAATATCCGCACTACTTAACACATTCTAACTTTGTATTTTCAAATAAATCTCTACAATTCAGCTGGTCATGCAGAGAAAATATTTTAATACCCTGTGATTACAAAATTACAGAAAAAAATTTCTGGAATTGTATCTCGGAAGTAGGCAGGATATAGAAAACTCTGGAATTGTAGCTCGGTTGTAGGCAAGATATAGGAAACTCTGGAATTGTAGCTCGGTTGTAGGCAGGATATAGGAAATTCTGGAATTGTATCTCGGAAGTAGGCAGGATATAGAAAACTCTGGAATTGTATCTCGGATGTAGGCAGGATATAGAAAATTCCTATTGAATGAAGAATGTGAGATGACAGGTGAACAAAACATTGGATGGATTTAAACTAATAAAGGAAATAAATAATGTTATCAACTACCTCGACTTCCAAATAATTAATTTTGAGTCATGACAGAATTAAAAACTAAATCAAACCGACGAATAGAATATATTGCAAACAGCTCGAACTAGGAAAGCAATTAATTTATTTTTAAATAAAATTCAGAGCAAGAAAAGGCGCTGATGACCTAGAGCCAATAAATAGAAATATATATTTTGTTGTGCTCTCACTGCAAATAGCATTGAAGAATTTTTCTTCAATGTTTTTGGGTGACTCAAAATTTGACAACCACTGCAGTAGTAAATGTTGTTTTCTACTCTTGGCGTACATGTCAATGTCTAATTCTATGTGTACATCAACATTGTACCTCAAGTTATATCAGCTATAGCATGTTTCATGTTTCAAATACTTGTCTCGTTATTTCAGTTATTGCTGAGCAACATATAAAGACACACACACACACATATAAAACCACTCTAGTCTCTAATGTCCTTGTTACCTCCTGTAAGACAGACATATACAAAGACACATCAGTCTCTAATGCCCTTATAGCTTCCTGTACAGACACACATACAAAGACACATACACACCAGTCCCTACTGCCTTTATAGCCTGTACATAACGATGTTTATGTTTTCAAATATTAAAGCGCGTGCAAGTATTCGAACACTATAAACTCTGACACAGCTTGGTCGATAGGGATGATGCTATGATGAATACGCGAGTCCGGCCTAATTGGTACATTAAATATTGATTGGAATGTCGGCCAGAGTTGTGTTATTGGCTGTTTATTTATTTGTTTGTTTTTTTCTAAATGCTCCGGTCATCTAATTTGTACGTGATTATTTCTGGTTTGACTGGCATGCGACATGTAGAAATGTATTTTGTGACATTTTAGATGTTTCTAGTGGCATGTATGTAATGACATGCTGTTTTTTATGTGATATTGTGCATATATCAAATGACATGAATAATATAACGTGGATTATGTCACACTGTGCATTATCCACTATTATAAATAAATGACTTGTATATTGTTACATTTCAGATGTATGAAGTTAATGTTATAATGGCATGCTCTTAATTACTTTCTGAATGAACCTCGGAGATGTTAAAAATATACACACTATGTATTTAAACAGAGGAATCATACAACGACATTAT